>OZ035882.1:32181161-32781161 GCA_964034835.1 Muscina levida | reverse complement strand
TATGCGCTTTCTCTGTTTTTAGATTTTCTATAGATTTACTGACTTTAAGATTTGCCGGCAGCACTTGGCGGTTGGCTCTTTTGGTTTTCTCTTTTTTTGGTGGCCCACGATTTGTACAGGATCCCGTCTCAGTCTGTGGCTGAGACGAAGCTGTACAGTTTGTGCGCGCCTTAGAGCTGCGAGTACTTTGCACTTCATCTGGCGTTGGACTGCGTCGACTTCTGGAACATGCCGTGGTGGTTCCGCTGCCGCCTGCTGCCAAACGTTCAAATGTTCGTTGCAAATGTTGTTCGCGTAAAGTTTTCGCTTTGCCTTTAGATTGTTTGATCGACTGCGATGGCGAAGAACCACGCATGGGAATTGAAAATGATTCTGTAGTAGAGAAAATCTCGGTAGGATTTACACAGAGATTACTTCTGGGTTGCTCTTTATTATTAATATAGATTTTCATCTGAAAATTAAACAAAAACTCGTTTAAACTTTATTTCGATATAATTTAATTATTATGTTTCAGTTTACCTGATTTATGTCATCTTGGGAATCTTCTGTCATTTCAGTAAAGCGCAAAGAGGCAGCATTTCTTATATACCCAACATCCATATCATTGATTTCTTTCTGGAATTTTAAAAGTATAACAATTTAAGATTTATAAATTAACTTGATTATCATATTTCTACCTCGATCTGTATGAATTCAGCTAAGCCGCCATCATTGTCCAAGGACATGTCGAACATTTCCTCTGGCGTCGGTTTGGATGTAATATATTTGGTGTAGTGCGGCCTATCCATGATTTCGAATTCCATATCACTATCTTCGAGTATGACTGTCTCCACACATGCTTCGTGGCCTTTATAAGGAGGATTCACATTTTGATAGCTGTCGGCTTGAAGCACATTTTCCTTGATTATTTCACTCATAAGCCTGGTTGGCATATAGTGTGATGTATTATGGAATCTTCCTAGCTGGCCATCTTCCAATTGATATTCTTGATTTCTCCTAACCCTTGGAGATGGAGGATGTTGCTGCATTATATTTCTGTTATGGCTATACTCAACTTCCGTCTCTACTAAGGCTCCTTTGCAGTTCTCTATTAGCTCCACCCATTTTGCATTGGGTTTTTGATATTCTTCCAATTTCACATTATCGATTATCTGAGGCACTTGAGGTGGAGGTGTGATCGAGGTCTCATAGTCTACTTGGTAAATTAGAGGTTTTGTTGTTACATTGTAGGTTTGGTTTAAATCTTCATTGCACTGTTCTGTTGTTACATTTGCTAAAGAATAAAGATTTTCTTTCCTGGGTGATATAATCGGCGAAGTTGCAGTGGATATCAGGTCTATTATTGGTGCATGTTGCCTTTCTGTGGCAGAAAATTTATCGAGTTTATATTCTGACGATGGCGACATTTGCAAGCTTCCATTTTCCTTTCTAGGTGATACCAACGGTGAAGTGCCAGTAGATATCAAATTCTTTCTCGAATTTCTTTCAGGAGAATATTGATGACTACCCTGTTCGTAGGGTTTTTCTTCGGACAGCTTTCTAAGAATGCCTTTAATAGGCCCTCTAGGAGACAATAACGGCGAAGTTGCAGTGCTGATGAAATTCCCTTCTTGCCTATATTCGGCGGTATGTGCGGTTTTCCTGCCTGCAGTATGACTACCCAACATAGATGGATTTTGTGCTCGGGGAGAATATATCATTTCTGGTATGTTAGAACATCTGGATGACGTGGGAGTTTGTGCCTTGACTTTTCTTATCAAATTGTCTATTTCATCAGTGCTAAGCTGTCGCACAAACTGTGTACCACCGCTATTGCTGCGGCATTTTGTGTTACTATCTCCTTTTGGCATTTCCGGTTGAGGTTTATGGCCCATGTGCTGACAGAGTGGTTTTTTAGCCTGTTGACTGCTTTCTTGTTGAATGTGAACTTTTTGTATGGCTTTTTCAAGAAATTCAGGACGCATATACTGTAAAATTTGAAAAATAAAAATAAGAATTATAAAAAATACTTGTTAGGCTGGATTGTGTTTGATTAGGCTAGACAAAAGAAAATTATATGAAAACTTCTTCAGTTTGAACTTCAAATTTTGAAAATAAAATATTTGGATTTTGACCTACGGCTATACCCCTAGTGTAAGTGCAAATATTCGGTATCTTCGAGACCCGCATATTTTTGCAGGTCACAGGTTTTGACGTCAAAAAATAGTAATTATCCTTCAAAAGTTGTAAAAATGATGAAAAAAATTAGTGGTATTCGCAACGATATTCACGATAAATTTGGTCAAGTATTGCAGCATTTTTAAAAAAAAAAAAATACATACTAAATTGTAAAAAAAAAAACAAATTATTTCAAATGTTTACTACAAATACTTCAGACACATCAGTTCGTGATTAGCCCAATTCTCTTTAAGATCTTGTTTTACTGATTTTTTTAACCCCAAAAAGGTGGAAAGTTTGTATGGACGTTGGGACTAGTTTTTGTATGGCCTTGCTCATCTTAGAACTTAATATACCAAATTTCTGTTCGATAGCTCTTAAACTACGTCCGTAATTGCTGGGCCAGACCTAAAAAAGGAACAGTTTGTATGGAATATGGAAAGAGTTTATGACCGATCTTGCTCATCTTATTTTGTAGCATTCAAAATATTAAAAGCATTACAAAATTTAAAAATATATTCGAAATATTAGAAATATTAAAAATATATAAAATATTAAAAATATTAAAAATCATTGCCTGGTTGCAGCCAAGGTTCGCACAAGATTGAGCAGAGCGAAAAACGCACGTAACCAAACACAAAGAAAGCTGGACATCGCGAAGCTGCAAACCCCAGAGATAGCTACTGCCTACTCCAACCAGCTCTCCCAACTTTTACGACACAACGCCTCTACTTCTGACGTTCCCGATACACAGTGGCAGCATATCGCGCATTCCATGGCAACCGCCGCAACAATCGTGCTAGGATATGAAAAGCGGCGCTCAGACGAATCCTGGTACGATGAAGAATGTCGCATAGCGTCTGAAGAACAGGATGCTGCTTATATGGCAACGCTACAGCCAATTGTAACCCGTGCTGTTAGGGAACGGCATAAGGAGAAAGTAAAACGGACAGCTATTTAGGCGAAAAAAACGTCAGATGAAGGAACGGGAGAGCGAGGATATAGAGCGATACAGGGATAGAGGTGAGGCCCGAAAATTTTACCAGAAAGTAAGAGCAAATGGATACGGTAATGGCCTCCCCACCTGTAAGGACAGTGATGGAAATCTGGTCACGGATACGCAGAGTGTGCTGCACATATGGAGAGAACACTTCCAGCAACTGCTGGTTCCAGAAGGCAGCGCACGTGAAGTTATCACGCCAATTGTCGACGACGGCTTATATTGCCCACCACCAAGTCAAGCCGAGGTAAGAAGAGCAATATCGCGGCTGAAAAACAACAAAGCAGCCGGTGCCGACGGTCTGCCCGCAGAGCTCTTCAAGTCCGGTGGCGAGGAGTTGATAACGAGCATGCACCAGCTCCTGCGCACGGTTTGGCTTAAAGAGTGCATGCCCGACGATTGGAATGTATGCGTATTATGTCCTGTGCTGAAAAAAGGTGATCCAAGTGTGTGCTCCAACTTCCGCGGGATCAGCCTTTTACCCATCGCATATAAGGTCCTGTCGAGTGTGCTATGTGAAAGACTAAAGCCAGTGTTATCCAACCTGATCGGGCCTTATCAGTGTGGCTTTAGACCTGGAAAATCAACAACTGACCAGATTTTCACACTTCGGCAAATCGTGCGATCTCTTCAACATTGTGATGGAGATGATAATGAGAAAAGCTGCAGTAAACACGAGTGGCACTATATTCAACAAAAGCCACATGCTACTCGCGTACGCTGATGACGTAGACATCATCGGTCGAAAACTGCGGGATGTGACTGCAGCCTTCTCAGGTATTCAGAAGGAATAAGCGAAAATGGGCCTAACGGTGAACGAGGACAAAACGAAGTTATTAGTTTCAACGAACAAAGAATCTACTCGTTTGGGAAACTGCGTGAACGTTGACAACTATAATTTCGAGTTGGTAGATAATTTTGTCTACCTAGGCTCCGCCATCAACAAAGCAAATAATGTCAGCCTAGAAATCCGGAGAAGAATCCTGCTTGCAAATAAATGCTACCCTCTCTCGACGAACAAAACTCAAGCTATACCAGATACTAATTCTACCTGTCTTAATGTATGGCTCAGAATCCTGGGTTATGACACAAGCGGATGAATCGGTTCTGGCGGTATTCGAGAGAAAAATACTCCGTAAAATATAAGGGCCCATCATCGTTAACGGAGAGTATCGGCGTCGTATGAATCATGAGCTCTACGAGCTGTACACTGACATTGACGTGGTCAAACGCATTAAGGTGCAACGGTTGCGTTGGCTAGGTCATGTTGTACGCATGGATGAAAATGCTCCAGCTCGAAAAGTCTTCGACAATGAACTCGATGGACGGCGCAGAAGAGGGCGACCTAAACTTCGTTGGAAAGACCAGGATACTGAGAACCTTACAGAACTCGGTTTGACTAACTGGAGAAGAATCGCAGAAGATCGTGGCGCTTATAATATTTTTCTACGTGCGGTATATAATCCACTGGGATTGCATAGAAGTACCAGCTAAGTAAAGTAAGTAAGTAAAATATTAAAAATATTTAAAATATTTAAAATATTAATAATATTAAAAATATTTAAAATATTAAAAATACAAAAAACGTTGAATATTTTAAAAATATTGAAAATATTAAAAATATTAAAAAAATATTGAAAATATCAAAATTATTAAAAACATTGAATATATTAAAAATATTAAAAATTTTAAAAATATTAAAAATATTGAAAATTTTAAAAATATTAAAAATATATATATTAAAAATATTGAATATATGAAAAATATTAAAAATATTAAAAATTAAAAAAAAAAAATAAAAATGTAAAATTTAACAACGGTTGTAATCGCAGATCCAGATCCCTTAAAAGGGGCAATTAGTATGGGAGGTGGGAGT
Source organism: Muscina levida (assembly GCA_964034835.1). Classification (NCBI taxonomy): domain Eukaryota; kingdom Metazoa; phylum Arthropoda; class Insecta; order Diptera; family Muscidae; genus Muscina; species Muscina levida. Next base: position 32,776,128 of record OZ035882.1, on the reverse strand, counting down.
AGTTTAGAAAATAGAAAATATACTATACATATGGCCGTGTTCACGAAAATGTCAACCAGAGGGGAAAAAAATTTTTCTGACTTTCACAAAAAAATTTTGTGTGTATGAAATAAGGAGTGTCTAATAAATCTGGCAAAATCTGTTTTTTGTCGAAAATTGCAAAACAGTGGCAACCCTAACATGTTTTTTCTAGTAAGCTTTAAACTGAGATTTCAAACAAAATGGATAGCTCACAAAAAAAGGTTTTAGTGCTGAAAACAAAAAAAAATTAAAACAATTTTTTAAATGCACATTTGATGGCAATGAAAACTGCGCAATTTCGGTGTAATGTGAAAGACTAAATTTGGAAAAGTTTAATAATGGTGGTTGCCCGCTGGTGTTTTGTTATGAAAACAAAACTTTTTCTGAGCAGGAGTTCCTAATATCTGGAATGGGTGGTATTTTTGAAGATTAATGCTGGTTTCTCGGTTTAAATTGCCATCAAATGTGTGTAATGTGAAAGACCACTTGAAAAAAAAATACTTAAATTTTTTTTTTAGTAGGATCCACTCACAAGTGCAGAAAAAAATAAAAATTACATCGAAAAGCTTAAAAAGAATGGCAAATAAGAAGAACACTAAAGAAAGAGGGCAGAAGCTATGCATAAATTGAGAGAAAACCGTAAACTGAAGGAAAGTGAAATGCCAAGAAAGGATCGTGAGTCCCTTGTAGAAAGACGTCGCAAAGACTACGTAAATGCATTCAACCTTACACCTTCAACCATTTCTGTCGAAGAAGTCACTGATGAAGACTTTTGTGAAATAAACAATAAATTAAATGTTGCCGAATTTTTTTTTTAACACAAAAAATATTCGTGATATTGCGTCGGCCCATTAAATACAGCAAGAGTCCGGCAATATCCGCATTTTTTCAACTTTCAATCTTAAAAAATAAAAAAAATAATAAAAATCAAAAGAGAAACAAAATAAAAATAGAGTTTGAATTACTTTGTTTTTGCATTTTTTTTATAATTCCTCAAATATAACCGTTTTCAAAAGAATGTTGTAGTTTTATTTGGCATGCGGAACAATGGTGACTTAAAACGTTAAAGCTTACTACAAAAAACATGCTAGGGCTGCAATTTTCGAACAAAAAAACAGTATTGCCAAATTTTGTTAGACACTTCTTATTTCATACGCACCAAAAAATTTTCGCGAACAAGGCCAGGTGTGGGCCCGCCCTTAAATTTTCGAATTTTTTGACACCTTTCTTTTTTTTGCATAAAAAGCTGATAAAAACATGGTTTTGTCCCACCTGTCACAAATTGCTCTACCCCCACCTCCCAAACCATGATATTTATTACGATCCCTTAGCCCCAAGACCAAAAATCGGTCTTTGGTTGTAAAAAAATTTCTTTATGAAGCATTTTAAGCACTAAAAATCGTTTTTAAATGCAAAAATTTGTACGATGTAATGTGAAAGACTTTCGATGTAATGTGAAAGACTTGATATTTTTAGTCCTACTGAGTTTTCTAAGCAACATATTTAAACCGTTGAAATGCAATTTCCTTTCTTCATTATTCAACTTTTATCTCCAAAAGTACGGAGACAACCCGTTGTCTATAAGAGCAGAACTTTTAGAAAGTATCTGCCTACCTCAAAAGTGACTTCCAAAATTTGTAATGTAAAAGACCGACTTTAACTGCTTATACCATGAAAACCATAGGACCTGGAAAAAAAATTTCTTTTAAGAAAATGTGCACACTGTTAAGCTTTATAATTTCCATGCATAAAACATTAGCATTTAACTAATTTCAAACCATTTTTTTCAAATTAGTGTGTACAAATGTAATGTGAAAGACTGCGAAAATATACTCCGGTTAGAGAATAGAAACTTGCAAACCAAATCTCAGCTCGATAGCTCTAAAATTCCGGCTGGAACAGCAGGGACAGGTTGTATCGGAGTAGGGAGTAGTTGTTATACCCTTAACACAAAGAAGGTGTCACTTTAGACCATGGGTTTCTTTGAACCTTTGGTCTTTGAAGTCATGAGTCGAATGACTTTATAAGACATGGCTCAGTCCGTCTGTCTATATGTCCGCCTGGTACGCACGATAACTTTCAAAAGACGAAACCAAATGTTTTGAAATTTTGCAGAATTTAATATTTCCCCAAAACTACTTACGTTATTGCAAATGGGCTACATGGCCCCGCCTCTTCTGGTACCTCCCATACAAATACATCATTCCACCAATTTTAGAAAACGAGTAGTAATATCAATACACTCAACGGGATCGTACACAAATTCTGTATTTAGTAAAGCTATACCAGGATAAAGTTTAGGAACAAAATTGGAAGTCTAGTCACACCCCTTCTGGTACCTCCCATACAAATGCACCTTTCTGCCCACCTTAGAGATGGAGTAATAATATCAATAAATCCAATGCGACCGTACATAAATTCTTTATTTAGTAAAGCTATAGCAGGATACAGTTGAAAAAAACTGAAAGTCTAGCCACGCCACCTTTGGTACCGCCCACTTTAGAAATCGATTAACATTATAAATAGAACTTACGTCATCGTGCCTAAATTCTGTATTTTGTTAAGCTATAACAGTATAACGTTTTGAAAAATAATCTGGAAGTCTAGACACGCCTCTTTTGGTACCCCTCCCATACAAATGTACCACTCCGCCCTCCTTGGAGATGGAGTAATAATATCAATACACTCGACACGATCGTGCCCAAATTCTGTATTTTGTTAAGCTATAACAGGACAAAGTTTTGGAAACAAAAACTGGAAGTCTAGCCGCGCCCCTTCTGGTACCTCTCATATAAATGTATCACTACGCCCACTTTATTAATCGAGTCATAATATCAATATAATAGAAAATTTTATGTTTTACTGAGGGTGAGGGTATATTTAAGTCGGGTTGCCCGACTGAAACTTTCTTACTGGTATTTATAGATCTTGCTCATTTTAGACTTTAGCATCCGCATAGAGGAAAGAAGCTTTCATACCAAATTTCAGCTCAATATATCTAGCTACGTCTGTAATCGCGGGGACAGACAGACGGACGGATAGAAGGACGGACATCTTTAAATTGATTCAGAATACGAGGTTGATCATTTATGGGCATTATTACAAACTTAATTTATTACAAACTTAATTTACCCTTCTTACAGTGCGTGCGTGGTCATTTAAAAGCGAAAAGATTTAAAATATTCTGGAAAAATTAATTATTTCAGGCAATTTAGAAAACAATTTGGACTTCAGCCGTTCCAATTATGTTTTTAGAACACAAAAATGCAAACTACAAAAAATTGGTCTTGGGGGTCACAACTAACTAAATTCGTTATCAGAAAATTGGTCAAAAAACAATGAAATATTTTACCGGCCAATGGGCATTTAACTTCACTTTGGTTGGGACACTAAGACCGCTCATTTAAAACTAATGAGAAGCCTTACAGCACTTTTTTCTCATTTTCGTATATAAACTTATTTATTGACGTAACAATATAACGGAACAACAATGATGTCGACATTTGTTATTTTGCCCCGAAATTACAGTTCCTTAATTATCATTTCCACTAGAAGGTTAAAGGTCAACATACCCGAAACTCAAAATTCCTCGTAGTTGTTACCAAATCTGGATCATTTCGCACCGAGTAACCGTAATATTGTTTGCCATTAAATTCATTCATTTCGCGCTGACTCACTTCCGAAACCTAAACTGACGACAAATCACTCTTCTCACTTCTTTTGGTTGTTTAATTAATGTATAATTTTTTTGTATAAATTAGAATATCGTTAAGAATACAAAGGACATTTAAAGGGTAGCGGTGGTAAATCCTTTGAACACAATTTACATATGTATACAAATTTAATAAATAAAATTTGGTGTTTTTTTCTAATGAAATTGCAAATAAAAGAAATTGCTCAAAAATATAGAGAAATTATTAGGGAAAAAAAGAATTTATTATCTTTCTGACGTTTATTTCGTAGCTAAAATAAATGAAAACTAAAGCTAAATACAAAACAGGTAGTACTGTCTATGCTGACGCACGGCTGACGGCAGTCAATGTGTCATATGTTTGTTGTTTTTGTTTGGAATTTGTGAATGCATATATGAGGACACCTGCTACGTTTCCAATTAGTGTTGAGTGAGGCAAGGACGAAAAAAGGTGGTTGCAAATGGACACTTAATGCAGCTGAGAGAAATATTTAAATTTCTTCTTCTTATGCATTTGATTGCAATGAGGGATGTTAACAACAGGGCTACCCATAAAATACTTAATACAATTTAAAATATATGTTTTGGCTGATAGAGTACCAAGCCGTTAAAACAAAACAGTTCAGTGTGGAAGATTTGCGAAAAGAAACAAGTTTGGTCAAATGGGCTGCAAAGGGAAAATACGTTTTTTTTAAATGGTATTAAGTAAGTTTAATTTAAATTGTATTTTGATACGTGTTAGGTTACACCAGACCCTACCGTCAAGAGCTCTGTAAACGAAAGCGTAGGTTCGAGCGAATTAACAGGCGTTGTTAACTAACATAGGTTGTAGGCATGGATGTATGTATTGGGGCTCGCATGCAACAAAACTAAAAAGTGTAAAGCTTGAATGAAAATCTCAACAAATTTGTAAAATATTGATTGTTATGAATGCGTAATGTACCAAATTATGTTTATATAAGGTACAAGGTATTGCGGAACAATTACATAACAATTGAAAGTAAAACATTCCTGGTTACGTGGCACGTTTAGTGATTCCTTACTGCACACCCAGTACTTGTATATTTTGTTGCATACAACCCAACATATGATTCATTGTTTACAAAAATTCGCTCGAAACTACGGTTTCGGGCAACATTTGACACAAACATTTGACAGGCTGGCTTCTTGGATACTATTTATGTATTGCTCTGTGGTTACACCGTGCAACAAAATGAAAAATCAAATGAATGAAAAGTTTCAATATCAGTATTGTCATTATATTTCTTTGATATATTTTGGTTACAAAAATATAAGAGATTTATTTCTATGGCTAATTTCAAAAATCGTACAAGTTTATTAAAATGTTGCATACTGGGCATTATATACACCTATATGAAGACTTCTTAATGAAAAATAAAGAAGAAATATTATGTAGACTTAAAAAAATAACTTTGAAAATATGGCCTTTTTTCAATTTTTGGCTTAAGAAGTCTATAACTATGATTGGTTCAACATTTTTCAGGAATTCAATAGTAATTTTATTAGCAATCTAAATATCTTTAAAATTCAGATCCAAATAAGTTCGCAATCTTAAAAATATTAAACCAATCTCACCCAAAAAATACAAGTTCGTTTTCCGGTATTTTCCAATTTTTTAAACTTGAAACTTGAACTGTGTTTTGGTTATATTTTTAATGTTTATTTTTCGTATATAGCGAAATTTTACAAAAAATCACAGCCTCACCTCAATTTCCAATAAAAAATTCCCTATCTTTACATTTTTATTTTTGGCAGATTGTGACTCTTTACCACATTCTTCTTTGCTTTTTACTACTTCAATATATGCTGTCTGTCTTTCTGTCTGGCTGTCCGGCTGGTGCGCACGATAACTTTCAAAAACGCAACCAAATTTTTTGAAATTTTGCAGGAGCTAATATTTTCCCAAAACAACTTACGGTATTGTAAATGGGCTATATGGCCCCGCCCCTTCTGGTACCTCCCATACAAATGCATCATTCCGCCCACTTTAGAAATCGAGTAATAATATCAATACACCCACCGGGATCGTACCCAAATTCTGTATTTAGTTAAGCTATAACAGGATAAATATTTGGAAAAAAAATTGAAAGTCTAGCCACGCCCCTTCTGGTACCTCCCATACAAATGTACCATTTCGCCCACTATAGAAATGGAGTAATTATGTCAATAAATCCAACGTGATTGTACCCAAATGCTTTATTTATTAAAGCTTCAACTAGATAAAGTTTTTGAGAAAAAAATTGGAAGTCTAGCCACGCCCCATCTGGTACCTCCCATACCCATCCGTTACCGCCCACTTTAGAAATCGATTAATATTATAAATAGACCAAACGCGATCGTGCCCAAATTCTGTATTTAGTAAAGCTCAAGCAAGAAAAAGTTTTAGAGAAGAAATCTGGAAGTTTTGACACGCCCCTTCTGGTACCTCCCATACAAGTGTACCACTTCGCCTACTTTAAAGATGGAGTAATAATATCAATGCACCCAACGCCATCGTGAACAAATTCTGTATTTAGTAAAGGTATAACATGATAAAGTTTTTGAGAAATAATCTGGAAGTCTAGACACGCCCCTTCTGGTACCTCCCATACAGATGTACAACTCCGCCCACTTTAGAACTCGAGTAATAATATCAATATAATAGAACATTATTTGTTCTACTGTGGGTGATGGTATATGTAAGTCGGGTTGCCCGACTGAAACTTTCTTATTGGTTTTATATTCTTTTGATGTTTGTATTCTTTTTGTTTTTTCATACATGAAGTGTCGTTTCTAAAACTACATTAACAAACTACTGTGAAATTCCTCATAACGGACAGTCCTTATAACCAGACAGCTGCAATAGCCGGACAAAAAATCCGGACACAGCTATTGCATTATTGTTTCCATACAAATATCATTCCGATAACCGGACGCTAGAAAAACCGGACGCTGACACAATTTCCCAAACCATTTTGATCAAAACAGTCTCTCATAAACGGACAGAATTGAAGTTCCCAATACAACAAATTCTCTTCGTATTTATGCATTTATAGCAAGTTGTAGCACTAGGACAGCTGATTTCAATGTTTGGGTTCCATTCTGACCTGTTGTTCTGTACCTCTAAGTAGAACAAACGTTCTGCTATAAACTGATAAAAAAAATCTTGGTATGTATTTGTGTTGATAACAACGAAATTTGTGATTCCCCGTTTATCATGTATAAATGCCCATATTGATACCGTGTGTGTCAGTTTCCATTCAGTTTGTTAAATAAGTTGCATGTGAATCGTATTTTTTATAAACTCTTAACAACATGGCACCCGACAAATGGAAATTATTGATACTTAAATATTATGAAATATTTATAAATTTGTACAAAATATAAAATATAGGACAACTTCTGATCATTTCGATGCATTTTCAATATAATCTTTTGTGCTCTCCCCATAAGCGGACAGCTCCCATAACCGGACAAAAACACTGTGACGGTGAATGTCCGGTTATGAGGAATTTCACTGTAGTTTGTTGATATTTTTAATTTTTGAAATTTGAGAAAAATTAAAAGTAAACAGACAACGATGACGATGAGAGTATTTCGTATAAAATAATGAACATTTATATATGTGAAACACCCGGTTATTGTGTGCTACATGTGCCGGTAGTAATGGCGTATGAGGCCTAAAGGTATGCTACGATTTACGTTTGCTCACATAATTGTCGGTTACAATAGTTATTCATTTCCGTATATGGCGACTATCGTGAATTATTAAAATGAGGACGTAAATAGTAAATAGTGGATCAAAAACTAACGCGGTTTATTTTTCAGAGCAGATGGCGATTGCGCCAATATATGTATTAGGCGCTCAGCCGTAATAGGAGTATTACACAGTTCTTTAATTTCTAATGTCACTAAGATCATTGTTGTTGTGCATTCAGTTTTGTTTTCTTTTTTTCTAAACACAACAACAATCAGCGTTTGAAAAAAACTCAAAAATGTGCACAAAATGTATGCAAAACTCTTTTCATGAGAGTGTTTGAGAGGTAAATGTGACACAAACTCTGTACCGTTGAGCATGTTAACATCAAAAAACACATCTTGCTAAGTGTCGGAAAACGATGTTGCTCTTTTTTCGCACTCCCGTCGTGTGTGCGATAAAGACGACACAACTCATATGTGCACTGAGAAACGAAAATACCCAAACACGGAGTAACATATACACATATATACAGCTATATTTCTACTTCTTCCCCTGTAGGAAGCCTGGGGTCCAGTGTCTCCATGTCACCACTTTTGTCAACAATTATGGTGACATTGTCGACAATTTGTCTAAAACTTGTGTACAAATATTTGTCTGGCTTTGATGTGTAGAGAAATTTATGTCATAAATGTCAATGCTTCTTCTTCTTATTTCATTGCTTCGCTTTGTTTGGTTGTGAAAACAAGTGGTGTCGCGTACATTTGGTCGGAAAATAATTAAAAAAAATAAAAAGTGAGTTTTTAAAGTGAATTTTGAAAAAAAATAACATGAGTAAAAGAAATTTTAAAAGACTTGTGAAAAGCAAACAAATTTGTACAAGAATAGAGCAAATGCTGAAGCGGAGAAAATTGCTAGAGAGAGTCATTTCAGTGATTTTGTGATGCATGAAGAAACTTGTGAAAATTTTGAAGAGTTTGAATTGGTTGCTTTGCCCACTCCAACTCTGAATTTGAAGGAAAAACTGAAGCAGTGGCCTTCCAGAAATGTTTGGAGAAACTGCTGACTACATTGCAGGAGGAAGGCCTAGACGTTCCGCTTTCTGCGACAGCATTATTGGGAAAAAATAATCAAATTTCTATAAGAAAAGTGTCCCCGGAAGTTATTGCCACATTGGCATTGAGAATCAAATTAAAAAATTAGAACATGTCTTAAAAAACTATGACAAAATAGAAGTTGATATAAACATTAATAGAATCCCACTGTTTAAAAGTTCTTGCGTTCAGTTGTGGCCCATTCTTTTAAAAATATTGAACGTGAATAAGAAAATTAAACCTTTTCCTATAGGAATTTATGCCTTGAAGAAAAAGACTGATAACATTTTTTTTAATGTAATTTAGATAATAAATATGATTTTAATTTTGAATTTTACGTCTTTTTATTTTGTAAAAAAATCACAAGTGTTGACATAAATAGCGACAATGGACTACTGATTCTCTGGTTCCAATGTCTCCAAGTGGTTCCAAAAGTACCACCTAGTCAATAGTTCTAAGGTCAGTACTGACGCCTGAATGACAAGTTCATATTAAATGTCAATAGAATAAAGCATTGCCTGTCGCACAAATGGTCAGTAGTACTGTTGACAAAGTCAATATTCAATCAGTACAGTGTTACTATAGACATTTCCTGCAGGGTCTCTACCAATCTTTTAGTGTCGTTCGTTTATGTGTGCACACCATCTTTGAGTGCTCAGGAAAAAATTGTAAAAAAGAGTTTTGTTATGTGTTGACTCTGTGTGCGGAGCATCTTCGATCATTAAACTCTTGCGTTTTGAGTTCGCCTGCGCACATTATCGACGTTTAAAATGTGTTGAGCAGAGTGTTTTGGAGTCTTTTTAATCCCTGCTCTTAACACGTCTGAGCGCCTAGTACACAAGCAGATTTCTTACCATTTTTTACACATGTGTTGTTACTCTAACAATTGTTTTGTTTTTGGTTTTCAATGAAAACAAACAAATTGGCGCTTTCCAATGACGATCATTGTATCCTTTTCGTCCTCTGATTTTATCAAATCAAAAGAATCACATGTATAAAAAAAATAATAGGCTTGACACCATTTCAACGTACTTGTGCAAGGCTCTAGGATAACCCACATGGGACGTTTGTTTTTATAAAATTTGTACTAGTTCACTGTCTATGGATAACTAGTATAAAACTAGTTTCGAACTAGTATTTTTCCCAGCCGGGTAGCCCAGATGTAAGTATTTAAAAAACATTAAACATTACTTACTTTACCTTTTTAATTACAAATGAACAATCCACACGTTAACATTGAACATTTCTTTTAAAGTTTATTGTTTTTCAAATTCATAAAGAGTAAACTTAAAATTTACATCCAAATCAAAATTACGCATATTGAACTAACTATATATGTAGAAGTAAATGTATAACTAATGCTAAATACTACAGGTCGCATTATTAAATATATATATTACAAGTGAAATAATGCAGGAAAAAACAAATTATATTTTACAATAGAATTTAGCAAAGCTAAAAAAGATCATACATATTTGAATAATTTTATTTTATTAATTTTAATTAAATATAAAACACAAATTTTGTTTTGAACACCAGATGTTTATTTGTTTAATTAGATTTAATAGATTTAAGATCACATATAATTTTTGTTTTACTTACGTTACCTTTAACCTCTTACATTCGATACGTTTCGTTTTGATAAATGAGTATGTATTTTCTTTTGCTTTGCTATAACACTTCGCATTGGCTTTAACATTCAATAATTCGATAATTTGTGGCGATATAATATTTCCGTTTCTCTTAATGTTTAAAAATTTTGAGCTTTAATTTTTATTCTCTTTGTATGTATTTCTATTTCTGTCTATCAGCGTCATTTGTTGTGTGTAAATTTCAGTGTATACATTTTGTTTTCATTTAAAATCCAGTCGTAACAATTAAAACTCGTCGAAAAGTGTACAGTGTAGATGTAATAGTAATACGCAGTAGCATCGTCGTCATTTGTCATTATGCTAATAATCTTTAATAATTTGTATGGTTTTGGTACGGAGTGGAATCTGTTGTGTGGGTTTTAGGTATCGCCATAGAAACCTCCAATAATATGTTGTCCTTATGTTAGTTAGTTAGTTTATGTCTAAACATTTAAAATTTTCCAAAAAAAAGGATACTTTCAAAATAAATTTTTGCATGTATGCATATGCATGTGTATAGGTATATGTAGGCGCATTTATGCAGACTATGAACACACACGTATGTATATTTACGTTATTGTTAATCCATTCGAATTTAGAATTGACACACATAGATGGCTAAAACTTTAAGTTTAAACGTTAGATGTTTGATGAGCTCGATTTTAAATGTTATAACTGTATTTTTTTTTTTGTGTTTCTATATATATGTAGGTATGATCAACAATGAAAAATTTGGGTTTTTTGTTTAAATTTTTGTTAAATATGATATGTTTTGAGCGGTGTTGTTTAACGTTTTATTTTTGCGAACTACCAACAATCTTTAATATGTTTTTTATTGGTAATTTGTTTTGTTATGTGACTGCAGCAACAGTCATGATCATTATAATATGTACACTTAGTCGGAGCAGTTTGAGGTGAGGTTTAAAAATTAGAAAAATTTTTGAATAATTTTACTATATTTAGAAAATATTTCATATTTTATGTAATTGTCAGAAAATTTATTCAGGGAAAATAGGGAGAGTAAGAACCACTTAGAAGCTTTGATTTGTATCATGAAAAATGTGGTAGTATTATTCGTGAATACATATCACTATATAATTGCCCAGTATTTAAAATTTCTGGGGTTTATTAATTAAAAATAATTTATAAGTGGGCTCCACACTTTTCCAATGGAAATTAAAAAAAAATCAACTTAATTTCAAAAATTATCATTGATTTACATTAAAAAAAATATATTCACTAAAAAAAAATCAACTAAAATCGAAAAATTATCTATGAGTTACAAACATTCCATTTGAAATTCAAAATTCGTCATTTGATATTCAAAAATTCTATTTGAAAATCAAAGAACATCAACGGATATTAAAATTTTGCATTTGAAATTCGAAAATTTTCAATTGATATTCAAAAACTCTTTTTAAAACTCAAAGAAGACCAATAAAAAATAACAATTTTCCATTTGAAATTCGAAAATTTTCAATTGAAATTCAAAAAAATCGTTAAATAAAACTCGAAACACATCAATTGGTATTGAAAACTTATGAAATGAAATTAAAAACTAACAATTTCCTACTGAATTTCGGCAAAAGTGCAGAATAAGAGGCGGAAAAAAACCATATGCCACGCACTCCAAACATGACCTAAAACCCAAAAATCAAGGTCAAAGATGGATTCCATAGGTTCTACGATAACCCGAGTACTTAAATTTAAGATACCAGTCTAATTATATATTTTTCCAGGCAATACGAGGTACATGGGGCCCTGGGGGACAAAAATGGATCCCAATTGAAACAAGGGGACGTTTCCTAAGTGCAGCAATTTGTTACTGGTAAAGGGTTTTCCAATAAGAGGTGTTATTTTGGTATTGAAAGAAAAATGCAATTTTTTGAGATAAATGATCGGATGTTTATTTCATAATAAAGAGGACGGTCTGCCGTTAATAATGAAAAACAACTTCAGCCAAATGACCACCACCAGCACGCTTAAAGGACTATATCCTTTTCATAAAATTTTCCATAACCAAATCGCAAAGTGGCTGCCCTATGTCCTCGATAGCCTCACGAATTTTATCTTTCAGGTCTTGAATCGACGCTGGGCTGTTGGCGTAGACCTTATCTTTCACGTGGCCCCAAAGGAAGAAGTTGCAAGGTGTTAAATCACAAGATGTCGGTGGCCAATTGTGATCAACTCTTTGAGAGATAACACGGTACGGAATCATTTCCAGTAAAAGATCAATGGTTTCGTTGCTTGTGTGGCACGTAGCGCCGTCTTGTTGAAAGTAAACGTTGTCCAGATCAATACCATCCAACTTTGACCATAAAAAATCATTTATCATCTCTCGATTGCACAATCCATTCACCGTAACTGTTGGACCAACTTCATTTTCGAAAAAGTAAAGTCCAATGACCCTGCCGGACCATAAACCGCACCAGACAGTTACAAGTTAAGGATGGAGAGGCTTCTCAATAATCACCCCTATTCCCGTAGTCGTCGTCGACGCAAAACGACGTCGTCTTGTGACGACGCTGTAAAATCGGTATTCTCGTAGTCGTTTGTGATAACTATCGGTTACTATTGACACAAATTTGGTATTCTGTAAGCAAATGTGACGTCGATGTTGAATTGAAACGACTCTGTACCTGTCGTCGCAGTATTTGGTAACGACTTAAAAGAATTTGAAGGAATAATTTTGTGGAAATTTTAAAAAGGTTTTATAATGACGTCAAGAATGAAAATTTCGAGTGCCAAGCAGTTCGAAACTCCTGTGGCTGAGTTGGAAAAACATCCCTCATTGGCAAAAGGATTTCGGAGGGGAACAGTTCCGTCCAATTTTAAGGGGCAATGGGAGGAAATTGCTAACAAACTAAATTCCTTTGGTCCGCCGTTAAGAGACAGTGATGGTTGGCAAAAGGTAAATACAGTAACAAACTAACTCGTTACGTTTTAATAATACAAAATGTATTTTTAGGTTTGGAGAGATTTAAAATTTAAAGTAAAAAAAAAGAATTCTTGCAAATAAAGTAGAGTGTAATGCAACAGGCGGCGGGCGATATTAGCAGCAAATACTAAGCCCTTTAGAAAGAAACTGTGGCCAACATGCTCCAATTTGAAAAACAATTAAATCCACAAGGCGCTGTACAGGGAGTTAGTAGTGTCTTCCAAGAAGAGGAATGTGCGTTGCTTGTGGAAGTAAAGGAACACAATGCAGAGGAAATAGAAGATTTGAATTTGGACGTAGTCATGGAGGAAGAACTATCAACAAGTATGAGTGTCTGCTCCGTAAAAACGAACATCAAAGACTGCTCCCGGTACCAAAGAAAGCTTGTGGAAGTAGAAGAAAAAAAATTAAAATTGATGGAAAGAAGAGACAAAAGAGAGGAGTTTGTTTTAAAAAGAAATGCAAATCAAAAGTTTGAAACTACTTATAAAAGAAAAGGAGCTTGAGAACCTAGAAAAATGATTATTATTAAAATTAATGAAGTGAATTTTTTCGCGGTTATAGTAAAGATTCTGGTCTTCTTTATTTGGAGCTAAAATTTTGATGTGGGTTCCATCCACACAGCCAATAACACTAGGAAATCCTGTTTTATTAAAAAAATCTATTTTTGCTTCTGATTTTTCATCTTCAGTCATTTCCAATTTAATCCATTGTGGACAAACGACCCTTTCTAATGCATACAGGGTTTCGGCCATAATCTAGCAAACTGATGGCTGCAGCAGTCCAATTTGAAAGTCATTGCCTACACTTAGCTGGTAAGATCCCTGTCCTAAGAACCTCAATGTTGCTGCTAACTTAATTTTGACTGAAACAGATGTTGACCTGAGATCACTTTTCATTTTTGGAACAATTTCTTCCAGCACATAATTCATACTTGAGTTCTTGTGTTAACTGAACTTTATAGCCTTAAGACCCAAGTGCTTATGCAAAATACTGTGTAATGACCTTTGTGGAATGCCCAATTCCAAAGAACGACGAGGTATGGACAAACCAGGGTTTTCTTCAACACTTTGAGCTACAGCAGCAATATTCTTAGTTGTTCTTGAGCGACGTGCACGGGTTTTATTCTTCACATCACTAACTTGCCCCAAACAGCTCGAATTTTTCCACCAATTTCTGTATTGCGGTCCGACAAGGTGCTTCACGACGACCAAAAAATGCTTTAGTTTTGCGAACTGTGACTGCAAGATTTTCACCATTTTTGTAGTGAATTTTAATAATATCAATGCGTTGTTGAAGCGCTTATCGTTCCATTTTTAGTAATGGCGTAGTTTCTACTTGTCAAATATCAAGGATAAAAGCTTCAAATGCTACAGCTACTGATATAGCGGGCCATTCACAATAACACCTCTGATTCGAAAACCCTTTATAAGAGGAATCTATGGAAACTGTCCAATGATGATACTTTCATAATAAGTCAAGTGTCACTTTCGTTGTCTAAATATTACAAGAATTTAACCCTAAGGGTGTTTTATATTAATACGGTTTTTAAAAACCAAAGACTTTTAAAATCAGTAAAAAAAAAACAAAAGTTAAAATAAAATATCTTTTTTTTTTGTTGATATTTTTAAGTATTCCTCCTCTTTGGCACCGCGTGTACATATTATTCGTATCAGGTGTGCTTCTTGTATACTTATGATTTATTATTCACTAATTTTGTTATCGATTCTAATAAAATTGTTAATTTTCAATTCTTATATAATATTACGATCAGTTTCTTTTGTTTTTGCTTGAAATTGACTTTTCAAATTCAAAAATTTCTAAAGAGATTTTATCATTCGTTTTTAATTTAGAAATAATTTTACAGTCGCTAACGATGACAATATGTTTAGCCTTATTATTTTAATGTAAAAAGATTGTTATTATTTTTGTTGTTCCGATAATTATTGTTGTCGTTATGTAATATGTATATTTATACAATATATATATTGTTGGTAGAATGTTGTAGATATTCGTATTTGTCACGTTTTGTGGTATTGTTATGAGAGACAATTTCTTGTGATGATTCTATTTATATGTAAATATTTAAAGACAAATCGTTCAGTTTATCGTACATCTGCAGTCTGCTCAACATACTTTACTTACCAAAATACATACAAACTTGAGTCCGTTGCGTAAAAATCAACATGCTGCAGTAGATTTACAGCTCATTTCAACAGACACAAGTTTGTTTTTTTAGTTAGGCACCGTTAAAGTTACCTTAACAATAAATGTTAACATATGGATGCTTCACTTGCCAAAATCGATTAACTCCATTAAACATAAAGATGAAATTAATTTATTAATAAAATAAATGGTGTACAAAATTTAACGAAGTATAAAATGTTTAGTAGTTTTTATTATTGGAGACACTTTTTATAACAAAAACAATATGGTATCTGTCAGTGGTTTGGCATTAAATTTTATAAAATCAAGAAGTGAAGTTAGTCGATTTGGCTTTTGAACATTTTCATTATAAAATAAAATAAAAAGTGCTATTTTAGCTATGGCAACATTTCTTGTTGATTTTATAGGACATCATATCGTTATTGTTAATTTGTTGGTTCGCTAATTAATTTAGTTATATTTTATTTTCGGTTTGTTGACCAATAATCTTATCATGCGTTTTATTGTGCGTTTTTAGTAAACTTTTTTCAGTGTTTCTTATTATCAATATATTTTTACATAGCATTTACACAGTTTGCTCATCAACATTTAAGTTTGATTCCAATTGCAATAAGAGTATCGAAGACAATGGTGGGTGGGCTCTAGCGTGTTAAGGTAATACATTTCAATTTTGTGATATGTGGATGCCGTCTAAATGGCAACAGATGTAAGAAGACAAATATGTGTGGAGAGTCATGGTGGTCATTTCCCCGATAAGCTTTGAAATAAAATAATACAATCAATTCCAATTTCTACTTGATGTGAAAATTTTAGGACACTATTTCAAAAAAACATTTACAAAGTCTGGCTATTCCCGACAAAACATGTAGCGAGGGGTGGATCGCTAACGATTCCTTGGCAATTCGCTAAAGCGATTTTAAAACAAATTCGAAAATGATAACTTTATAGAATCACTGGTGAACATTCACAAACGAATTGAAAAAGGGATTCGTTTTCTAATTGTAAAATCAATAAAAATGCGATTGAATTCTAAAAAACAAGCTGGTGAACATTCGTTAACGTATCGTAAAAGCGATTCTTTTACCAATCGTTTAAGCGATAACAATTCGATTATTTCACTTTTTTATTAAAATAAGTAATTTGTATATTCATAACAATCTTTGTGTTAATATTAAGCATGCAGGGCAAACATTTTTTAAAATTTAATTTGGGAATCATTAATATGCAATACAGATTTTCTATAACTCTAGTTTTGAAAACTTTAACTACATGTGATAATAGAGGAATACAAATAGTATAATCTATTTGATAACCATAACAAGTTTGAGTTAAAAATATCATTCTCGAATCGGATGGTTTGTCGGGTATTAATCATATTTTTTAATATTATTCATATCCATATTTTTGGATCAATAAACTATTTCCAATTGAAATTCAAATATTCTATTTGAAATTAAAATTACTTAATTAGAATTCAACTTTACCATTTGGAATTTGAAACTTTTCAGTTGATATTTATAGTTTAAAATCATCAATTGAAATCTCAATGTCAATTCTTTTTTAAAAATTCTAAATTCATCAATTGCAATTCAAACGAAATCAATTAAAATTAAAAATTTGTCTTTGAAAATCAAAACACTATCATAGAAATTCAAACATGTCACATGAAGTTCAAAACTTGTCAGTTGAAATACAAAATTAACGCATAAAGTTTGAAAAATAATTTGGTTAGATCAACAGCAATACTTCACAGGGTAAATGCGTTCGTTTACTTCTCAGTTTTGTAGTTTGTCCAAAGGCAATTTAAGGACATTAACATTTTTCCAATCCGAGCACTCTACGAACCCCCAGAATAGTATTTATTATGCTGTATCGTCATTTGATCTTCGATTGAAATGAGGCCCATATTCAAAGGTACATTTTGCTTATTGGATATTTTTGACTCCGACGTCAACTTTTAGTTTTTGAAATTTTGGCGGTGTGTAGAGCGACCTATTAAGTTTTAAAACTTCTATAACTGTTTTGTTTATAATTAAAAATGTATAATTTAAAAGCAGAATTTTTATACTTGTTTGTGTTCTTTACGAATTTTAGCAAAAATACGCATTATTAGGGTGTAACAAATGAAGAAAAAAAAAAAAAAAAAAACTGACGTCGGAGTCAAAAATTTCCAATAGACAAAATGTAGCCATTGATTAACCATTATTTTCGCCTTGTTTCGATCGGGCATCCAATGACGATAGAGCATAATAAATACTATTTCTGGGAACAAAGGAAGTTTGAATGTCTTCAAATTGTTTTTACACAAACTGGGGTGTGAACGCATTAATATAGCTTAATATCCAATAGAATATTTAAATTCCAATTGATGTTTTTTTTTAGTTATAAATCGATTTTTTTAATATTAATTGTCGAATTCAAAAGCTTAAATTTTAAATAAAATTTTCGAATTTTTGTCGATTTTCTTTGAATATCAATTGCAAATCAAATATTCCATTTGAAATTCAAATCTCGTCAATAGATGTTCTAAACATACATTTGAAAACCCATCAGTTGTAAGTGTTTTGAAGTTCTTTGAATTTCAATTGACGATTTTTGAATATCAAAAACATCAACTCAAAATAAAATTTATCAATTGAAATTCAAGACTAGGCAATTGCAATTCAAAAGACATCTATTGAAAAAACTGAAATTAAAAATTCTAATCAAAAATCTGAAATTCAAAAATCTTCAATTCAAATTCGCAATTTTATATGTATTTACACATTTTTGTTTTCTAATGGATTAAATAAGTTTCTTAAGCAATTGATATTTTTAAATCGACACTGTACTCAGCTGCATCAAATTGACAAAAATGTGCCAATCAAACGTAATTCAAGAGTAGAAACGCGTATCACTAGTGTATATAATTTCAATTTCGAAGTTTACCTACAACTAATGAGTTTTTTTTTAAATAAAACGTTTTGAATTTAATTTGATAGGTTTGAATTTCAATTGATAAGTTTTGAATTTCATCTGATGAGTTTTGAATGTCCATTGATGAGTTTTGAATTTCAATTGATGTGATGGTGGAGATTTAGGCGAACATTTTTTTTTCAAAAATTCTGAAATTCAACCGATATTGTACATATGGGGGTTTAAGAGATCGCTGATTTCGAATCTAAAATCAAATTAAAAAAAAACGGTGAATACGAAATTTTCTTTTTCAAAAAATTTTGGAATTCGACCGATATTCGGCCTATGGGGGTTTTTGGGGTCGCTGCTTTTTAATCTGTAGTCAAATTTAAAAAAAATCTTGGGTACGAAGTGGCAATTATTTTTTCAAATAATGCTGGAATTTAACCGATATTTTGCCTAACGAGGCTTTTGGCGGATACAAAATGGCCGACATTTTGTTCAGGTGGATTCCAGTATTTTTGAAAATAACATCTGACATTTTGTTTATTTTCCAAAATCTGACACCGGATTCGTAATCAGCGACCATATTTCATGCATATCAGAAATCTTTTTAATTTTCGCACTAAATTTTTCAAAATTTGTATCGAAGGCAGGGTAAATTCGAAGGGATAAATAAGGAAAAAAGGCAAAAAAAATAGTCAGATTGTCCTGGGTCATTTCGATAGAGGAAATATCAAATTTTTACGTAGTGATAAGGATTTTCTAATGTTAGGTGGTTTAACATTAGTTTTAGTCCAAGAAATATAAGAAATTTACAAATTATGTGAATATTTGAGCCTCTTAAAAATCAGCATTTTTTTATTGAAACAAAAACAAAAAACTTTTTATTGAATTATACACCATTAAACTACAATGTTTGGCCATTTCAATTCACAAAAAAATATATATATATTTATAGTTAATATATAGTCAGAAAATTCCGATTTCCGACCAATGTGCATAGATTCAAATTAAAAAAAATTTGCGATTCAAACGAGATTCAGGAGTAGAAATGCGTATCACTGGTGTAGAGAATTTTAGGTTCAAAGATAAGAGTTAATTTTTTATTCAAATGAAACGTTTTGAATTTCATTTTATAGGTTTACATTTCAATTAATAATCTTTGAATTTCATCTGACGAATTCTGAATGACAATTGATAAGTTTCGAATTTCGATTGATGTGTTTTGAGTTTCAAATAATCACTTTTGAAATTAAATAGATGATTTTTGAATGGAAATTTTGAACTTTAGTTGATGTTTTTAAATTTCAAATATAATTTCAGAAAATAATTTGACGAGTTTTGAATTTGAAATAAAAGTGAATTAGAATTTTGAATTTCAATTGGAAATGTTGCAATATTATTCCATACAGTGTACTATGCCTTCTACCTCATAAAGTTTTATAACTATACTTTGTATTTCTGTTTTAAATTCTGTAAATTTGTTTAGTCCTTTTACATTTTAACGTTCAGACCAGCTGCACTATAACATTGTTTGATAAAAGAGAGCTGCGGATATGTCGTCCCCTCAATAATAACAATAGACTATAATAGCACATAGGCTATTATTATATTGAGGGGACGGTGTATTATGTATCACACAAAAATTTATAAATTTGTGTACTGTGTTATTAAAGAAGTGTAGTCATTGTCCTCCAATACTCCCGTAAATTTCTTGTTTACACCATTTGCATCTCCTTTTTACATAATTTCTTATACTTCCCTCATTTCGCATGATGATTTTTGACCAGCACTGCAATAACATTTTAACATCGTGTTTTTTGTGTAAAAAAACTTGTTCACATTGGAATACATTTCATTTGTTGTTTTTTTTTGTTTGTAATAATTTTTTATTAATTTCTTTTCAGCGCATTTTGTATTTTAAATGTATAACACACGTTTCTCCTTTATAAAACTCCAGTTTTCAGTAAATTATAATAATAATAATCATACATATTATTAATTAATTCATTATTTAATTAGTGTAATATGGTAAAGGGTGGTATACCTACAAAAAATAAAGAATGGATAACTAAAAACTATAATTTCCTCATTTTTTTTAGATTTATAAATTAATTAATATATAATATTTATAATAGAGTTTTGTAATTATGTTTTGCATTTATTTTAATAATTAATTAATTAATTATATTAAACAACTTTTTTTCATTTTAACATTAGCTAGAAATTAAAAACAAATAAAGAAAAATTAAATTAAACTGAAAAAGAATTAAGTTGTGGGTTTCGTTTTTTTTTTGTTTTGTATAATTTGTAGATTTTTTTATAATTGTTTAATTTGTAATAATCAATAACTAGTTATAAATTTAAATTATAAAATTGATTGATTTAAAAACGCTTCTCCACAATGAATACTCATTGAAATTGAAATTATTGTGAATTTTTGTTTTCATAAGAGCAGCAGCAGCGCGAATATTTTTATTAAGAATTCCCAAAAAACATAAGATAAATTAGAAATATATATGAATTCGTGGCCAAATTCATTTACATAAGCAGTAGTGTAGTATACAACATAAACTTAAGTTTAAAAAATAAAAGTATTTTAAACGATGCCATACAAAAATGGGGAAAAATTTATAAAATAAAGAAAACTTGTTAAAGATACACAAAGGATGGCCTAAGCGCAGCATTTAAATTACTATATCATACAAGTTGAATGATAAACTCTTAAATAAAAAGAAAATTAATAATAATAATAGTAATAATAGGTATTAAACAGCAATAAATGAAGATCGAAATTTATATAGATGTAAGTTTTTAAATTAAAAATAAAAAGAAAAACACACAAGAATCACACAATGTAAGAGACCTTTTGGGAGGGGGGGAATTTAAAAGATGAGGCAATGCTAAAAGCCGTCATTATAGAAAAATAAATGGAAATTTCTAGGGTTTTAAGGGCAAAGGGCGAAGGACGCTAGAAAGGAACAGCCAAATGTTGGTATAGGTAGAGGGAGTTTATGCTATACAAAAGGGTATACTGATATCTGCAGTTACGCAATTGTTGCTGCTGTTGTTTGTTTGTTTGTTTAAATAAGAAACATAAGTTTAATTATTGTACACTAGTAACTATTTAAATTTAACTCATGCTTAACAAAAAAAAAATTAAAGGCAATATGTAACATCTTCAGAATGGCTTTATTGGTTTGTTTGGTTTTTGCTAAGATGATTCTTACCGGGGGTTTAAAAAGGCTTAAGTTTTGGGAGGGAGTAGAGTACATGTAGAGAGGGGAGCATATAAGTTAAACTTTAGTAAGTCAGCTAAAGTTTTGATAAAAATTTCTTAAATTTTTTTTCAGTTGATAAGACTTTTGAGAAATATTAATAGTTATAAACAAATATAAAGGTTATCTTGTATTTAATTCTTTTATAGGAAACTTTAGTACACAATAACAGTTATGAACAAAGTTTAAGGGTATCTGCTTCAAAAATCTTTATAAATCTTTTATTCAACGGTTTAAAGTTTAATTTAAGAGTTAAAAGATGGAAAGTTTTTATGACCGTTATTTATTCAAATAGTAGAAAAAATATAAAATCGATCAGTGATTTCAAATTAAAATTTTTAAAAATCAAAAATATTTAACTGACTGCCTGTTAAGGTGTAGATAATTTTAGGGCCAAAGGGATGAGAATTTTCGAATTATATATTTTCAATTTGAGTTGATGAGTTTTGAATCTTATTTAACAAATTTTGAATATCAATTGACGGGTTTTTTTATAATTTGAAGTGACCAGTTTTTCATATGAATTGCCTTATAAGAACCTATTATAAGATATAGAACAATGAACCGTAAGAGAATACAGAGCGCAGAGCGGTTACCATCATCTTAAAAGTTCTTATTTAGGTAAATAACTTAACGGAAATCTATTACTATTTTCAACGATTGGCTGTTTTTGTTATCAATCATAGCCCACTTTCTATCTTGAATTGAAGACCTGTGAAAGCCCTCTTCAACTTTCCATTTTCAAAAGCTTTCGTAAAGTCCTAGGCTTTGTATGCAGCCGCCACGTACAGAAATGGTTTTCACAAATATAATTCACTTGGTCTTCCCAACAAACAGGTAGGAATAAACTTTTTTAGACTCCATGTAGACAAAGCCGGTTACGGTTTAAAAACATTTAATTAAGAAAAGGCTTGTCTCATCAAGGTCTGCCAAAAGTTCTCTTCTCCTGTTAATGGTTTAAAATTATGTGATCACCAAATCACCACATCACCGTTTGCAAAAATCTATATTTAAATGGTCATCTCTGTTTTTGTTTCTACTCCTTTATTTTGTTTGATATTAATCTCCCTCTATATTCTGTTCTCTTTCATATACATGTGTGTAGGTAAGAATCATCTTAGACAAATTCTTCGTAGGCTACCCCACCACCACCACCACTTCCTCCATCTGTACAACATAGAAAGTAACTTAAATACTTTTTTCGCTTTTTTGTTATAAAATAATAATAACTATTATGATGTTTATTTACGTTTATTTTCTCCCTATACTACATGCAACACAAGAAACGATGAAAGAAACTTTTGGCATTCCTTCGCGCCCTGGAGGCCCTTAGCTAACAAATAATACCCTGATCTAAGCTCAAACCATTGGCAGCGGCGGCGGCAGCACTCTTCACCACCCCATGGTGGTGCAAATGATGGTGGGCATGGTGGTGATGATGGTGGGCATGGTGGCCGCCATGATGATGCGAATGATGGTGGGAATTTAAAAGGTGATGCTGCTGCTGTTGCTGCGTTTGATGGCTGCCGAATAGCAAAGCATTCGATGAAGCGTTTGAGGTTGTGGTGCCATTACTGCTGGAACTTGTGAGACTACCGTTGCTGGTACTGCCGTTGATCAGGGATTTCGTGCTCTGGCTGAAGGAGGTGCTACAGGACGCCGATGCGTTTGCGCCAGTGCCATTCTTGTGTACCACAAGGGACGACGACGGATGCCTGCATCCATTGTTGGCGCACGCGTTGCTGCAATACACACACGCTGACTTAAAACTATTGCTGACCGCGGTTGGTGGTATGGACACGGGAGCCGACGATGACACCATTCCTCCGCCCAGCTTCTTGGTGGAGTGATGTATGGCGGTTATGGGCTCGGAGGCTCTCCGCGTGTTAATAGTAATGGCCGTCGAGTGATGAGTGATCGGAGGATTTTGCAATGAGGTTCTACCATTGATGTACTTCGTTTTCGTTTCGTTTGTTTTGGAAAGCGGCGATAATAACATCTGCGCCGAGCCTGGCTTGCTTCCATTCGTGGCGAATTCGGGTGGGCTTAGGGGCTGTTCGCCGCCCTCAAGTTGAAATTTCTTAACTAGAGCCTTAACCGAGGTGGGTGAAGTGTCCGAATTGGGGGTCTTGCGTATAACTTTGGGTGTAGTAGGAGCATCTGGGAATAGAGAATTAGTAGTAGTGGCAGTAGAAGTCGATGATGTCGATGACAATTTCTCATTTGTAACATTTAGGGAGGAGGAGGGCGTACATGCCAACGCCGCTGATGTGGGCAAGGTAATGGTGGCCACAATATTGTTTGGCACCGAGGTGTTATTAACAGAGGGATTGATAACAATGGTAGCAGTGGTTGATTGTGTGACTGTTGATGAGGGTTTCTTGATACCAATCATGCCCAGGGGAGTGGCGGATATTTTCTTGGTGGTCAGAAATGTGTTCTCTTTATTGGACTCGGATGATTGGCGACGGGCTGGTATATGCAGAAACTGTTGTTCTTGAGGTGGTGATGGTGTCGCTGTGGATGTTATTGACATATAATGGTGTTGTTGTTGTTGTTGCTGTTGTACACTGCTTAAGGGTATGGTAATGGCTTTTGTAGCTGGCACATTATGGACCACAGTGGTTTTTGTTGTGGGTACAGTGGTGGAGGTCACATTGGTGGCAGAGGATATCATTTTCGAACTGCCATTTACACATTTCGAAAACTTGTCCTCCGACAGCTTAGGCAACATATTCAAATGGCCATTGGACAATGCATTCATATGGCCATTTCCGTAACCATTTGTATAACCATTTGAATAGCCATTTGAATAACCATTTAAATGACCATTGGTATGGACATTTATATGACCATTTAAATGACCACTTAAATGACCACTGCTGGTATGACCATTGCTGTGACCATTTGCATAACCATTTGTTGTTGTTGATGTTGTGGTGTTTGGAGTGGTGATATGTATGTTGTAAGTGTTGACACTTGATGTTAATAAATCATGTTGCTCTTCGCTATTATCTACACATATAGCTTCAGGTTTTTCTTTAACGATTTCTTTTACTCCGTCTTCAACTACCTCATCATCGTCATCAGCATTGTCCTGCTGGTTGGCTGACAATATTTCCTGTTCCTCCTCGTCGTCGTCGTCATTGTCGACGGCGGCGGCATTGTGGACGCTATTAACATCATTTTCGCCATCGTCGACTTCGACTTCTTCATCGTCCTCATTACTGGCATCATCATCATCGTCGTCGTCATCATCATTATCATCATTTGCTTCCAATTGCTGCTTGTTACTTAGTTTGTTAGTGAATATATGTCTATCGATGTTACATTCGTCTTTAAGCCAAATGTGTTCGAGACATCCTGCAGCAGTCATGCGATCACTGGAAGAAGAAGAATGGGTTTAAAATGAATAGGAAATCAAATTAGTCAATTGTGCAATGAAAATGTAAATATTATTTTATGTGTGTGTGTGTGTGTGTAAGACAGAGATGATAATCTAATGGTACATTTAGAGACATATCTTCTTTGTAAAGCAATGAAAGGGCTTTATTCGAAGGCGAAATAAAATAGCCTTTTAAGGATAAGAAAAATGCAAACTTTAACTCAAGAAAAATTAGTTCTTAAACAATTAGTTCTTGAACAAAATCCTATTGGAAATAATCAATCATATCATAAATCTTAAAAATGAACAAAAGGACAAATCAAGAAAGAAAAAGTTATTTTAATGAATATGTTTGTAATATAAGCAAATGACAATAATTTATAAAGAACAATGCAAACTTTTTTTTAGTAAAAAGTATTCCGATGGGAAAGGTATTTAGTCGAAGGGCTAGAAAAAAGCACCTTGTCTCCAGATAAAGTAGTTTTTATACAATATTTTTTTTTCATAAAAAAACTAACATATTTCCATTAAGTTTAGATATTATAAAAATACATTTGTTTCATGTTTTTATTAGGGAGATAAAAGAACATATTTCACAAGAAATACCTTAATTAAGGGGTTTTAATAAAAGGAGTGCTCTTTGAAAAATTGCGATCTATTTTTAAAGCAAATTTGTAATTCATAATTGTAATACAAAGCACAAAGGCTGATTTTAATAAATTAAATTATATATTTAGTAAATTAAGGACTAATTTTACCAAAAAAATTAAATATTTTTATATAAAATAGTTTAAAATTTGTAATTGGCATAAAATAGATTATGATTAATAATGATTTATTAATCAAGAAAAAAAATTTATCCACTTCCCAGTCTTAAAAGAACTTTAAAATACATATTTCAAAAAATAATTACCCAAAATATCGTTAAAAGCACATATGAAATGATACAAACATATTTTTAAATTTTATAGATTTTTTAACTTGACACTAATTTCCTTACTAAAATAAATTATAACTTTTTCAGAAATCTTATTTATTTACTATACAAAGTTGCTTAACGAAAGGACCATGCCCACCAATGATTGCACTAGTAAAGAGTAAAAACAAACACATATTATAAAGAGTGGACTTAAAGTCCACTTACATTTCAATCGCTGGATGTGCGAGGTGGTGCGAAGGGGTTACGAAGTACAAGAGTTGTCTATAAGAAATCATTGTCATGTTTAAAATTGCTGGTTTTGAAGTGACACCTAATATAAATTGAAACATCAAAACACCCTGCATTCACTCAAGCTTTAATAAAGATCAAACAGGACCTATTCGCGAGGGAATGCAAAACATTTGAAGAAACACCTGTCAAGACGTTACTAAAAATTTGCGCTCCAAGTTGCAGCAATATCAATGCGGAATTTATAAAATCCCTATTTGTGTAATTTCATTATGAATAGTTTTTAAATCATTCATCTCGTTTTTTTCATCGTTTGAAGAGTAAAACTAATTTTGGTCCAACCTGTACTATGTGGCGTCCTATGTTATGTTATTTTATGTGGAGCATTTATCTTTACAAAGATCTTCGGTCTAATTATAGTATTCTGTTGACTGCACTGTTGGCTCGCGAGCCAAGAACCCCAAATTTCAAACGAGCTCTCCGCTCTTTGTTTGAAGTTTTAGCTCGCGAGCTAGGAGCTAATTTTTATTCATTTCAATAAATAAAATCCGTATACAAGAAAATACCAAGTAGAAGTACTTTAATTATACATTTTGGTACAAAGTACTTTCTTTTGTACTTAAGTACTTTTTTGCACCACAAAGTACTTTTATTGAGCCGAAAGCATTATTTTACTGCACAGTACTTGTTTTTGCACCAAAGTACTTTTAATGTACTTTTCGGCACAAAGTACTTTTTATTTACCAAAGTCCTTAATTTAGCTAAAAAGTACTTTTTTTGG
Source organism: Muscina levida (assembly GCA_964034835.1). Lineage (NCBI taxonomy): Eukaryota > Metazoa > Arthropoda > Insecta > Diptera > Muscidae > Muscina > Muscina levida. The sequence goes on along the minus strand of OZ035882.1, from coordinate 32,749,380 downwards.
CCCAAAAGCACTTTTCTGTTCCACAAAGTACTTTTCTTGTACCAGAGTACTTTTTTGTGCCAAATAGTACTTTTCGGCACAAAGTACTTTTTTGCCTACTTTTCGTCACAAAGTACTTCTTTTCTACCAAAGCACTTATCGTTGCACAAAGTACTTTTTTTACCAGAGTAATTTTTTTGTACCAAAAAGTACTTTTGCCACAAAGTGCTTTTTTATGCCAAAAAGTACTTTTATTGGCCCAAAAACACTTTTTTGTTGCACAAAGTACTTTTTTTGTACCAAAATAGATTTTTATGTCAAAAAGTACTTTTATTGGCCCAAAAGCTCTTTTCTGTTGCACAAATTACTCTCGAGCCAGGAGCCCAAATAAAGAGCTGGCTCGCCGAGAGCTCATTTGAAGTTTTGTAGCTCTTGGCTCGCGAGCCAGCTCATTATTTGGGCTCCTGAATCGCGAGCCGAGACCTCATTTAAAATTTTGTGGCTCTTGGCTCGCGAGCCGGGAGCTCATTTAAAATTTTGTGGCTCTTGCTCGCCAGCCAGCTTTTTATTTGGGCTTTCAGCCAGCGGGCTGAGACCTCAATTTCCAGGAAAAGAGCAGCTCGCGAGCTGATACTACCATAAACGTCTTTGGGAGCCACTTCTTTGAACATTGAACGAGCTCATTACAGTACCATTCCGGAAGGCCTTACCAAAGCCATGTACCACTTCAAGTACCACTTAACCGACCGAAACGGATACAAATCTCAATCGAACTTCCCGGTTCACTAACAACACCTCATCTGGGCTACCTAATTATAATTACCACCAATGGTCAGGAACCGTCAGGCTTACGACCTCAGTGTTTTAGCTTTGCCATCATCATCCAATATTGCCGTTCATAGTATTACTAGCATTAGCGCTCTTTGCCTAGTTCTCTGTCCGAATTTTATAGGTTGTCATCAGAATTCATCGAACACTGAGTTGTTTCATATTTAATCACAGCATTTAGACACCAACGCATTCCAATGTTCCTAATTCCTATTAAGGATCAGCCATAGACCCTACGTGGCTTCTAAAATTTGGATCCTTACCCAAAAGACCAAGCAATCTGCAATCTGCCTTGGGCAAACCTGTCTTCCCGAAGCATAAATTGTATACCCTGCTCGGATTTTTTAAGTACATACGCCTCTTCTCCTAGTTGCGAATTCTCACCAGATCCCTATCAGATTTCAAATTTTTTTTACTTGAAATAAAAAATTTCCAATTTTACAATAATTTTCCAAGCAATTCCATATGTTTTTCCCCATCCGCCAAAGTACCATTTTTTTTTTCTTTATTACCATCTCTGCCCACGCCGACTACTCTACTGGCAAACATTTACACTTACCTTGGCTTTATTCGCAGAGCTTTGCGCATAAAATCAATTGCTGCCGATGAGACGCCTCCAAATAATTTATCCGGAAATGTTAGTGCACATTGTGATATATTAAGGAAGGTTTCCTGTTTTGTTTCGCCCCCAAACGGGGAGAAACCCGATAATAGGACATAAGCCAAAACACCAACAGACCAAATATCGGTGGACAACGATAAAGGTTCATACTGTAAGACTTCGGGAGCGACATAATCGGGTGTACCGACAATTTCACGCACGTTAGTGCCTTCGGTGACCACGCGTGAGATGCCAAAATCGCATAATTTTAAACCATCTGAGAGAGAGAGATTATAAAATTAAACGCCTAAACACTGAGGGTAAAATAATACTTACCTTCAATACGCTCACCAGCCAATAGGATATTTTGGGGTTTTAAATCTAGGTGTACAATAGATCGTTTGTGCAAGAATTGTAGGGCTTTAAGGACTTCACGCATACAAATGCGTGCCTGGGCCTCATTGAGACATTCTTCATTGTCTAGAAATGTTTGTAATTCACCACCAGTCGCTCTGCGCCAAGAGAGATAGAGAGAGATAGAGAGTCAGGAGATTACAATTTGTATGTGGGTTAACGTTAAGCCTTTGCAATACTTACAATTCTAATAATAGCGCTGTATCTGAACGTGACTCATGCACGGCATTTAGTTTAACAATATTTTCGGCTTCACTGCATAGCATTAAGACGGCAATTTCATGTTTAATTTCTTTATCTGAGGACTGGGCCCGTCTTCGCCGTTTTAGAAATTTTGCTGCAAAGTGAACACCGGAATTTTTGTGTATCGCACGGCGAACTGCGGCGAATTTGCCCCTGGAAATGAAAAAAGAAATATTAAAATAAGAATCATTTTAAAGCAATAATAATAAAAATATTCAAAGGGAGATAATGTTTGTAAGTTATAATCTTTTTCGAATTATTATTATTACATTAGCGGTTTTCACCCTTTGAGTTAACTATAGCTAATTAATTTACTACCATTTACACTACAAAGCATGAGCGTCTTTATCGGTTGTATTGTAAACTAATGGATCAGCTGATTTTTGTTTTCGTTTTTGTCAGTTTAAATGCTTAAATACGTAAAAACTTTAGGTTTTATTCCATATTCTTCCAACTTCTTTCCATAGTTATCACAAAATTTAAAATTAAAAATCAAACCAAATATTTTTGATAGCAAATGTTTAAGATGATCAGCTGTTTAATTCTGGGAAATTTATCACACATGTTAACTACAGCTTTTTGTGTGATTTTTTAACCACGGATCGGCAGTGGCATAGTGGTTAGAACACGCGACTACCATGCGGGAGATCGCAGGATCAAACCTGGCTCCAGTCATCTTAAAAAAAATTGTTTCTGTCATTGTCGGCTCTCCTCGAATGTTGTTGAAAGCAACTTCGCAGTATTAAGTGTCGAGTCAATCGGCGTGTCTAGTAAGAGCTTCTCAAACAGTGACGTTCGCATTCGTCGATAAACAAGTAGGTGCCGTTAGTTGTGAATCTAAAAATAGAAAGCGTGTTAATTCACAACAACGCGAGAAGCTATCCCATACCTCATTCATGGGGTGCAATGGGAAATTAAGTTTTTTAAGTAGTAAATTGTAGTCTAGTACATTTTGTTGCTGCAGAGTTGTAAATGTTAGTACTTTAACTACATTAACAAGGTCTACAAGGGTACTTTACTACCAAGAATGAAAACCGCTATTTTAATTTATAATTAAATTTAAATTTATTATTTTTGTTTAAATTCAACGACCCTCGACATAAACATTTATCAAATGTTTATCAATCATAAACAAAAGTTCTATAAACTTTAAATAAATTATTATAAATATGATAAAAAAAAATAAAATACAAAATAAATTATGTATATCTAAAAATTTATTTCCATTCCATCCGCCTAATAGTAAAACGCTTAAATAGCCATTAAATTAATAGTTTTCTCTTAAAATTTATTCATTCATAAATTTTCTATTTAAAAATACTATCCAAAAAGAAAACTAGAAAATACTTATGACAAATTTAGAAATTTTTGCATTTATTTTTAGGTTACTCACTACAAAATGACGAAAAAAACATCACACACGCCCAAAAACCGGGCCAAACAACAACAAACCGGTAATAATTGGTTAGTGGATATTTATTATTTATTCTTTTTTGGTTTTGTTTAATTTTTTTTGGCAAGTTTTCCAAGTTTTGCATTGCTCGTAAACAAATATTGGGTGTGTGTGTGTGTGTGTTTGTGTTACAACCATTAAAATGTCCAACATCTGGACAATTGGGTGAATGAATGAAAATTTTCATTGTGTGTCCACATATGATAAGGACAGACAGACATACGTACATACGGATTTCGTTGTTATTCGTCTGCTAAATATGTCTGGGGGTATTTGGGCGTCATGCTTGGTGGAATAGGCAACAAGTTGCTGTTATTATTATGGATATATTGTTGTTGTTATTATAGCAAAAAAAAAAAAAATAAACACTAAATCATATAGAAAAAAACCAGACAGTTTGGGATGTTTCTGCAGTAGTAATGGCGGCATTGTGGAGGTATACAGAAGAAGTAAACAAAATGTTTTTGTTTATATGCAATTTTGTTTGTTGATACTTTGATAGTTTTTTAAAAATTAACGAGGGAAGTCTATTTTTTTGGGAAATTTTATTATATCAATTTCTTAAGCGGACTGTTAGCTACAACTTTGCTTAAGGCTGATGACAGAGTGAGCGCTACAAGCGTTGCTATGCTTGAAGCTACAACCTTTATTGCTATATCAATCTTTGACATGTCAGAGTAAGCGCTAGATTGTGTGCTACATTGTGTGTTTTTTGAGAGAGAGAATGGGAGCGCAAACTTATTTACGCTCTCTTTAGTGTATTTATTTTTCATTTGTTTATGTTATGTGTGTTTTATTTTGTAAATTTTGTCAACAATTATTCTGTTGTGATAATGTATATTTTCTTGGTCCCAGACAAAGGAGGGATAAACACTTCCGTAATAAATGTTTCTGTATCAAAATCCATTTATTTGCATAATTTTTTTAATTTGATTTCACAAACAAATTGAAAAAAAGACGCGTGCAATTGCAATAGAAATAAACAATGCGAAAAACCGTTTAAAAACAACGCATGCCTGCGCCCATACATTGTCCATGCCAAATTTTTTATTTTAACTCTCTCTCACTCCAATATGTCGCTGCTGTAAATCATTTCACTACACGCTTTATAGCGGCCAAGCACTGAAACTATTTTGTAGCTCTGCTCTCACTCTGACAACATTTGAGCGAGCACATAAGTAAACACAAGCAGAGTTTTGTAGCAAGTTGTAGCGACATATCATAGCAACGCTTATAGCGCTCACTCTGTCATCAGCCTAAGAAGAGAAAGAGCTAGATTAAAAACTGTAGCAGCTGTTGGTCAAAAACTGATGTCACCTTTTTCAAGGAACCCAAGGGATTTCAAAAAGTTTAGAGGGCCAAACATTTCTGGCAGCCAATCTAACTGAGCTAGGGTTTTACTCAGCTCCGGTTGTACTATCGAACCTATATAGTCACGTTCGGGTGTTTTTTTCACTGTTGCACTGTGTTATCAGTGCTGTTGCTTTTGAAACTGGAGGAGAGGAATTCCTTTTTAACACAACAGCAGAAAGATTTGGTGCAATTACATTTTTGGCACAAAGTAAAGTACTTTTTGGTACAATTAAAGTACCTTGTGGCAAAAAAAAACTACTTTTTGGTACAATAAAAGTACTTTTTGCTATAACAAATGTTCCTTTTGGTACAACAATAGTAATTTTTAGTATAATACAATGTACTATTTAGTACATTAAATTTTACTTTTCGGCACAATAAAGTGTACTATTTGGTACAGTAAAAAGTAATTTTTGGTACAATAAATTGTATTATTAGTACCATAAATTTTACTTTTTGGTAAAATAAAATTGTATATTTTTGTACAATAAGTTGTACTATTTGGTATAAAACTGAACCTTTTGGTACAAAAAAAGTACTTTTTGTTACAACAATAGTACCTTTTGGTACAACAAAAGTACTTTTTAGTAAAATAAAATATACTATATTGTACAATAAATTGTACAGTTTGGTACAATAAAGTGAACTTTTTGGTACAGTAAAAGTATTTTTGGTACAATAAATTGTACAATAATCTCGTACTTTTTGGTACAATAAAAGTATTTTTTGCTATACCAAATGTACCTTTTGGTACAACAAAAGTACTTTCTGGTACAATACAATGTACTATTTAGTACAATAAAGTGTACTATTTGGTACTTACTTACTTAATTTCCCTTTACACCCCATGAATGAGAAATGGGATAGCTTCTCGGGTTGTTGTGAATTAACTCGCTTTCTATTTTTAGATTCACAACTAAAGGCATCTACTTGTTTATCGACGAATGCGAACGTCACTGTTTGAGAAGCTCTCACTAGACACGCCGATTGACTCGACACTAATATTGCGAAGTTGCTGTCGACAACATTCGAGGGGAGCCGACATGAAAGAAAAATTTATTTTTTTTTCTTTTAAGATGACTGGAGCCAGGAGTAGAACCTGTGATCTCCCGCATGGTAGTAGCGTGTTCTAACCACTATGCCACGGCCGGTTCCATTTGGTATTGTACTATTTGGTACAGTAAAATTAATTTTTGGTACAATAAATTGTACTTTTTGGTACAATAAAATTGTATATTTTTGTATAATAAGTTGTACTTTTTGGTACAACAATATTACCTTTTGGTACACCAAAAGTACTTTTTGGTACAATAAAATGAACTATTTGGTACAATAAATTGTACTGTTCGGTACAATAAAGTGTCCTTTTTGGTACAGTAAAAGTACTTTTTAGTACAATAAATTGTACTATTTAGTAACATAAATTGTACATTTTGGTACAGTAAACTCGTATTTTTTGGTAAGTTGGAGTAACAAAATACATTTTTTTTCTATAGCGAAAGTAACTTTTAGTACAACAGAAGTACCTTTTTGTACAATAAAATGACCTATTCAATACAATAAATCGTACTTTTTGGTACCAAAAATTTTACTTTTTGGTGCCATAAATTGTACATTTTGGTTAATACATATATTAGACTATTTGGCATAGGAAATAAACGATTTGGTACAAAAAAGTACTTTTTCGTACAATAAATTGTACTATTTAATACCATAAATTGCACTTTTTGGTACAATAAACTTGTATTTTTTGGTACAGTAAGTTGTACAATTTAAACATAAAAGTAATTTGTGGTATAACAAAAGTACTTTTTGGCACAACACATTGTACATTTTGGTACAATATGTACTATTTGGCATAAAAAAGTACCATTTGGTGAAATAAATACCATTTGGTGAAGTAAATTTTAGTATTTATTACCATAAAATGTACTTTTTGTACATTTTGGTACAATAAATTGCATGTTTTGGTAAAATAAGTTGTACTATTTGGTACAGTAAACGTACTTTTTGGCATTAACAACAAAGTGCAATAAACTATACCTTTTAGAATTGTAAATTGTACCATTTGGAGCATTAAAAGTACTTTTTGGTACCATAAATTGTACTTTTTGGTACAATAAATTGTACTAATATTATAATAATTGTACTATTTGGTAAACGTACTTTTTCGTACTAAAAAGAAAGTGCAATAAACTATACCTTTTAGAATTGTAAATTGTACCATTTCGTATAGTAAAAGTACTTTTTGGTACCATAAAATATACTTGCTGGTACTTGTACTTTTTGGTAAACGTACTTTTTGGTTGTAACAATAAAGTTCAATAAACTGTACTATTTAGTACAATAAAAGTACTTGGTTCAATACAAATACTTTTTGGTACAATTAATAGTACTTTTGGTACAATAGACCTACTTTTTTGTACAAACAATTTTTGTTTTGAATCTTTTACTGTCGTGCATAACATTTTTAAGTGTATTTTTTTCACAAAACACTGTTTTGATCACAACTCACACTTTTAAGCTCTTATGTTCTCTCTCTTGATGTTGTTTCGTTTCTTTACCAAAGGGCGATTTCACTAGAGACGTTTCTCAACATAAATTTTAAATCACAATATTTTGATTATATTCTCTATTTAAACATTTAGCGACTTTGGAAAAATTAGACACTGTTACAGTCATTTAAAACTTGGAAGTTGTAGATCTGGTCGAGTACAACATGAATCTGTATGCCAAAGTTTCCTTACAAAATCTAGACTCCTTTCCTTTCTAGGGTCCTTTCTCACGTATGAGCTTATTATAAATCGGTTAATTCTTTACCGAGCTTAAAATCTTAGACCTTGCCAATGATATGTGTATGTATATAGATAACTTGCCACATCTGTCTGTTTTTGCTTCAAAATTGCTAATTGATTTTCTCACTATTTTTTAAGTTTAAAGAAGTTTTTAGCCCTTATTTTATTACATTACTTTAATGTTTATGATATTATACATAAAGTGAATTTTATCCTGTGCAAAACGTACCAAAACAACGTCGTTGTCGTGTACATGTCTTGTTCGCAAAATCAAAACAAAACACATGTGTAGAACAAAATAAATAGGCTTGAAATCGTTTTAAGACCATTTGTGTAGGGTTGAAGTAAGTAAATATATAAAATTTATATATTACATGCAGATGTGTAAAATCTATTTGTTATAAATTGTGTCAAAATAGCTGTCCGACAACAGCCGAATTCAGCCCTCAGATTTTTTCGATAGATGTTGTAGGATTTTACCGCATATAAATTTACAATTAATTTTTGTGATTATATTTATAAAAAATTTTATTTCAGTTCAAGTGGTGACAGTTTTCATACTACCCTCGTATGGCACGTCAAAAACTTTTCAAGACGTTGTCATATTTCAACTTAGAATTTTCAAAGCCATTGTATTGTTCTCACCGCAATAAAGACATCACAGAACACAGAAATTAACACATAGTAGTAAATAATCGTTTCCTAGAAATCACCATAACCACCGCCGAGTCCAGTCCCATCGAGTTGTCTTTATGCCCCAACCATACCGTGGAAGAAGTAACCAAATGGTAGTCGGTCGGTGGGTTGGCCGGTAGGAAAACAATTAAACATGGATGATAATTAAGAAGAACATATCTACAACAACACAAATCGGAAAATTAAAAAGGAAAACATGAGCAACAATAGCGACGATTGACTTCAAGTTTCTTTGTGAGGAGGTCTCCGTCGTCGCCAGTCGCCTCTTAAGGGAATTAATTAAGTAATATTTTCTTTCACACACAAATAACTTTTCATTTTGGGGAAGCTTCAGACGCTGATGTGATGATGTTGCAGAAGATGGCTAAGAGTGATTTATAATGAAATGTAATTATAAAGAAGGTGTTAACTGGAAATTACACTTGAAGGAAAATAAAGGCTGTAATGTTGTCAATTCAAAGTTAAGCTCTAAGCTCAAAAAAAAAAAAAACAAATTTAACTATGATTAAAATTGCATTGTATTGAAATGGAAAAATGTTGAATGATTTCTAAATTTATTCCAAATATTATATTGACAAAATGTCTGCAAGCAAAATATTAAAATGGCAAAACTTTGATTGAATTCAAAATTTATTTTGTAATTATTGTTATTTTTTTCTAAATTTATTCTAATTATTATATAGGTATAGATATTATATCATATGGTATAGATATTTTAAGGTCGGATTATCAGATATTGATTCTTTTAATCTAAATTTAAGGTTTTATTTTATGATCAAAAACACATAATAAGATAAAAACAACATAGCATATTTTCTCGAGTGTAACAATAGAATCATAGAATCAAACAACCATTTCTAAAATAGTTCTCTACCTCTGCCAGAGATCGTCATCGTCATTGTGAATGACGCATCGATTGTTGGTGCCTATGCAGGAGACGAAAGAACCAACCTGGCTTTCATGCTGTAACAACAATAGCAACAACAGCTACTAGCAAAATACACAAAGGCATCACTTGAAATTGACGGACGGACAAACAAACGGACGGCGTACGACGCCTTTGACAAAGTACGTGCCACCTTAATAAAGCGGCGACTAAGTGTTGAATGCTTCCGGCACAACACTGAACAGCAACAACAACGACAACAAAGCGACGACGGCAACAATTGCAATAGCTACAGCAACAATGACAACAAAACATATATGAGAGTAAACTATTATAGCAAAACAAAAATACTACACCGGTAATAGAATTCCATGTCGGCGTAGTTGTTGAAACTACAACAATTGTGCAACAACAACAACAACACAAATGATACAACAAACATTTGAGCAACATATTGATAAACAAAAAACTAAGAATATGGCAATTGTTGTTGTTTACCAATTCGCCGAGTGAACAGTCTTTACCCCACCATTCTTTTCTACAAAAATGCTGTTTCCGAGGATGAATGGGAGCAAAATTGGACAAGTCGTTCTTGATTTATGCCTCCCAAACGAGGCTATAGGACCTCAAAAAACTTAAAACCCACAGCGGCACGGGTTAACATACTCCAATCGTGCTGAAAATTTTTGGTTATTCCAAAATCTGCAAAGACTTTGATTTAGGGGTGTCAAACCGATAAAATTCTGCAGTTTTTTTTCCATATAACTTACGACCACCCTAAAATACATATATGCATACGAAATTTTAAATTTCGATTAGTGCGCGTGGCAAATCTGTATTTTATTTTAGTAAGGTAATATTTCTTAACTGATAGAACTTGGCACAACAGTTATGTTTCAAACGAATTTTTTAATTTCGTTTAGTGAGGGAGAGCCAATTTTGTAACATTTAGATTTTTGTATGGTTGCCTCCTTAGGGTGTAGGTATGTTCGGAAAAATTGTTAGGAAGAAAAAAATATTGGTGGTCGGTTTTACATTTTACCCCTCTAGGAGGCACCAAGGGGACGGCAGGAGCTGATTTCTTAAAAAAAAATATAACAGATATAAAAAAATATGGGGACCACATTAAGAGTTGAAGTTAGAGGTTCTATATGTTCTAAGAAACTGTTGGGGTTGTATAAATATTGGGTGTCGGGCATGCATTTGACTCCTCTAGGGGCACGTTTTAGGCAGTTAGAGCGATGGGAACAAAATTTATAAAAAAAAAATGATTTTTGTATGGGAGCCCCCAGGAGGTTAAGATGGGTGGAAGGTATGTTTGGAAAAAATCTTTGGAGGGAAAATTTAGCCCTCTAGGAGGCACAATGGAAGCAGCAGGAGCTGATTTCTTAAAACAAAAATTATAAAAAATAAAAAAAAAAATTATGGGGACCACCATAAGGCTTGAAGATAGAGCGTAGATATCTTCTTAGAAACCGTTGAGGATGCAAAAATATTTAGGGTCGGTCAAACATTTGACTCCTCTAGGGACACGTTATGATAAAATTTTGAGTTTTGTATGGGAGCCCCTTAGGGGGTGATGATGGGGGAGTGGGGGTTTGTATGTTTGGGAATGTTAGGAGGAAAAATGACTGGGGTTCGGTCATACATGTTACCCCTTTAGGGACGACTCTGGGTCATTTGCGAGGCTAGATGTGGATTTTTTCCCCTTCCCCAACAACTTTGACCACGTTGAGCTATCATTTAACAACACCTCAACCTCCCCCATATTTCAGCTCATGATTTTTTTTTTCCCAAGTACACAAAAATCTATCGCACACCTAGTGGATATCGTTAAACTTCAACAAACAGACGATATATTCTTGTTAAGATATAGAATTTAGTCATGTCCATCTAATTGTTTAATGTTTTGACGTTGACGTTGCTGTCTGGACTGCATGGCTTCTTATAAATAACATAATTTCTAATTCTAACACCTATTTCTAATTCTATTCTTAAAAAATCCATTTAAGCTTTCATGTAACTTTCATGTTTTTAATGCAGCTTTATCCTCTACCAAATCACCAAAAATCATTTTGTATGCCAATAGAAACCACAAAACATTATAAATTAAATTACAAAAAAAACCCAGGTAGCCATTATGCAAACGCCTAAATGATGTGTTAACCGACCAAAATGCGGCATCGTTTGCGGTAAGAAAATGCAGATGCAAATTTTTGTATGGACGAAGCGTTAAAGTTTTAATTAACTTTTTTATTTTTTGCAAACACTAACAAAACTATAAAGAAAACTATGTGATGAGGCGAAAAATGTGCAAGAGGTATCAGGAAATGCGTGACTGCATTTAAAGATATCAATTCTTTACGTATATATCATAAAAGTAGATCTGAACTGGCCATTTGCCATGAAAGCAGCACGCCTTGTTAACACCACGAGGGTTGTTAGCTAAGAAAATGGTAAAGTATACCTAAAGCTAAGGAAATGTTTACATAACAAAAAAATGTATTCTACAAGCATATTTTTACTGTAAATAGCGGAAGTTGATAGTAGCCTTTAGTGTTTAAAATTGGTCGCTAGTGGCTACATATAAAAAACTACAGACAAGGCAAAAGTCACACAAAAACTTTGTTTTTGGAAATATTAATAAAAATTAAGAAAATAATCTATAGAAAAAAATATTTAAATAAAATTATCATTAAAAAGAAAATGCCAGAGATTGTTCTGTTTGGTCATAATAACGATTTCGACATCTAATTCTATTCTTAAGTGTTTTGTAAAAAAAGTAAAAACAAAACTTCTAAATGTATCACCTTTTATATGTATTACTTCATGCCAAATCGAATACTTTTTTAGACCGCCAATACAATATTGCACCTTACGAATATACCACTTACGGCGCAGTCACGGCTAATATTTGAAAGAAATTATCTTTGAAAGAAATTATATTCTTTTGTGTCGTAATAAAGTTTCCGACATACATTTCTTTTTTTTAAGTATTTTTTTTAATTAATATAAACAAAACTTGTATAGTTTGCGAGTTACCAGTGACAATGCTGGAGAGTAATCAAAAATTTGAACTTTCCAATAGGACACCTACGCCACAGGCGCGGCCTGTATTGGAATTAAAATAATATGTAAAAGAAAATGTCAGAAATTATTCTTTCGGGTCTTAACAAATATTCCGACATCGACTTATTTTAAAAGTGATTTATTTAAAATTAAAAAATTATGTTATAAATGAATCACCCGTTGCCATTAACAACCATAAAACAAAGAACATATTTTCCATTTACATACAATGAAACATATATCAGAGAGATTCTCACATTTGAGAGGTTAACACGCTTCTATTTTTAGAAACACAAAACCGAACTTACGTTTAAACGATGGATAAAACGTAAGCTGTTTGGAAAGCCTCTACTAGCCTTTACGATTGACTCGACTGCTGTCGACAACATCGAGTGTATTGCCGATTAAAGAAACGTAGATGACTGTGGCAGGAATAGAACCCAATCCAATAGAATAGAATAGAATCCAACTAATAGTCGTGTTTTCTAACTACCAAAGCACGTTAGGCTCCCATTAATAAACAAAAACGATAGAAACCATACCAGTCGCCTGAGGAAGCAGCAGCAGGTTTCTTTTTAAAACATAACGAATTATACCTTACAGTCTATGCGGAACACACAGACATTTTTGAAAGTAAATTGTCACAAAAAATGTCTTCAAATTGACTAGATACCAATTGACTTTACCCTCATTATCATACTTTTTCCCACAGGTTTAACAAAAAGAAAAAAGTAATTTTCGTTCATTAGCATTTTAAACAAATGAAGGATGTTTCTTAAGTACGTTCGGGGTTCATGGCATGCTGCATGTGGTTGTGTGGCAATCACTACTACTGGTGTTGCAGGCAAACAACAAGACGACCGACCGACGACTATTCATTGAGTGCCACAAAGTGGCAAAGAACACAAATGATTTTCCGGTATATTGCATGATAGGCTGCTTGCTGTTGCTGCTGCTGCTGCTTACCACACGGACGGACAAACAGAGCAGATGATGATATAAATGACATTTATGGTAAAGTTAATTAAGAAGTCTCTTTCCAACATTGCCAACACCAAGCAAGCAATTGGCAAAATGTAACGAAAGCGTCAACTACACACACTCGCACACATGAGGCAATAACATACCACAGCTTGTGGCAGTAAACTACAGCAACATTGCATTATCGTCATGTGTCAGCCACGCAAAATTGCGTTTGTCAACAATATTTTGCAACATTATACATCAATGCTGATGATGATGATGATGACGATGATGAGTATGTATAACATTTGGTTGTAACTCCGGCTGTTCATGATGATGATGACCTATTCCTCTCTCCTCTCGCCATCTTTTGGATGTTGAGCAAATGCCACACTAGAAAACAGGAGCAGTTCCTCCTTTGGCCATGGAGATGAAAATATGTATGTCTTTGATTTGTCACGTTTTCTTCATTTATCCAAAAATGCGAAAAGAAATATTTATAAACCCAAGCAAACGGGATTTTTACGGAAGAGGAGAATTTTGATTCGACGAGTACCGGCGGCATTGGTGAGATTGCATTGACTACTCGAATATCATTAGTAGGTGCTGATTGAAATGCCAGGAAGAGGTCTGTCTACATACGTCTAGATTGCACAAAAACCTGGCTAGACAAACTGGTGCTGTTGTGATGGGGAATGGGAACAATTTCAACAAAAAAAGGTGAGAAAACTGAATAGTATTGTCACTAAATGGATATCGCAGGGGTGACCAACATTAAGAAATAGTATATGTATGTTGCAACAATTGGTTATGAAATTTATGAAAAACGAATGGTTTTTCATAAGTGAATGAATGTGTAATTCAAAAAAAATGCTCACTTTTACATCAAATATCTCGATATCTACAAGAGATATGATAAGTGCAAACATAGACTTTTATAGGTCTTCTGATCACATATTCAACGGCATATTACTAGTTTAGCTGTCTACAACAGTATAAATTGCGATAAATTGATTTCAACACAAAATCGAACCTCTTTCCGGCAGACTCTTAATATGGGTGCTGTTGGTGATGTAAAGTGAATCTTGTATCTCAAGTCGACTAACAACCGACTGGCGGTTGTCCTTAAAAAGATAAGGCTAACATCATCCAGGAGATGAGATGGACAGAACAAGCATGCTCACGACGTAAGCATCCGACATCTATTTCAGATGCCATGCGGAAAAGTATGAATTTTTGTAGGTGGCGAGAGACTCAGACATCTTGTCTCGCGGTTCAATCATGATAGTGTTCGAATAGCCACAATCTGCATCAAGGCGAATTCCTACATCACGTCGATTTGTGCTGGTGCCCCGACGAAAGATAAGATGATGAGATTAAAGATGCATTTTACGACCGCCTAGAGAAAACATATGACCGCTGCCCTGGCCATGACATTAAAATCGTTCTGGGAGATTTTAATGCAAAAATAGGTAGGGAAGATGTTTTTTGTCTATCGATCGGTAAAATTAGCCTGCATACCTACACGTCAGATAACGGGTTTAGGTTGCTAAGCTTCGCAGCAAGAAGGAACATGGTAGTGAGTGGAACCACGATCAAAACACCAAAAATCAAACTGATCATGTGCCAATTGATGGAAGGCATGCGTGTGCGTGATCCGTGGTGTTAATATTGGCTCGGATCATTACCTGGTTGCAGCCAAGGCTCGCACAAAATTGAGCAGAGCGAAAAACGCACGTAACCAAACACAATGAAAGCTGGACATCGTCAAAGCAAACCCCAGAGATAGCCACTGCCTATTCCAACCAGCTCTCCCAACTACTACGACGCAACGCTTCTACTTCCGTCGTTTCCGATACACAGTGGCAGCAACAATCGTGCTCGGATATGATAAACGGCGCTCAGACGAATCCTGGTACGATGAAGAATGACGCATAGCGTCGACGGACTTCCGGCAGATCTCTTCAAGTCCGTGGCGAGGAGTTGATAACAAGCATGCACCAACTCCTACGCACGGTTTGACTTAACGAATGCATGCCCGATGATTGGAATCTTAGTGTATTATGTTCTGGGCTGAAAAAAGGTGATCCAAGTGTGTGCTCCAACTACCGCGGAATCAGCCTTTTACCTATCGCAAATAAGGTCCTGTTGAGTGTGCTATGCGAAAGACTAAATCCAGCGTTATCCAACCTGATCGGATCTTATTAGTGTGGCTTTAGATCTGGTAAATCAACAGCTGACCAGATATTCACACTTTGTCAAATTCTGGAAAAGACCCAAGGGAAACAGATCGACACGTACTATCTTTTCACCGAATACAAAGCTGCTTTCGACAGCCCGATACGGCAAAAATTACTCGAAGCCATATGTGAATTTGGTATTCCAGCGAAGCTGATACGCCTTTGCGTAATGACGCTGACTGACACGAAGTCCTCAGTGAAGATTGGCAAGGACCTTACGGAGCCATTCTGTACCAGACGAGGCATAAAGCAAGGCGACGGCCTATCGTGTGATCTCTTCAACATAGTGATGGAGATGATAATGAAAAAAGCTGCAGTAAACACGAGTGGCACTATATTCAACAAAAGCCACTGCTACTCGCGTACGCTAATGATGTCGACATCATCGGTCAAAAACTGCGGGATGTGATTGCAGCCTTCTCAGGTATACAAAAGGAAGCAGCGAAAATGGGTCTAACGGTGAACGAGGAAAAAACGAAGTAATTAGTTTCAACGAACAAAGAATCTACTCGTTTGGGAAACTGCGAGAACGTTGACAACTATAATTTCGAGGTGGTAGATAATTTTGTCTACCTAGGCTCCACCACCAACAAAGCAAATAATGTTAGCCTAGAAATCCGGAGAAGAATTCTGCTTGCAAATATATGATACTACGGACTAAGCAAGCGATTCAATGGCAGAGCCCTCTCTCGACGAACAAGAATCCAGCTTTACCAGTTACTAGTTCTACCTGTTTTAATGTATGTTTCAGAAACCTGGGTTATGACACAAGCGGATGAATTAGTTCTGGCAGTATTCGAGAGAAAAATACTCCGTAAAATATATCGGCCCCATCATCGTTAACGGAGAGTATCGACGTCGAATGACTCATGAGCTGTACGAGCTGTACACTGATTAGCTAAGTCATGTACTCATGGACGAAAATGCTCCAGCTCGACACAATTCATTTCGATGGTCGAAATCGATGCAGTATTTCCACCGGACAGGTTAAACCACGATCCCATCTAAAACTTCAAAGAATCCCGTAACGTATATTATAGAATGAGGTATGGAATAGCTTCTCGTGGTGTTGTGAATTAACACGCTTTCTATATTAGTTTCACAACAAGGGGCACCTACTTATTTGTCGACGAATGTGAACGTCACTGTTTGAGAAGCTTTAACTAGACATGCTGATTGACTCGACACTATACTGCGACGTTGCTGTCGATAACATCGAGGGGTCCAACAATTAAAGAAAATTTTATATGATTGAAACCGGGAATCGAACCACGGTTCTCCCGCGTAGAGTTTTCTGACCACCATGCCACGGTCGGCCCCAACTATTAATTATATTTATCTCAATTTTCTGTGGATGTGTAATATTCAAAATGGTAATCAAAAAATCAGGTGTCACGAATAAACTCAAGTCATGAATATACCAAGTAATTCAATGCCAGTGCTTCATGGCTGCCTTTGATTTCACTAAAAAGTGACAAAATATATAACAGAAGAACAAGGAATAACAAACAGGTTCATACAGACACAACGTCATCCAAAGTCATCATCTTCATTATATTCCACAATAACATCATCATCATTTTCAACATTAACGACATCATCATTTTCTATACCATCATCATCATCAGCCTTAAGTCAATGTAACTTCAGACTGGACAAACAGTTAGTCCGTCAGTCCAAGTCATAGGTATTGTCACAGTCACTCACCTCAAGCTAGGCCGACCAGTCAGTCAGTTAGACTGAAGAAGAGACAACGCCAAAAGAATAAAAGAAAAACAACAAAATAAAACAGAATCCTCAGACAAGATGAATGACATCTTAACATTAAGGTGACGCTGACTCGAAGAGCTTCTTGATAAGTCTTGTAACTCTGCACATATTGTTGGTGTTTTGTAGCGTAGTGTCTCTCTATTATTTTTCCACCTCTAATTGGACAAGGTCTACTAATAATGTTGATGCTACGTACTAACTAATGGAGAACAGTCATCATCATCATCATCATCATGTTCTGGAATTGTTGGTCTTTGTGCATCGTGTATTATCGCAAATTATCATGCAACAACATTAGGTAACGCAGTTCAGTTTAATGTTTAACATGATGACCAGAAATTGAGGTAACAGCAAAAGCGTCAACAGTTTCAAATGAAGCCTCTCTCTCTCTCACTATCGATGAGTGGGTGTTTGGAGAGGTGTAGATTTTAAAATTTAATTTAAAAGTTTGGAGAGGTGTAGATTTAATATTTTAATTTAAAAGTTCTATCAATCTAAACATTATAAATGTAACGATGTTTAATATGACCAAATTGAGGTAACAGCAAAAGCGACATCAGTCTCAAAATAAGGCTCTCTCTCTCTAAAAGAGTGGGTGTATTTTAAATTTTAATTTAAAAGTTCTACAAATCTAGAAAATTACAAATGTAACGAATCAAATATGTATTGAGTTGCTTGTAAATTAATTATGCTTTTAAGAATTTTTAGTTTTATAAAATTATATTTATTTTATATTAACCTTGGAAATAGTGTGAACTTAGATGAGACACATTGACCTGCCATTAACATATTCCCGACAGCTGATGACAAATATCTTAATGACTCATAGAAACCTTACTGATTGATGTGTGGTCAGTCAATTTCGTATGTAAAATAATCTTCCATCAAAATGATCATAACGCCTGCGCAGCAATATTAAGCGAGAGAACTATAAAAAATGAACTACATTGAACTCGTTTAGGGGATTTTGGCCAGTAGAGAAACTATTGTTTAGGCCAAAGTGTTTTTTATTTTTGGATATTGTTGGTGAATGGCGATCACAAAAATTCTAATATTAACTATGTACAGTTGTATGTATGTAACATGTTGCCATAGTAGTCCGAAAGGTATGTGTCGATATATAGATTTCCTTTCATATGTGGGTTGGTTGGTTGTTACGTTAGGTTGTTATCTGGATTCGTTAGATTTGTATTTTTTTTCAGTTTATTGAAAACTGTCCGCACCCACCCACTATCACAAAATATCACAATTCACCTGGAGATCGTTTCTGTTGGCTGTCGGTTAGCAGTGATTATAAAACACATTTTAGCACGTTTTTCCATTAAAAGAAATCATTAAAATCAGCTACAACAAATAATTTTTTTAATTCGTGTTTTTTTTTTGCTTTATGTTACAAAATTAAACTTTTAGCCATAAATGGTCAGATTTAAATGCCATTGTGAGATTTGTATGCAATCACAAAACCGATACGAATTGAAATCGATATCATTTGTATCATATTCCACCAAATTATCTGTACAGCAAACAAAGTCAACGAACAATCTATTAAATATTTAAATAATTCCCGATAAGGTTCTGTGCCTTGTGTGTCGGAGATTCTTTTGTATTTCAAGCTCACTTACGATGATGGCGTTTTCAATTTTAATACTTTAATGTGTTAACTTTACATTGTTTTGGCTGTAGACGATGGCGACGGCTGAGTTGTTGCGGCTGTAGTAAGTAACTCGATATGGTCAGGTCATGTTGTTTAACTGTCATCATAAAGTTCTTTGATGTTTCTTTGATGCTTTTATTTTTGGCTTTTCAAGACATTTGAAATCGGTGATTTTTGATTGATATTTGCAAATCGAAGATATTATTGCAATCACTGCCATGAAAGGCGTTGTAAGCGTTGTTGTTTGGGGTGAATTATTTATATTGAAATTGGCTGCAAAGAGATTCAGTTACTTAAAATAAATACCAAAAGTTGAACTAAACCAACAAAAATGTAAGTAAATAAAATTTTGTACGGTTTGCCACCTTTTGACCTCAACAGGGGAAAAAGGAAAAAAAATCAAATTTTTTTATGTTTTTCAAGTTTCCGAATGGTTTGTAAGATATGAATGACACCGAGGCCCCAAATTTTTGGGGGCCCATAAAAAAGTGCATGACTTTGGGCAAAACTGGGAGACACAGGTCTTTTTTTTTTGTCTTTAATCACGTAGTGTTGTCCGTATATGGTTATATTTTTTCGTGTTGCACTGTGTAATGCAATCCCCCACAATTTTCAATTCAATTTTCTTGTAAGCTAAATTTGTCCAAGTTAGTTTTCAAATGAATAAACTTCTAATCGAATAATGGGATACAGGACACAGCACAAATAATTTATGTTTTGTAGAAAAATTTACTAACAATTAAAATACAAAAATTTTTTACAACAAAATTAGAAATAAACCAGTTAGAAAGTTTCAGTCGGGAAATCCGACTTACATAAAACCCTTACCCTCAATAAAACATAAAATTTTCTAGTATATTAACATTATTACTCGATTTCTAATGTGGGCGGAGTGGTACATTTATATGGGAGATACCAGAAGAGGCGTGGCTAGCCTTCCAATTTTTTCTCCAAAACTTTATCCTGTTATAGTTTTACTAAATACAGAATTTGGGTACGATCGCGTTGTATGTACGATGTATTGATATTATTAATCGATTTCTAATGTGGGCGGAGTGGGTGGTATATTTGTATGGGAGGTACCAGAAGAGGCGTGGTTAGACTTCTAATTTTTATCCCAAAACTTAATCCTGTTACAGCTTTACTAAATACAGAAATTGGATATGATCGCGTTGGATGTATTGATATTATTACCCGATTTCTAAGGTGGGCGGAATGGTACATTTGTATGGGATGTACCAGAAGGGGCATGGCTAAACTTCCATTTTGACTCCAAAACTTTACCCTGCTTGAGTTTTACTAAATACAAAATTTGGGCACGATCGCGTTGAATCTATTAATAATATTAATCAATTTATAAAGTGGGCGGTACCTGATGGGTATGGGAGGTACCAGAAGGGGCGTAGCAAGACTTCCAGGTTTTTCTCTAAACTTTATCCTGTTATAGTTTTACTAAATGTAGAACTGGGGAACGATCGCGTCGAATGTATTGATATTATTACTCGATTTCTAAAGTGGGCTAGACTTTCAATTTTTGTCCCAAAACTTTATCCTGATTTAGCTTTACTAAATACAGAATTTAGGTATGAATCACGTTGGGTGTATTGATATAATTATTCCATCTCTGATGTGGGCGGAAAGGTACATTTGTATGGGAGGTTACACTTTTGGGTCGTATCAAATGATATATATTAGAAATAAAAATATTAGAAAAAACAACATATATGATTGAATAAACACGACATATTTTTTCAATATTTAAGTTCCCAAAGGCCTGAGTCATTTTGCTTAAAACCGTAAATTCGCCACCTGAGTGTGTCAAGACAGCAATCACATTTAACCCATATTGTGTGAAATTGTTAATTTAAGACAATGTTGTCACATTACAATGTTTACGATATTAAGAAAAAACAAAAAATTACAAAACGGACATGGCGACAGGCACAACATTTCCGCATTAAGGAAATTCCAACAAAGTGCCCACCCCCCAAAGCAAAGCTTAGGGTACATAAATGTCATAAGAGCTATTAAGTAGTAACGTATTGATAACACAGTTAACAGCAACAGTTAGTGATCGAAAAGTTTCCTACGGTTGCTGTCGATCACGACAAGAAACATTTTATCTAAATTCTAAGGCTGCCATGTCACACAATATATGCAGCAGCAACACTTTTTTGTGCTGTTGCCAACTTCAAGTCTTTTGATACAATGTCACCTTCTCGACCCCTACTTTGGTTTTACATAACAGTTAAAGAATAGTTTATAAAACCATAGTGGGGTAATGTTATGATAAATACTTTTGTTTTCTACCAAAGAGACATTGAAATATGAGAGTTTGAGATTTTTTTTCAACATCGTTTGTGTTTTTTTGTTGTTGCAATTTTCTAAATAAGACAATGCAACGTTAATGCGCGTTGTTCTTGTGTTGTTGTACAATGTTGCACTGTACAGTGCCACTGAAAAAAAAAAAACAACAATTGAAACAAAAAACCACAACATTCAACATTTCTGTGGCTTATGCTGCCGGGCGGCCATTGTGGTTATCATTGCTGGAAAATTTATTTGGAAACAATGTATTGGAAAAACTTATATAATACAAAGTATATAATGTAAAAATCTTTAATATGATTTGCAATTGATGGGTAATTGACTTCTGAATAGTGGAAAGCCATAACATAACTCCCAACTAGGACAGTCTAAAAAAATTAGAAATTTAAAAATACAACAACAATAACATTATCTGAATTCATTTTCTGAATTTATAGACTAGACCTTTCATTAGTGAGGCTTGAGTAATGTTTTGTAGATTTGTTTGTATATATATTATCCTGTAAAATAGATACATTGAAAACATATGGCTGCCATCTATAGTATACTATTTGAACTAACTGTCTGGGAGTTCACTTTGCTTACGAAAAGGAATATATGAAGACATTTGCTTAATGTGCACCGATATGAAAAGAACACTTTATACAATGCAACATCTAATCTGGGGGGTCAGAAACTGCAAGCCAGGGTAAAGGTACTAGGCCAGCATTGCATAACTCCCAAAGTGTTTGGCGTTCTCAGGCCAAACCTTGTTGGGGTTTGACTTTTTATATTTTTAGCTTATCTCTACGTTTGTTCTCATATCTTTCCTTAGCAGAATTGTAGATAAAACTTAAATAAATAATAATATCAAGTTAAACTAGTACAGAAATTTCAGTCAGGTGAACTGTCTGATAAATACTATCACCCATTGGGTGTATTGTTATTATTTATTCCTCGATTTCTACAGTGGACGGAATAAAACATTTGAATGGGAGGTACCAGAAGTGGCGTGGTTAGACTTCCAGTTTTGTCTCCAAAACTTTATCCTTTTAAAGCTTTATTAAGTACCAGAAGGGGCGAAGCTAGACTTTTAGTTTTTTTCTCCAAACTTTATCCTGATATAGGTATGCTTTTAAGTACAGAATTTGACCACGATCGCGTTGGGTGTGTTGATGTTATTACTCGATTTCTAAAGTGGGCGGAATAACACATTTGTATGGGAGGTACCAGAAGGGGCGTGGCTAGACTTCCAGTTCTTTCCATAAAATTTATACTGCTATAGCTTTATTAAGTACAGAATTTGACCACGATCGCGTTGTGTGTATTGATATTATTACTCGATTTCTTAAGTGGGTGGAATGGTAGATTTGTATGAGAGGTACCAGAATGGGCGTGTCTAGACTTTGGCCACGATCGCGTAGGGTGTTAATAATATTAATCGATATCTAAAGTGGGCGGTACCAGATGGTATGGGAGAAACCAGATCGGGTTTAGCTAGACCTACAGTTTTTCTCACCAAAATGTTATCGTGCTATAGCTTTATTAAATACAGAATTTGGGCACGATCGCTTTGGGTGTATTGATATTATTACTCGGTTACTAAAGTGGGCGAAAAGGTACATTTGTATGGGAGGTACCAGACCATGTAGCCCATTTACCATACTATGTAGTTTTGGGGAAATATTAACCTATGCAAAGTTTCAAAACCATTGGTTGCGTCTTCCGAAAGTTATCGTGCGTACCAGCCGGATAAACAGACGGACATAGCTCAAACGACTTAAAAAGTCATGTTTAGAATTTGGTTCAAAGAAACCTAGGGTCTTAAGTGTCTCCTTCTATATGTTACACTTTTGGGCCGTATCAAATCATATATACCCTCCTACCCGTAGGTGAGGGTAAAAAAATTAAGCTGGACTAATTTTATCCAGTGAAATCTTTGAAAAAATTCATATATCGCATAAATTTGTCCTATAACTCCAAATAACTCCAAATATCTGGTCATATATAGCTGTCTCATATGTGATAAGTAGAAAACTGATCATTGCTGTGATATTAAATGACGACCCTGGCCCAAGTAATGTAACGTAATGTAATGTTAAATAGGAAGGGAAGTCGGGAAATTCAGTCTATACTACACCTCTGATAACGCATACAGACTATTTTGTTTCGCATCGGCAAGAAAAATGGTTGTGAGTGGAACCACATTCCCGCATAAAGATATCCACCAGACTAGATTGATCTCATGGTAATCTATAAAGACATGTCTCAAGCGTTATGGACGCAAATATTGACTCGGATCACCATTTAGTTGCAGCCAGTGTACGCAAGCGATTAAGCAGTAGTACAACAAAAAGACATCGCAAAGTTGCATACCACCGCGATAGCCAATGCCTACTCCAACCAACTCTCTCAAATACACAATAGCTACATATACAATGTAATTTATGAACATCATTACATATTACAAAATATACTTGTAAACTAACAATAATAGACTATTTCCCCAGGTTTACCAATTAAAAAGAAAATCTTAGATTACTGCTGCACTGCGTCATAAACATAAGTGTTATAATTACAATACATAATGTACACCAAGACGGTAACACAGGGTGGGGTAGAGGACAACAATGATAACATGGCAAAGATGAAAACGACGCTTTAAAGTCGAACAAACGAACGCACACACACACTACACATACATAATTACAATTATGTGTAAAAACATAAGAAGATAAGAATTATTTGGAGCAAGTTGTTGTTGGCTAAAAGGGAGTACATACTATGAAATTATGACAACACACCGAAAAGCTAACAGACAATAACCACTTGTTGTCACACTGAACACACCTCCTCTCTCGTCTCTTGTGGCTTGACTGTTGTTGTATCGTGGTGGTAAATAAGCGAGCTTAAATAAAACTAACAAAGAAAAGTAATAAATAAAAGGGGCAAAGAAAAAAAATAACGCAACAGATTACGGCATCAAAAAGCAGCAAGAAAGAAAGACAGAAAAAATTAGTAACAAGTGGATTACAAATCATTTGAGTGAGGAGGGCACTTTGGTATGCAACAACAACTATAGCACTACTACTTGGTGCAACACTTTATTTGTCAGTGTTGCTGTGGTTGTTGTAGCTTTTCGTATGATGGACGGCTCTAAGGTGTTGCGCACTATGGCACCATTGAAGTAGACAAGTTAAGGGGGATCAATTGTGTACCGACAAATTTGTTGGTGGTAATGTTACACATATATTTTTTTTGGCAGAGTGAGGAAGTGAAGGAGGGCACGGTCTATATTGTATAGTAGTGATTGTACGTGTGATGATGATGCCAATGTCGATGGTGTTGTTTGTTTTCTCAATTTGAAGATGGTATCTTATATGGTTCATTATCTACTCCCTCCACTTATGTATCTCAGTTCGGTTGGCATTTAGCTGTAAAGTGTAAAAAAAAAGTGATTGCAAAATAAAATCTATTACAAACCAAGAAATTGTTAACAACTTAAAGCCTAAGTCCGTCTGTCAGCCCATTGGTTTGCATGAATAGCGTTTGTGTTTGGTTTGCTGGCCTCTTCAATGTGTTTTATATGTTCCGAAGCGGTTTTTTTTTCCTAAACAACCAATTTATTGAATTTGCTAAGCAAAGAGGGTGTTCGTTGATTAAAAAAAAATACAAAATTGTTGATTTGATTTGTTGGTTTTTCTGGTTTGATACGAGTGTTGATTGGAAAATATTTGTAGGAACAAATAAATATAAATAATAAACAACGAAAATATAAAAATACAATGTTTAAAAAAAACTAAAAAATATAAAAATAAAAAAAGTATAACAACAACAATATTAAAATATAACAATATAAATAAATAAAAATACAAAAATATTAAAATACAAAAATGTAAAAATATAAAAATAAACAAGTATAAAAATATTAAAATATAAAAGTATAAAAATATGAAAATACAAAAATATGAAAATAAAAAAAAAATTATAAAAATAAAAAAAAAATATAAAAATATATAAATGTAAAAATATAAAAATAAAAACTTATAAAAATTTCAAAATATAAAAATATCAAAATTTAAAAATATTAAATATAAAAATCTGAAAATAGAAACATATAAACATTTAAACATTTAAAAATATAAAAACATAAAAACATATAAATATAAAAATTTAAAAATATAAAAATATAAAAATTTAAAAATATAAAAATATAAAAATATGAAAATATAAAAACATAAAAATACAAAAATATAAAAACTATAATTCAATTCAATTCAATTCAATACTATTCAATATATTTCACTTTAATTTAATTCAAATCAAATCAATTCAATTTAATTCAATTCAATTCAATTCAAAAAACAAAAAAAAAAAAAACACTTTAACATGAAGTGCTGAAGTGACTTGTGGCCGAGACCACCGTCATGTTCAGCTTAAATGGACCCCAGCTCGCGCGGTATCTGGGGGGGAAAGAGGCGTGGGTAAAAACTATAAAAACTATAAAAACTATAAAAATATAAAAATACAAAAATATAAAAAATTAAAAATATACAAATATAAAAATATTAAAAATATAAAAATTTAAAAAAATAAATATATAAAAATCTGAAAATAGAAAACAATTTAAAAATATAATAACATAAAAATATTAAAATCGGAAAATATAAAAATATAAAAATTTAAAAATAAAAAAATACAAAAATATAAAAATTTAAAAATATAAAAATTACAAATTTAAAGATATAAAAATATAAAAATTTAAAAATAAATAAGTATAACAATATAAAAATGTGAAAATATTGGTGTTGCAGCATTATAATTATTGCTTCTGAAAGCAAGAGCATTTAACGGGTCCGCCATCTAACGTTTTTTTTTCAACAAGTGCTTATTTCGTGAATGGTAGCACTAAGCTCATGTCTGATTGGACAGATAATTAGTTTAAACCTTCCGCTGAACGAATATGGTTGTGTGTACGCTTGAAATATTGCTGGAACGCTGAGAAATATTGCGACATTACTTTGAAAATCATGGTAATTTTGCAGAATATGTGCGAAAATTGCGTACGGATTTTGGAAGAAGAGAAGCACCGTCAGCTCCGTATGTTCGTTATATTGTGAAAAAAGTGAAAGAAACTGGCATCCTCATCGATAAACCAAAGTGTGAAAAGCCATAAACAGTGCGTATACCTGAGAATATTGCTGCTGTGGCAGAAAGTGGGCGTGAAGCGCCATCCAACATCAATTCACCGTCTCAACAATTGAAAATTTCGGAGACATCATTGAGACAAATTTTGCATAAAGACCTTGGTATGAGGCCATACAAAGTCCAACTGGTTCAGGAGTTGAAGCCAACTGACCATCCAATGTGTTTTCGCTTCGCTAAGTGGGCCTGCGATCGACTTACAGAAAATGCCGATTATGCCAAAAAAATCATCTTTTCAGATGAAGCTCATTTTGATCTTGTCGGGTATGTAAACAAGCTAAATTGTCGCATTTGGGGCACAGAAAACCCGTACGAATACATTGAAAAGCCGATGCACCCAAAACGAGTCACTGTTTTGTGCGGATTTTGGTCCAGAGGCATAATTGGGCCAATTTTCTTCGAAAATAAGCAACGAGTGGCCGTTACAGTCAATGTCGATAGTTATCGGGCCATGTTGAACGAATTTTTGTTCACAAAAATTGGAGAGGAGGATATTGGCAACATTCGGTTTCAACAGGACGGCGCTACGTGCCACACAGCCGAAGCTACACTCAATGTTTTGAGCCCTGTTTTTGAAGATCGCATTACACAGTGCAACACACTTTTTCGGGGGTGAACCAAACCAATATCAAACGGTAGCATTTGACCTCAGTAATAAAACTCTAAACTCCATTTTGCTCCACTACGTCACAATTTTTTTTTACAGTGGTTTAAAGTTTGATTTTTTTGGTCAAAAGTCGAATTAAAGAATATGAAAAATCATCTGTAAAAATAAGCTTGGGGTATTTCATGTCTTCGGAGACCTATATTAAAACAATCAGGGGAATATTTTCTCGGAACATCTTAAACCTCTAGATGCCACCCATATGGGGCATTTTTGGCCCAATTTTAAAAAACTTTTTAAAAGTCAACTTTGGACGGAGGTCAAGGAGAAGAATCTTCGATAGAAATATTCTCCGGAAAATTTCACTAAGAGCCACCGAAGACAAATAACCTCTACGAGTCAAAGGTTCCAACATAAAATCAAAATGAAATGTTAATGAAATGTTAAAAAGTCTATTTTTGAGCAAACAGTGCAACGCACTTTTTCGGGAGTGAACCAAACCAATATCAAACGATAGCATTGGACCTCAGTAACAAAACCCTAAACTCCATTTTGCTCCACTACGTCACAATTTTTGTTTACAGTGGTTTAAAGTTAGATATTTTTTGGTCAAATGTAAAATAAAAGAAAATGAAAAATCATGTGTAAAAATAGGTTTGGATAGTTCATGTCTTCGGAGACCTACATTAAAATTTTCCGGGGAATATTTCCTCGAAACATTTTAACCCTTTATCTGCCACCCATTTTGAAAAATTTGACTTTTAAGCTGATTTTCAAAATTTATCCTAAGGGTAGGAGCTGAAGGGTTCAAATGTTCTGATGAAATGTTCCTCTGAAAATTTTAATGTGTGTCTCCGCAGACATGAACTATACCAAACTAATTTTTACATATAATTTTTCATTTTCTTTTATTTGACTTTTGATTAAAAAAATCCAACTTTAACCCACTGTTTACAAAAATTGTGACGTAGTGGAGCAAAATGGAGTTTAGGGTTTTGTTACTGAGGTCAAATGCTATCGTCTAATATTGGTTTGGTTCACTCCCGAAAAAGTGCGTTGCACTGTTTGCTCAAAAATAGACTTTTTAACATTTCATTAACATTTCATTTTGATTTTATTTTGGAACCTTTGACTCGTAGAGGTTATTTGTCTTCGGTGGCTTTTAGTGAAATTTTCCGGAGAATATTTCTATCGAAGATTCTAATCCTTGACCTCCGTCCAAAGTTGACTTTTAAAAAGTTTTTTAAAATTGGTCCAAAAATGCCCCATATGGGTGGCATCTAGAGGTTTAAAATGTTCGAGAAAATATTCCCCTGATTGTTTTAATATAGGTCTCCGAAGACATGAAATACCCCAAGCTTATTTTTACAGATGATTTTTCATATTCTTTGATTCGACTTTTGACCAAAAAAATCAAACTTTAAACCACTGTAAAAAAAATTGTGACGTAGTGGAACAAAATGGAGTTTAGGGTTTTGTTACTGAGGTCAAATGCTATCGTTTGATATTGGTTTGGTTCACCCCCGAGACAATGACCATCAAATTGTGTCATAGTGTTATCAGCCGCAGAGCTGATGTCGTTTGGCCACCTCGAAGTTGCGATTTGACACCGTTGGACTATTATTTGTGGGGTGCCCTCAAAGATAAGTGTCATGCCGACAATCCAGAGACAATTGACGCTTTAATGGACAATATTCGTGAAATACAGTTGCACACAATCGATAATGTTCTTAAAAATTGGACCGATCGTGAAGGCTACTGCATGGCCAGCCGAGGCAGCTATTTGAATGAAATTATTTTCTATTATTAACCGGAAGGATTGTACTTTCAAATAAAAAAAGAAATTTGAGAAAATATTCAGTTGTTCTTTTTATATAGCATTTTCAAAAAAAAAAGTTATTTGGCAGACCCTTTATATAATTCTCAAATTACTCTCGCTTTTGCATTGCATACCGCAGAAATACAGGTAGTTATGGCAACGGCGACCATTACAAAGGAGTAATGCAAATAGTTATCATAATGTACCGACGATAAGTAAACAAACAAAAAAAACTATACACTCCCTCCTTCAAACTTCAGACCAGATTGCAACAAACTAAAAAATTAAAGCAAACCGCCAAAAGGACGGACGGACGGACAGACGGACGAAACAGGCTTATAGGTCTACACCAATAAACTTGTGGTGGTGGCATTATTAACAGTACCGAATTTTTTCGTGATTTATTAAAATTTTTTCTTCGCCTATAATTGGGTGCGAATAACTCCGTAAATGAAGCTAACCCAAAAAATAAAAAAACATTTCGAAATTATTTGACTTCAAAGGCTATCGCTTGCTATTGTTGTAACTGAAAATTATGCAATCGTTAAAAAAAAACAAATGAATCTGTAAAAGAATCAACATGCTAATGAGCTCAATCATTAAGTAAAAACTGTGTAATTTTAGGCTGCGAATAATAAAATTGATTATCTGCCGCCTTATTGTTAATCACAAGCAAACATCGTTGAAGATCACAATGGCAATTAAGGTTTTTTTGTGATTGATTAAATGATTAATCAACGACTTTTGCTTGATTAAATAAATAATATATCGTGCATTTTCGCCGGTAAATGCTAAGAAATCGAATAGTGCTATTGGATGATTTAGAGGAGTGCCGTGATTTCATTTGAAAATGAATGAAAATATTGTAAAATATAAGATACGACTTATACGACAATCGTTGTTAAGGGTTTATATTAATTGTCCATTGAGAATAAAAGCCAATCATATAAAACCACAAAATTTCATTGAAATCGGTAACACGGTGGGTGACACTAGTAATTACTAGTTCCATTACTAGTTTAAAAAAATATTAAAACATTTAATATTTTTATATTTTAAAATTCTTTTACACATTAAATATTTTTAATAATCTTCATCGAGGTCTTCCATATTGCAAAACACAAAAAAATTTTTACTAAACAAAACATTTCTTCTAAAAATTTGAATGAAAGTGCTGTAGTGCCACTTATTGTTGTGAACTTAGCGTAATAATCCCTGTATTGCGTATCACAGCATAAAATCTTCAAAATAATACACACAAAATTAATTAAAAATTCCAAATGAATGGGTTCTCCTAAATTCATATAAAAGCGCGCGCTCACACACACACACACAACTTCCTCTTCCGGTTGTGAAATTTCAATATTCATTGAACTCAACAAATAGTGGTTGGTGGTAGTGGTTAAGCATTACAACAAAATCGAATTTCGTTTTTTCTTCTGTTGTTGTCAAGGTTCAATGGCACTTGACAAAGACCGTAAAAACACAAAAAAAAAATCCAAAACACAAGAAGTCAACAAGTTTAATTCTGTAATAGAATTTATTAAAGACCCCACAACAACAATACAACACATACAATGTGCTTTTAGCCGCTTTTAACCCCCCTCCCCAGCTTAGTTTAGCGTTCTCTTGCTCGTGGTTTTGTAATATAAATTTTTGGGAAAAACGCTCAGTGTCAATGAATTTTTGATGAATTTCCAAATGTTATTATGCTGAGTTGTGAGTCTGCTGCTGGTGCGAGTTAACGACACGCATACATAAACAGCTGAATTGGCTGAATGCGTCTGGGTCGAGGTCTGGCTGTATGTCTCCCTGTCTGTCTGTCTGCTTGTTCGTCCCCTACGTTATTGTCGCTGCATTAAGACTTTTCAGTTTAATGTTAAGTTTTATTTGTAATTCATAAAAAGAACTTTTTTTATGTAAAAACATTAACACATTTTATGCTTCTGTTTGTGACCACGACTTTAAAGATCCCACGTGCATGAGTTTAAAACATTGTTTTTTTTTGTATTTCCAATCTTCTCTCTTTGTTAGGTTTGTGGAATTAAGTGATCGGCTGCCGTCACTCCAGTAATGCCGGCAATTGTAGGTACAAACAATGGCCCAGTAATTGCAGGAGGTCATTCGTATGGTTGTTGATTAATTGGTTTACACTTAAGCATAAGTAGAAAATTATGCATCACAAAAGAAGTTTGTTGCAGTACTTACGGATAAGTGGCAGGGAGGCCAGACTGTTACTGATTAAAATTTAAAGTAGAGTGCGACAAAAATTACCTGCAAAGAGAAGAATAAAGAATAAACTTTAAAATTTTGTAATAAAAAAACTGTAAGAAAAAGGGAATGGATCTTTTGAATGACCAAAAACAATTCTTAAAATATTTAATGCATTTAGTTATAATACAATAGCAACTACGGATGGTTGACTAGAACATTACCACCATCGGTACTAAAAGTCATCGTTATAAGATATGTAAAAATTTATAGGTCAACCAAAAGACTTTTTACTTTTAAAAACTTTTATAAACAAAATTTATTATGTGTATTAATAATTACAAAAAAAAAGTTTATATTTATGAAACTACATAAATAGGGATTTTTTTTTAAATTATGCACCATCCACCTGTGATCCTTGATTACTAGAGTATCCAATCGATTAATCGTTGTTCGATTAATCGAAGAATTATTTTCGAATAATTTTTCGATTAAGAAAAAATAGTAAATTTCGATTAACGAATAATCGATCAATTTAAACCGATTAATCGATTTAAATAATTTTTTTTTAAATTATTAAAAAAATTTTAATTAACAATTTAGACAAGGCAAATAATTCGATTTCAAAGGATTTGACTGTCCACCTTAAGTTTAGAATAAATGATAGACGAATAAAAGTACTTAACTCACTTGTTTTTTACCTTAACTAACATTCCCCATAAATGATAACTTTTTCAATATATCTCCAAAACGGAAACAATACACTTTACCTCGAAAATTTATGATCGGTTATTTCACACTGAAGCTATACAAAATATATCAGATGATGATATAGTGTTGGAAGAAGAAGATGAAATAATTGAAATCAATGGAAATAATCTTTTACTGGAATTGAACGATACTAAAAAAAGTATTCAAAATTTGAAAAAATCGAATGTAAACTGTAATATAATTGCTGATTTTCTGTAAATAAATAAAACAATAAAATGATCAGAAAAACTAGAAAAACTTTTCAATGCAATTCTTTCAGATTCACCAATATCTACTTTAAGTGAAAGTGTGCTTTCAAAGTCAAGCTTCATTAAAACGAAACAAATTCGACTAAAAGCCAACATCTTAATTGCATATTATTTTTAAAAGATTATTTTAGAGATTATTATTTTAAAAATAAAAAAGAGAGAAGATTTATTATAATTTTTATTAAACGTTTTCGAATTCACATTAATTATTATTTTCCGTTTGTTTTTATGTTTTAATATTATTTTTATGTTTTTTATTAATAAAATTTAACGCCTACATTAAATTTGTATATTTTTCATGTAAGGTATACAGATATACAGAAATTATTCGACTTATTCGATTAATCGAATTATTCGAGCAATTTAAAAACCTTAATCGATTAATCGAGCAAATTAAAAATCCCAAAATCGATTAATTTTTTAATCGAACAAAATCTAAACCCGAATTATTGGACACTCTATTGATTACACAATGCCATAAAATAAAATATATAAACATCAGTAAAAATATAGTGGAAATTTTAAATATATTTTTTCAGCACTTTGGTCGTGAAGTCAGACCTGTTATGAAAAAATGAGTACATTCCTAACAAAATTGTTGGACAAATTTTGGTGTTATCCTTATGAATAACATTTTTGGCAGCTGGCATTTGTGCATTTTGTACTCCTCTTAAGAATACCATGGTACTGAATTCCCATTGACTACCCAATTATTTCGTAACTATTATTCCGTTATCGCATATTTATAAATTGTTTTTTACGTTTTTTATATTATTTTCTATTTTTTATAATTTTTTATTATTTTTAATATTTGAGATATTTAAGACAATTTAGATATTTTTAATTTATTTTTTTTAATATTCTTGATGTTTATGAAACTTTGAAATGTTTATATTTTGCAATTTTATTCATATTTTTTATACTTTTGATATTTTCGATATTGTTGATATTTTTGATGTATTACTTTTATACTTTTATAATTTTATATTTTTTTATTTTATACTTTTATACTTTTAAACTTTTATACTTTTATACTTTTATACTTTTGTACTTTTATACTTTTATACTTTTATACTTTTATACTTTTATACTTTTATACTTTTATACTTTTATACTTTTATACTTTTATACTTTTATACTTTTATACTTTTATACTTTTATACTTTTATACTTTTATACTTTTATACTTTTATACTTTTATACTTTTATACTTTTATACTTTTATACTTTTATACTTTTATACTTTTATACTTTTATACTTTTATACTTTTATACTTTTATACTTTTATACTTTTATACTTTTATACTTTTATACTTTTATACTTTTATACTTTTATACTTTTATACTTTTATACTTTTATACTTTTATACTTTTATACTTTTATACTTTTATACTTTTATACTTTTATACTTTTATACTTTTATACTTTTATACTTTTATACTTTTATACTTTTATACTTTTATACTTTTATACTTTTATACTTTTATACTTTTATACTTTTATACTTTTATACTTTTATACTTTTATACTTTTATACTTTTATACTTTTATACTTTTATACTTTTATACTTTTATACTTTTATACTTTTATACTTTTATACTTTTATACTTTTATACTTTTATACTACATAAATAGGGATTTTTTTTTTTAAATTATGCACCATCCATCTGTGATCCTTGATTACACAATGCCATAAAATAAAATATATAAACATCAGTAAAAATATAGTGGAAATTTTAAATATATTTTTTCAGCACTTTGGTCGTGAAGTCAGACCTGTTATGAAAAAATGAGTACATTCCTAACAAAATTGTTGGAGAAATTTTGGTGTTATCCTTATAAATAACATTTTTGGCAGCTGGCATTTGTGCAATTTGTACTCCTCTTAAGAATACCATGGCACTGAATTGTAAATTGTTTTTTACGTTTTTTTTTCTATTTTTTATAATTTTTTATTATTTTTAATATTTGAGATATTTAAGACAATTAAGATATTTTTTTTTTTTTTTAATATTCTTGATGTTTTTGAAATTTTGAAATGTTTATATTTTGCAATTTTATTCATATTTTTTATACTTTTGATATTTTCGATATTGTTGAAATTTTTGATGTATTTCTTTTATACTTATTTTATACTTTTATACTTTAATCCTTTTATCCTTTTATCCGTTTATCATGTTATCCTTTTATCCTTTCATCCTTTTATCCTTCTATACTTTTATAATTTTATACTTTTATACTTTTATACTTTTATACTTTTATACTTTTATACTTTTATACTTTTATACTTTTATACTTTTATACTTTTATACTTTTATACTTTTATACTTTTATACTTTTATACTTTTATACTTTTATACTTTTATACTTTTATACTTTTATACTTTTATACTTTTATACTTTTATACTTTTATACTTTTATACTTTTATACTTTTATAATTTTATACTTTTATACTTTTATACTTTTATACTTTTATACTTTTATACTTTTATACTTTTATACTTTTATACTTTTATATTTTTATATTTTTATACTTTTATACTTTTATACTTTTATACTTTTATACTTTTATACTTTTATACTTTTATACTTTTATATTTTTATATTTTTATACTTTTATACTTTTATACTTTTATACTTTTATACTTTTATACTTTTATACTTTTATATTTTTATATTTTTATACCTTAATACTTTTATACTTTTATACTTTTATACTTTTATACTTTTATACTTTTATACTTTTATACTTTTATACTTTTATACTTTTATACTTTTATACTTTTATACTTTTATACTTTTATACTTTTATACTTTAATACTTTTATACTTTTATACTTTTATACTTTTATACTTTTATACTTTTATACTTTTATACTTTTATACTTTTATACTTTTATACTTTTATACTTTTATACTTTTATACTTTTATACTTTTATACTTTTATACTTTTATACTTTTATACTTTTATACTTTTATACTTTTATACTTTTATACTTTTATACTTTTATACTTTTATACTTTTATACTTTTATACTTTTATACTTTTATACTTTTATACTTTTATACTTTTATACTTTTATACTTTTATACTTTTATACTTTTATACTTTTATACTTTTATACTTTTATACTTTTATACTTTTATACTTTTATACTTTTATACTTTTATACTTTTATACTTTTATACTTTTATACTTTTATACTTTTATACTTTTATACTTTTATACTTTTATACTTTTATACTTTTATACTTTTATACTTTTATACTTTTATACTTTTATACTTTTATACTTTTATACTTTTATACTTTTATACTTTTATACTTTTATACTTTTATACTTTTATACTTTTATACTTTTATACTTTTATACTTTTATACTTTTATACTTTTATACTTTTATACTTTTATACTTTTATACTTTTATACTTTTATACTTTTATACTTTTATACTTTTATACTTTTATACTTTTATACTTTTATACTTTTATACTTTTATACTTTTATACTTTTATACTTTTATACTTTTATACTTTTATACTTTTATACTTTTATACTTTTATACTTTTATACTTTTATACTTTTATACTTTTATACTTTTATACTTTTTTATTCTATATTTTTGCGTTTTTGCATTCACTATTTTTATTTGTTATATTTTGATTTTATTTTTTTTGTTAATATTTGTACATTTTCAGATTTTTATATTTTTTATATTTTCATAACTCATTAAAGTTTTCGTAACGAACAAATTCATACTAAACATTGCACAAAAATAATACAAGTCTTTATACAAAAGCATTCTGCAAATGCACCGCCTCCTCATGCTGCACTGACTTTATTTAACAACTACCTCATAAAGTCCTTCTCTAACACCACTCCAACTAAAATATCCTTTCAACTCGATGTAACTGTAGCTGCGCGTAGTAATGTACCCTGCGGAAATGTAAACCTGTTGGCGTAAAACAACAGTCATCTTTTGTGTCTGAAGTGGAACACAGACTACTTCATGCACTCCTGCCACGTAGAATATTCATCAGCCTACATCAACACTTGTGTTAAAACATTGTGATTTTATTGTAAAGAAAACTTGTCATTTCCTCACTCTTAGAACTGAGAGTAAATGTACAAAAGAAAATATTTGTACAGAACACCAGGCAAATGGAAAGGGAAGCACATTAAACATACTTCCGCGAAAAACTTCAGAATACTTATAATAAAGCCCTTAGCCCTTAGTAATACGACTAAAAAAGGCGGTGGTATTTAAATAACACCAAAATAGTTTAAAAGGAAACTCTTTAAGAATAATACAATATACCATGAAAAAAACAGCCACACAATTGTTAGGTTAGTAGAAGTAACTTCGTCGTCACTTAGTTGCGCATTTGGCTCAAGTTCTTATTGTTTTCGCTTGCAAAAGTTCATTCAACCGATATTTGGCGAAATACTTTGTGATTTATATTTGCTAAGCAGAAGATTGTTCTAAAGACACCGTTCTACAAAAATTATATGACATTAAGATTAATATGATGACCAGATAGTAATAGATATAAACTTTTCCTCTTTATTCTAACTTTGGGCAAAAATCACCGTAAAACAGTGTAATTTATGATTTCCATATCTGTTGAATATAGTTTCTGCAATTGTTTTTTCCTCGTTATTTCATTTTGAATTCAAAATTGTCGTCGTCTTTGCTTTGTCATGGAAAAGTATCATCATATGTGCAGAAAGAGAGCCCTCTATACAAGAGCTACGAGCTGAAAGCTGTGTGACGATAATCAAGCAGATGCAACAACGAAACCATTGGGTGAAAGAAAGCGGAAGTAAACAGGATTTTATTATCTTTATGAATGGCAACATATGTATGTTGTTGTAATGAATACAATTGCATTGTGAACTCCACAATGTTAATGCATAATGCACAAACAAACCATTATGTTTTATGGCACATCGTGTTGTCGTCATTGTCATGTTGTTGTTGCCCAGCCGCTGTTGTTGTCGAAATAATTAAATTATCATTTTGATTATGCTGCCTGCCTGCCTGCCTGCCATGAGTAGGAGCAGTACAATATTGCATATTTTAGCCGAATTTAAAATACATTAATGTAAACTAACTTTTTGATTTGCATTTTGGTTTTTTGGACCAAAATAAAACATTATATTGAATTTGTGAAAGGCTACAGGAACGGAGGTTTAGTGAAACAATAACATTATATTAGTATAAAAAATACATCAATATAAAATGATAAATGATAAAAAATATATAAAAATAAAATAATAAATATAATAATAATATATAATAAAAATAAATATAGATATGAACAACATAAAATATGAACAACATATAATATACAAATATGAAAGTACAAAAAATATAAATATAATACAAAATCAAATAAAATATTAAAAAAGCAAATGGCGCTGACGAGACATTGTGGTTAATGTCGAAATGACGTCATACGCCTAACCTGCTGTCAACATAATACATTTCACAAACTCTTGATTAAAAACCTATTGGAAATAATAAATAATTGCCAATAGAACTGATCTCAAACCGAACTATGACAATATCAAAATATTAAAATATCAAAATAAATAATTATATCAACATAAAAAAGAACCTAAAACATAAACATATAAAAATATAAATATGCAAATTATAAAAATACAAAAAATAAAAAAAATTAAAAAATAATAAAAAAAATATATATAACAAATTATAAATGCATTAAAAAAAAAAAAAATAAAAAAAAAATATATCAAAATAAAATTATAAAAATATTAACATAAAAATACAGTTTTAAAATATAAAACTATAAAAATAAAAAAACTAAACCACAAAAATATTTATATTGAAAAAAATAAAAACATAGAAATGTAAAAATATAAGAATAGGAAACTTAAAAAAATAAATATATTAAAAATAAAAGAATAAAAACTTAAAATATAAAAAATTATACAAACAAAAATATTTGAAAATATAAAAAATATAAAAGTATACAAGTATAAAAGTTTAAAAATATAAAATATAAAAATATAAAAATAAAAAAAAATATAAAATATTAAAATACAAAAATAAAAAAATATAAATATATAAAAATATAAAAATACAAAAATATAAAAGTATAAAACTATTAAAGAAAAAAAGTATTTAATCGATTGGAACTTTACTTTGGAATGTGCCTCGCTTACTACTCCTAATTTGTTGCACAAAGTTCTAAGACTCTTTTTGTGATATATCTCTCGATATCAGCTATGAAGCAATTTTTTTGTATATTGGAAGTGCCGCGCATGCCAGTTCGATCTCTTCCATTTTTCGGCCAATTACACACAGGAGAGGAATATGAACACACACAATGTGTCAAAGTTCGCACTTTCATTTTAAGCTAGATATTGCATTTTTGTGAAGAGTTTCTTACAGGCAGGGCCACAACCCCTTGATCCGACCAAGACCATATTTTTTTCAAATACGTACAGAATGACGACAAAGCCACGAAGACTTTGTGTTTAAAAAAAAAAAAATTCAGCGACAGTGAGCCCGGCCACGCCTGTTTCTAATCCCGCCCACTTTTGGCAAAATCACGTAAATCGCTGTCAATTTCATTCACATCGTATTTCATGTCGATCAAGTGAAGAGTACGGCAGATATTGCAAGTTTGCTAATGGGGTCGAGCGAGCGCGGCCACACCTCCTGAACACTATGAACAACTAAAGCGATCGAATAAGACATCTAATAAAATGAAAAAGTACCATATTAAGATAACCCATTTTTAACTCATCTGCATTTTAATTTCACACAAATCCTATTCACTTATATTATACTCCCCCATATCTGGCCACCTTGTTATGCCACAGCTTTTTACGCCGACCTTTAAACCGGCATACACAATATGTAACCAATTTTACCACTTAACATGGACACATTCAGCTTCATTGTCCCGTTTAGCTGGCTTAATTGCTTTTGGTCATATTCGGTGGTCCCACATTAAATGTAAGTGTTGTCCGATAAAAATAAATGTTCCATGCGACACTTTTGTTGTTGTTTATTTGTGCGATCACATACAATTTCAGTGTTTACATTCACATTGACCTTGTTAACAATTATCATTGTCATCACCGTCGGCATCGTCATCTCCAGTTCGCTGTTGAGTCAACATTACGAGAAAAAAATATGAAATGTAATTATAAAACTTGCAAAATTTATGTAACTTCTCTTGCGAGCTGCTAAACTCAGGAAGGCAATGAGGATTGAGACACAAAACGGGTGGTGGTCGGCACTAGAACCTTATTACTGTCTTATTTTTTCAAAACAAGATCAATGGCACCATAAAAAATATGACCTTTTCTCATCTGAATCTCGAGAGACAATGCAATGAAAACATAAACAAATAGTGCGAAAAACACAAAATTGTAATAATTTACACCCTCAATTCGTTGGGGGTTTGCGAATTCGAGGTAGCGGTGGCGTCGTCGTCGATGTCGGCCATACACAAATATAGTAATTGTAATGCGGCGTCGCAGATGCAATCGATCGTTAAATAAAAATATTGTAATTGCCAGCAATTTACACCTTGTTGTTATTGGTGTTGTTGCAATTTACATTTTACTACTGAGCTATCTGAGCAAATTAGTAAAAAATAAATAAACATTTAAATGTTGCTACTTATTGCTTGAGAAATCATAAGTTTATTTTCGCATTTCGTTGGATTAAATTGTTTTATGACGGAAATGACATTGAAATGTTGCTAAACTATGAAACTATTTTTCCCCTGACTTTGTCGTGATCTGTGCAATTTGTTAAAATTTGTCGGTATGTTTCGTTGAATTGTATTGTAAATCACTGCGGGGGCTTTGGGATGATTTAATGGGGGTAAAAAGTATGTACGATAATGTATAAATAAATATGTATTGTTGCGATGACTACTACTAATGTTTGGCGGTAGAAAAACCAGATAAATTATTTAGGAAAATTATTTTAAAATTGTTGAATTGTTAAATTGTATCTATCTATATTTGGATATCTTTCCAAATTTATTTTTATAATTTTATATTTTTCAATTTTTATATTTTTATATTTTTATATTTTTACTAGTGGACACGGCAATGCTTCGCTATTGCATAGTTAACGCATATTTAATATTTAATATTTAACTAAGTATATATTATTTTTAACTTCTTGTAAGCGCGGAATACCTTGTGTTATCGAATATTGCCATTTTCACCACCTAAATGTAGAAAAATCCAAACAATGTGTAGCCTATGTTACTCGCGGGGTTATTCGGAAGATTCCCTGAAAATTTCATCAAAATCGGTCCAGCCGTTTTCAAGACCATACGTTACACACATACACACATCCTGTTTTATATATATAGATATTTTTATATTTTACTATTTTAATATTTTAATATTTTAATATTTTTATATTTTTATATTTTTATATTTTAATATTTTAATATTTTAATATTTTTATATTTTTATATTTTTATATTTTTATATTTTTATATTTTTATATTTTTATATTTTTATATTTTTATATTTTTATATTTTAATATTTTAATATTTTAATATTTTAATATTTTAATATTTTAATATTTTAATATTTTAATATTTTTATATTTTTATATTTTTATATTTTTATATTTTTATATTTTTCAATTTTTATATTTTTATATTTTTCAATTTTTATATTTTTATATTTTTATATTTTTATATTTTTATATTTTTATATTTTTATATTTTTATATTTTTATATTTTTATATTTTTATATTTTTATATTTTTATATTTTTATATTTTTATATTTTTATATTTTTATATTTTTATATTTTTATATTTTTATATTTTTATATTTTTATATTTTTATATTTTTATATTTTTATATTTTTATATTTTTATATTTTTATATTTTTATATTTTTATATTTTTATATTTTTATATTTTTATATTTTTATATTTTTATATTTTTATATTTTTATATTTTTATATTTTTATATTTTTATATTTTTATATTTTTATATTTTTATATTTTTATATTTTTATATTTTTATATTTTTATATTTTTATATTTTTATATTTTTATATTTTTATATTTTTATATTTTTATATTTTTATATTTTTATATTTTTATATTTTTATATTTTTATATTTTTATATTTTTATATTTTTATATTTTTATATTTTTATATTTTTATATTTTTATATTTTTATATTTTTATATTTTTATATTTTTATATTTTTATATTTTTATATTTTTATATTTTTATATTTTTATATTTTTATATTTTTATATTTTTATATTTTTATATTTTTATATTTTTATATTTTTATATTTTTATATTTTTATATTTTTATATTTTTATATTTTTATATTTTTATATTTTTA
This sequence comes from Muscina levida, assembly GCA_964034835.1. Lineage (NCBI taxonomy): Eukaryota > Metazoa > Arthropoda > Insecta > Diptera > Muscidae > Muscina > Muscina levida. The sequence goes on along the minus strand of OZ035882.1, from coordinate 32,707,884 downwards.
TATTTTTATATTTTTATATTTTTATATTTTTATATTTTTATATTTTTATATTTTTATATTTTTATATTTTTATATTTTTATATTTTTATATTTTTATATTTTTATATTTTTATATTTTTATATTTTTATATTTTTATATTTTTATATTTTTATATTTTTATATTTTTATATTTTTATATTTTTATATTTTTATATTTTTATATTTTTATATTTTTATATTTTTATATTTTTATATTTTTATATTTTATATTTTTATATTTTTATATTTTATATTTTTATATTTTTATATTTTTATATTTTTATATTTTTATATTTTTATATTTTTATATTTTTATATTTTTATATTTTATATTTTTATATTTTTATATTTTTATATTTTTATATTTTTATATTTTTATATTTTTATATTTTTATATTTTTATATTTTTATATTTTTATATTTTTATATTTTTATATTTTTATATTTTTATATTTTTATATTTTTATATTTTTATATTTTTATATTTTTATATTTTTATATTTTTATATTTTTATATTTTTATATTTTATATTTTTTATATTTTTATATTTTTATATTTTTATATTTTTATATTTTTATATTTTTATATTTTTATATTTTTATATTTTTATATTTTTATATTTTTATATTTTATATTTTTATATTTTTATATTTTTATATTTTTATATTTTTATATTTTTATATTTTTATATTTTTATATTTTTATATTTTTATATTTTTATATTTTTATATTTTTATATTTTTATATTTTTATATTTTTATTTTTATATTTTTATATTTTTATATTTTTATATTTTTATATTTTTATATTTTTATATTTTTATATTTTTATATTTTTATATTTTTATATTTTTATATTTTATATTTTTATATTTTTATATTTTTATATTTTTATATTTTATATTTTTATATTTTTATATTTTTATATTTTTATATTTTTATATTTTTATATTTTTATATTTTTATATTTTTATATTTTTATATTTTTATATTTTATATTTTTATATTTTATATTTTTATATTTTTATATTTTTATATTTTTATATTTTTATATTTTTATATTTTTATATTTTTATATTTTTATATTTTTATATTTTATATTTTTATATTTTTATATTTTTATATTTTTATATTTTTATATTTTTATATTTTATATTTTATATTTTTATATTTTTATATTTTTATATTTTTATATTTTTATATTTTTATATTTTTATATTTTTATATTTTATATTTTTATATTTTTATATTTTTATATTTTATATTTTTATATTTTTATATTTTTATATTTTTATATTTTTATATTTTTATATTTTTATATTTTTATATTTTTATATTTTTATATTTTTATATTTTTATATTTTTATATTTTTATATTTTATATTTTTATATTTTTATATTTTATATTTTTATATTTTTATATTTTTATATTTTTATATTTTTATATTTTTATATTTTTATATTTTTATATTTTATATTTTTATATTTTTATATTTTTATATTTTTATATTTTTATATTTTTATATTTTTATATTTTTATATTTTTATATTTTTATATTTTATATTTTTATATTTTTATATTTTTATATTTTTATATTTTTATATTTTTATATTTTTATATTTTTATATTTTTATATTTGTATATTTGTATATTTGTATATTTGTATATTTGTATATTTGTATATTTGTATATTTGTATATTTGTATATTTGTATATTTGTATATTTGTATATTTGTATATTTGTATATTTGTATATTTGTATATTTGTATATTTTTATATTTTATATTTTAATTTTTTAATATTTTTATATTTTTATATTTTTATATTATTATATTTTTATATTTTATATTTTTATATTTTATATTTTTATATTTTATATTTTATATTTTTATATTTTTATATTTTTATATTTTTATATTTTTATATTTTTATATTTTTATATTTTTATATTTTTATATTTTTATATTTTTATATTTTTATATTTTTTATATTTATATTTTTATATTATATTTTTATATTTTTATATTTTTATATTTTTATATTTTTATATTTTTATATTTTTATATTTTTATATTTTTATATTTTTATATTTTTATATTTTTATATTTTTATATTTTTATATTTTTATATTTTTATATTTTATATTTTATATTTTTAAATTTTTATATTTTTATATTTTTATATTTTTATATTTTTATATTTTTATATTTTTATATTTTATATTTTATATTTTATATTTTTATATTTTTATATTTTTATATTTTTATATTTTTATATTTTTATATTTTTATATTTTATATTTTAATATTTTAATATTTTAATATTTTTATATTTTTATATTTTTATATTTTTATATTATATATTTTTATATTTTTATATTTTTATAATTTTATATTTTTATATTTTTATATTTTTATATTATTATATTTTTATATTTTTATATTTTTATATCTTTATATTTTTATATTTTTATATTTTTATATTTTTATATTTTTATATTTTTATATTTTTATATTTTTATATTTGTATATTTGTATATTTTTATATTTTATATTTTTATATTTTTATATTTTTATATTTTTATATTTTTATATTTTTATATTTTTATATTTTTTTTATTTTTTTATTTTTATATTTTTATATTTTTATATTTTATATTTTTATATTTTTATATTTTTATATTTTTATATTTTTATATTTTTATATTTTTATATTTTTATATTTTTATATTTTTATATTTTTATATTTTTATATTTTTATATTTTTATATTTTTATATTTGTATATTTGTATATTTGTATATTTTATATTTTTATATTTTTATATTTTTATATTTTTATATTTTTATATTTTTATATTTTTATATTTTTATATTTTTATATTTTTATATTTTTATATTTTTATATTTTATATTTTTATATTTTTATATTTTTATATTTTTATATTTTTATATTTGTATATTTGTATATTTTTATATTTTTATATTTTTATATTTTTATATTTTTATATTTTTATATTTTTATATTTTTATATTTTTATATTTTTATATTTTTATATTTTTATATTTTTATATTTTATATTTTTATATTTTTATATTTTTATATTTTTATATTTTTATATTTTTATATTTTTATATTTTTATATTTTTATATTTTTATATTTTTATATTTTTATATTTTTATATTTTTATATTTTTATATTTTTATATTTTTATATTTTTATATTTTTATATTTTATATTTTTAAATTTTTATATTTTATATTTTTATATTTTTATATTTTTATATTTTTATATTTTTATATTTTTATATTTTTATATTTTTATATTTTTATATTTTTATATTTTTATATTTTTATATTTTTATATTTTTATATTTTATATTTTTATATTTTATATTTTTATATTTTAATATTTTAATATTTTAATATTTTTATATTTTTATATTTTTATATTTTTATATTATTATATTTTTATATTTTTATATTTTTATATTTTTATATTTTTATATTATTATATTTTTATATTTTTATATTTTTATATCTTTATATTTTTATATTTTTATATTTTTATATTTGTATATTTGTATATTTTTATATTTTTATATTTTTATATTTTTATATTTTTATATTTTTATATTTTTATATTTTTATATTTTTATATTTTTATATTTTTATATTTTTTTTATTTTTTTATTTTTATATTTTTATATTTTTAGATGATTAACAAAAGTTTAGCTGGGTTTAACTACGTTCATTGTTTACTTTGCTTATATGTATAAACATATATGCATATAAGTGTTTGTTTCAACTTTTGTTGCTCAATAGCAGTTAGTTTAGTAAATATTTCTGAATGTCAATAACCGAATGTTGGCCTACAAATTTTATATAAGTAAGTCAGATAATTCAATTCGTTGTCGTCGTATTTGTTTTCATTTCCAGCTCAATCAACAATTTATAGTTTTAATTTAAATTTCGTAATTAGAGTGAGCTTGTAAGCTCACATTACAATTTAGGCTTTGCAATTGGCATCACAACACAACGCTTTCATATTTTTGCGTGCGGCGTTTCATGATTTGTGATTAGTGAGCGATTTAGGTGGGTGGAGGCGTTGCCGTTACCATTCGTAGCGCTGTTAACATATTTCGATTAGCCAATTTTGGCTAACTAGACAAGGAAATTAAAAATACATTTACACTTTATCTTCTAATTTTATTGCAATAAATTGTGTGTGGAGTGTAATTATTTTTCGATTTGTTTGGTTTGATTTTAATTAATTAGTAGCTCAGTCGGTAAGTAATAGCTGGTTGGAAAGTATATATGTGTGTGTGTGTGTGGTGTAATATCGTTTAGAATGAGAAATTATTTCGACTAGGTCAGTCAGCCGGGCAGAGCAGCGGTATCAACGAGGCTGAGCGCTATAACATTTAATGGAATGGAATTGAGATGAGAAATCTGACATTTATACGCTGGTAGTTTTTTGTAGGCGATCTGTATGAAAAATCTAAATACGAGTTAAATGAATTGCATGTTACAATATCGGAAAGCCCAAAAAACTATATTCCTTTTATTTTAATAATGTTTATATGTCAATTTCCCACGCCAACCGGTATTCGCTTTAAACACACATAGATTTCATTGTCATTTAAATTCTGATTTTAAAGACATTTTTTCTGTCTTCTCTTAGATGTCGTACATATTTGTCATAATCCCAACAGCCCTAATGACATACATTGAAGCGCAGCCAGTCGTCGTTTCTATATTCTATACATGACCCACCCAGCTCAACATATACTCACTCCTTCTCCACCCTCTATCAAGCCTTGTGCATAGCAGATATATGCAAAAAAAATAATTCTACATTTACAACTGCAATTCAGTCTGAAAGAGGCAGAAATACCAAACCGGATTGAAAGAAATCCACAGTAGTAGAGAAGGAGGATATAAAGTGTCCCAATGCATACACAAAGGTGTAAATGTAGACAAAGTCATATCTTCTAGTACTTCCTGGTGGGTGGGCGGTGGTAAGCAAAGCTAAGCACCTACCCACCAGCACCCATCATCATCGCCGGCACTCGAGCATTCAATCCACTTTGCCATGGAGTGCCTGCCTATATGTTGTACGTATATGAATGCCAGTGTTTGCTTGTGCACTGTGTGTATATAACCCATTTTTGTAAATCCCATTTTACTGACTGACACTTTAACGACGACGAGGGTTTTCTTTTCTGGGCGACGTTTTTGTTGTTGTTGTTTGCTTTGGTTTTGTGCCTGCCACCGCGTTGCAAGTCTATATTTACAAATATGTACTTATGTAAAGTGTTGCAAAAACCATCAACAAGAAATGCGAGAATGTAATGAATAGAATAAAAACCTAAATCCTGCTGTGCTCCGATTTTAGGTTTTTCTTATTATATTCCTTTTTGTTGTGTTATTAGAATGTGAATTCCATTAAGGAGCAGGGAGAGAGAAAGGATTTGTGCATATAACAGGATGCAGATAATACGACTTAGTGGTAAACAATGGCAACAAGTCAAGAGGTTAACAGGATTTTCGGTTATTACAACTCATCAAGTTAAAGAGATTTACGAAGAAGCAGGATATTGTGGAGAGTAAATTGCAGAATAGCAAAAGAGGGATTTTTAAATGATTGCAATTAGGCTTTAATACAAAAATTTAAGAATACATAAAAATTAAAGTAAGAATTTTTAAAAAAATTAAGGACTAAAATTGTCATATCATAAAAAATTTACATAGATAAAAAAATGTAAATATTTAAAAACATAAAAATTAAGAAAAACAAAGGTACAAATATTAAAATGAAAAACTTAAAACAATGAATTTAAAAATATGTATATGCGTATATATGTATATAATTACAAATGCAAAAAAATATACATATATTTAAATATATTAAAACATAAAAATATTTAAACATACAAATAAAACATAATAATATAATATTCATAAAATATGGAAATATATTAACATAATAAGGTATAAAAACATAAAAGTATAAAATCATATAACTATAAAAATACATAAATATAAAAGAATATAAGAATATAAACAAATAAAAATACAAAAATATAAAAATAAAAAAATATATAAAAATAAAAAAATATATAAAAATATAAAATTATAAAAGTATAAAAATATATAAATATAAAAATATAAAAGTATAAAAATATAAAAATATAAAAATAAAAAAATATAAAAATGTAAAATTTTAAATTTAAAAATATAAAAATAAAAAATTTAAAAATATAAAATTTTAATTTAAAAATATAAAAATATGAAAATTTTAAAATAAGAAATATAAAATCATAAAAAATAAAAAAAATATCAAAATACAAGAATATAAAAATATAAAAATATTTAAACATAAAAATTTAAAGATAAAAAATATAAAAATAAAAAAGTATGAAATCATAAAACTATAAAAATATAAAAAAATACAAAGATATCAAAATAAAAGAATATAAAAAATAAATATACCAAAATTTAAAAATACAAAATATAAAATTTTAAATATATAAAATCATAAAAATAAAAGAAAAAAAGAATAAAAAAAAATATGAAAATATAGAAATATAAAAAAAATATTACAATATAAAAATATAAAACTATAACAATGCAAAAATATAAAAATATAAAAATTTAAAATCAAAGAACATTGAAATATAAATATACAAAAATAATAAAAATTTTAAAGCAGCAAAATAAAAAAATATATTTAGTTATTCATAAATATGTTTCTTATTTTAAAAACGATTGGTCCATTACTTTAAAAGGTGCACACGCCCACATACAAAGTTCGAAGACTCTCACAGCTATATTTCTCTTATGTCTGATATGAAACATTTATTTTATATTAGAGATGGGCACGTGAGTAAATTTGACTCAAGTTCACGCACGCTCACGAGATTGAAATTGTCACTCACGCACGCTGACGCTCGACGATTTTTTCGCTACTCACGTTCACGCACGCTCACGTTAGTAAATTTTGTACTCACGCACATTCACGTGAGCGTGAATCACGACAATCACGCCAAATAAAAAGTAAAAAAATATTGTAATGTTTCTATAATTACACTGTGCAACAAATGAAAACTTTTTGCAAAATACAAGAACTTGACAGTATAGGTTCGATTCTACTATTGAAGGGTAACAAAACCATATACTCAGTTTGGCGAGATTGGTGAAAAATTTTTTTATGGAATCCAAAATATTCTCGATGAATAACTTAACCATTTGGTAACCGATTTTGACAAACAAGTATGCATTTCACGCATGAAAGCATGCACTTTGTGAATAAAATAGTAAACAAATAGTAAAATCAAAAAAGTTTGCAATTTCGAGGCAAAAATAGAACGATTTGACAAGACACCAATATAACAATACATATATCGTTGAAAAGGCCACAGTCTCTTCTTTCCAAATCCACGTTACTGGCTTATATGTGCGGAAAGGTACGAAAAATCGGTCTCATAGTGATCTTTATGAGCAATTGCAAAAAGTGAAAAAAATAATTTATTTCTAAATTTTTTTGAAAAAAGTGCAGGAACAATTGAAATTTTTGGCATAAATGTATGTGGCATAAATGTTAATAATATTTGTGCGCAAAACTCCCAAGTACATTATTACCGAAAATAGTTTAGCGCATTCATAAAGTATGAGTTAGCTGTTGGACAAAAACTGATGACACCTTTTTTTCAAGGGGCTCACTGATTTCGAGAATCTTTTGGGGTCCATAAAAAATAAATTTTCACCAATCTCGCCAAACTTAGGATAGGGTTTTATTACCCTTCGATCGAACCTATACTGTCAAACTCTTGTATTTTTTTCACTGCCTTCTGTTACATAATACATTTTAAGTTTTAATAATTTAGTAAACTAGTGAACCCGGAAATGCTTCGTTATTGCTTATTTGACAAATATTTATAATATGTTTGGCACGCCTACTTAAATGGCTAAGCTTAAGCGTCGTTCATGTATGCTCTGTAAATGGTTCATTTACACTACTGATATTATTCTCACCATTTCTCTTTAAAATGTGTCAGCATCGTGTAAATGAGGTTGTTTTGTCAGAATTTACCGACATACCTTTATCTGACAACTTATTGGCAAAATTTTAGATAAAACAAACTGATTAATCGCGTGATTCACGCGATTCACGCCAATCACGTGACGAGTTCACTTGTCGTGCAAACAAGTTCACGTGTCGGTCAACTATACATATTAGAGGATTATGAACATACACAAAGTTTCAATGCTCTTAATTTTATATAATGCTAATTATAAAGTTTTGGTTAATAGTGTCGTATTGGCAGGACAACATCACTTTATTCGTTCCAGCCAATTTTAGGAAACGATAGGAAATATTGACAGTTATCTGCAGAGTGCTGCTCATAATGTGCGTTTTTAGAAATTGAGTTTTGGCCGAAATGAAGGACCCACCGCGCCTGCTGTACGCAAGTTCGTGAAACTGGCATGCAACACTCAGCAATTGAGAACACACGACCATCCGCTTCGTTATCGCTTCGCAGTATTTTACCATCTTTCTTCGAAAATGAGGCTGGGAACAACATTTCGGTGGGCGTTACAGAGCCGACTTTTTTTTTCTGAAATTGAAGATATGGATTCGTACGAAGGCGCGTCATGCCTCACAGCTAGAGTATACAAAACCGAAACCGAAAACCGGCAAACCGGTTTTTTTGTTCAAAACCGTCAGCCGGTTTTAACAAAATATCGATTTTCGAATAACCGGTTTAACCGGTTTTTTGAGGTCGGTTTTTTCGGTTTTGACGGTTTTTTGAAAATATGAAAATCACAGCATAACAACATATAATATGCTCAATGCTTGCTGTAAAGTCACATTTAAAGATCATTTTCTGACATTTCACGATGTAAGGGTGAAAAAACAGCTAAGGAGGGCAGATAGAGAGTTTAAATGTTCCACAAAAAAACCCCCTTAAATTTCATTGAATACATCTGATATCGAAGATGCACTAAAACATGAAGAAACATAGATGGTCGGACTTTTTTAGGTCCCTGTTCACACAGTGATTTGAAAACAAAGTGATTAGTAAAAGTTGGAGATATTGATTTTTGTCTTAGAGCACCCTAAGTAGAATTTCTCAGCAACATTTTTGTGGAACATTTAAATGTTGTAAAGTCCTATTATAATGTCATTTTCAGACTTTTCTTGAAATAAGGACACGTTAGAAGTCGATAAGAATATTCAATTCAATGACAACACCTGGTATCGAAAAAGCACTAAAACGATAAAAAAAAAACATTGTGTTTAAGGACCTATTTCAAACTTAATTTAAGGTTAAACTGAAAATTTCACCTGAGGAATATATTAGGAGACGTATAAATAATTTTATGAATGGCTGTATTTAATAAAAACCAGATTATTAGTACGATAATATAAACAATACGTTGTTTTTAACATTTTAAAATTAAATTTGTAATAATAGTAACACTTTTTATTACTTTTGTGCACAATTGAAAAACCCGAAAAAACCGGTTAACCCGGTTTTTTCTTAATTTAGTATTCGAAAACCGAGTTTTTGGAATAATGTAAATTTCGAGTAAAACCGAAACCGGTTTTTCGAAAAAGTCGAATGTTTGTATACTCTACTCACAGCCCATGCCACAATCGATCTTTTGCGCACAAAGTTACAAAATCGTGTTATCAGTCATCTACGCAATGTAATTGGAGTTGAGATTTGACCCCATTGGATTTTTTTCTGGGGAACCGTGAAGGACCGATATTAAGCCAACAGTGCAGAAACTATTCAAGCACTTAAAGCCAATATCATACAAGCAATCCGTGAGCTACAGCCTGAAACCATCAACAAGGTCTTAGAAAATTGGAGTGACAGAGTGCGCTACTGCAGCAAGTAGAGGCAGCCACTTGAACGATGTTGTATTCCATAATTAATGGGCATGTTTGGTTTTACTAATGAAGCCATCAAAATACATTGAAAAAAATTTAATGTTAATTTCTACTTCTAAAAATTAACTTGAATTTGGCTTATACTATTTGGTATGATTCGGCATATTTCTGAGACCGAATTTTTAGTGGGCCAGATTAATAGTACCTCAGATATTTTATGTTTGTCAATCTGGTCGTATGGACGGGGCCACACTTCTTAATTCAATTCCGCCCATTTTTCTTTGGAATATGTATACTGAAACTAATCCATGCTAAATTTGAAGAAGAATTGTGTAAGAACCCATTAAATGTTGCGTTTTCAAAAAAAAAAGAGTAATATGGTTGGGAGCCACGCAGACTTGACATATCAAAACTTCATGTATTCTATCCTTCCTTCTAGACAAACAACTTTATGGAGTCGAATATTTTAAGAATATCTGTTTAATGGTGTAGCTTTCTACATATAAGCTTTAAACATTTTTGTATGAGAACAGTCGAAAACCGACTGCGTGAATGGAGCGAATGTGATTAATGCGTTGTTTTAGTGGTCTTTATCCATCTTCATATTATTGTTTTTCTAACGAATAGACATAGATAGAAACAAATTTTGTCTTCTAAAAATACAAAAATATTAAAACAAGATGCATTTTAATAAAATTGCACGATTACAACTCATTTGATTCGTACAATTTCTATCTCGTTGCAATTGTAACTGTTTCACATTGGCCCACAAGAGTTTATCTTCATCCGCTTTACGCCACAGCTAGACTTCCTCAAATATCTATCTACATAACATAAAATATCACAATACGGGATATGTCAATGAAATGCTAATAAATAACGCTAAATGTTGTTCCGTTTGACTAAGTTGTCAGATGGATTTTTGGTATGTATTTTGTTTTCCGTTTAGTTTTTGTTGTTGTTGTTCGCCTTTTGCCCTAACAACAACTGACAATGATTATTTTCATTAACCACCACCATCGCCGACAACAGCAACAACTAAATCCACTCTATATATATAAATTGCATTTGCAAAAGTTTTGAACTCGAATTGATTACGATATATTGGGACACAATAATGAATGTGCTATGTTGTAGGAATATGTTGGCTATCTCTGTAAAGCTGCCTGTATTGTAACCAGAAACCATTGATCGTCGAAACAATCATCGAGCGATCGATCGATTTACTTGGTTATCTGGGACTGGGGGGGTCCTGCTGCTGATGCGGAGGAGAGAAGAAGGTGGTTTGTTGAACATAAATATACTGTCACTCGTTTTGAATGTAGAACGTAAATAGTTAAAGTTAAACACTGTGGGAGAGCAATTGTAAAGATTTACTTAAAGAAGAGAACCCACAAATTTAAAATGTTACTTTTGAGGGAAAAATTGTAGTGTTAAATTTGAAACAAAAAAATTCACGAGCCTGCGATTTATATCAAAAATATTTTGTTCACATAATGTCAATGAATAAAAAAAGCGCCTTAGATAAGTGTAGTTCACGCAATCACTAATTAGGGGGTATGCAGCAAAGTGACAAAAAAAAATTGAAATAAGTGTGCCGTTGCGTTTCTTGACATTATCTCGGTCTACTAGCATGAGATGAGATCAATTTTTATTACCAGCAGTGATATCTATGTGAAAAACAGTTCAAGTAATATTCTCATTTGCACTAGAATTTGAAACTTTCGAAATTAACTTTTTGTTACTTGCATCCCTTTGCTTCTAACCCCATCCAATGTTATGTACATATTTGTGACTGTGAATCAAGGATGCGTGTTGTTGCTTTAACAACGCTCAAGCAGAGACTGAACATAGAGTAACTGCTTTGAATCAACCATAGCCTCGCTTTCGTACGAATTGCCGATCGTGTCTGTGCGAAAAAGACTATTTTTACCGGCCTCGCGAGGCATCACAAACATAGTTTGAAAAGTATTTTACCATGATAATTAGCGTTAGCAATGTTTTTATCGCTTGATTGTATGATTTCGGTGTGATTTCTCTTTTTTAACATTTTTATAAAATTCCCTCACTGTGCATTGCCTTAAAGAGAGGCAGCGAGAGGGAGAGGGCAGACAACACGCAAACAGTTTCACAAAGTTTAGCATTTAAACGGTTGTTGTCCAGTCGATGTACTTTTGTTACCGTACACAACATAATTGCTTAATTTCTACACCATTTATCTCAGTCTATTTGGTATTCTGGCATATCCGAACGAGACGATTTTCTTGTCGTGTACTTCAATTGGACTACAAGACTTGTGTGTTCCGTTCCATAGGAAGCGCAGCCGCTACACCAAACAGGCGATAGTGTGGTAGGTGAATGCTGTGGGGTGGACATGTATGATTGATACTTAATCCCTGGAATCAAGGTTGCTGTTACAGAAACCGAATAAAATGAAACTGGTTGACTGGTTGGTTGGTTGGTTGATTGGTGGTACCTTTACATACCACCATCCGCACCACCTAGTACTCATTTTTGTTTGGGTTCTGATCTGTCTCTCGGTTTGACGCCGTTAAAGCCGTTGTATGCTGTGTTGTTTTGGTTTGTTTTGTATATCTTACAAAGAATTTTATATGTATTTCAGAACACTCCCAGATTTGTGTTATTTAATTTCTTGTTGTCGTTTTGTGTAGACAAAAATTACGATTGGATCTTGCTGTTCCATGACAAGTTATCAAGTCCGCATTTTTATGACCAGTTCACTGCACCTCGAACACCTCACAGACCACTTTTGATTTGTTCTTTAGCTGTTTAGTTGACTTCCTTTTATTTAATTTAATTTCGTATTTTGTTTTTGTGGTTTATCTAAAGAATTCCGTTGAGCTGAGCTAAGGAATTTATAGCTTTAATTGCTAATAAAAACTTCATTTTTGTCGAAACATTTGTGTAATTTTCATGTACAACACAAAATGACAGTTCAAGGATTAAACGGTAATTTAACATGGGTTCCAAGGAAGTTTGAGCGGCAGAGTGAACTTAAGCAGAACATTTGGGCACAATAATCAACAATTGATTGATATTGTGGTGAATTTATTATCAGAATTTGTGAAAATTTTAATTACAAAAAAAAAAACCTAATAAGATATTAATCTTCAGTTATGCCGAAGCTTCGTCATTTGTAATAATAGTGATAGCAAGAGTTATTCACAAACATTTGTTTGCTGGTATGTTGGCAAGGGTGATATTTCTTTTACAGGTATTCTTATTATTTAAAAAAGCCACTTTTTGAAGTAAAATTTCTTGTACATATTCATTTATATTAATATTAATCATCCTTATGGGCGTTATAAATGGAAAAACAAACTAAAAATAGCCTTCGATATGTGGGTGCGCATAGTGAACGGTATACAAAAGAAATGGATTATGGAGGGTCAAAAAATAAGGAAATTTAAAGGATTAAGTCAATAATTGATGTAACCCGATGTCAAAAAGCGTGGTAATCGTATACCGGAATCAACAATGAATTCTAATAATCATAGTTTCTTGGTGAAATTTTTTTAGAATTCATCGTAGATTTCGATTCAGGTATACGATTTTTGCGAAAAAAAAAGTTGACCCGCCCTAATATTTATATTTCATGTCAAAAATTAAAAAAAAATATTCAATACGAAATTTTTGTCGGCAGATTTTTAATAAGAAACGGTTTCTCTTTTTTGGTGAAATGTGAGGAACAAATCTTCTTTACGGACATAGCTGCGATTTTTTTTTGTTGTAGGGAATTCCTTTAGGAAAAGAAGAAGATTAAGATTTTTGGAGCTAAGTCTATATTTCTCGAGATTCAAAGTATTTATATATACCATGAGGTTACTTCTCGGATCGAAGTCCAAATTAGGCTTGTAAGAAAGCTGCCTGAAGAAGTTTTAAAACAATGCATATACAAATCATTTTATAAAGCCATTATGTGCTGAAAATTAAAATTAATCTATTTTGTACTATGACTTTTTTAATAAGTAAATTTTTTGCTCCTAATTAAAGAGGTCTTAAATCTTTCCAATGAGGAATCATGCGGTGGTCTAGCTTAAGAAGTTCCGAAGTTCAGTTATTAAGCTTCAAAATAAAATAAAATAAAAAAAATAAAATAAAATAAAAAAAATAAAATAAAATAAAAAAAAAACAAATAAAATAAAGTAAAATAAAATGAAATAAAATAAAATAAAATAAAATAAAATAAAATAAAATAAAATAAAATAAAATAAAATAAAATAAAATAAAATAAAATAAAATAAAATAAAATAAAATAAAATAAAATAAAATAAAATAAAATAAAATAAAATAAAATAAAATAAAATAAAATAAAATAAAATAAAATAAAATAAAATAAAATAAAAATGATGAGAAATAAAAAACAAAATAAACTAAACTTAAACTTAAACTTAAACTTAAACTTAAACTTAAACTTAAACTTAAACTTAAACTTAAACTTAAACTTAAACTTAAACTTAAACTTAAACTTAAACTTAAACTTAAACTTAAACTTAAACTTAAACTTAAACTTAAACTTAAACTTAAACTTAAACTTAAACTTAAACTTAAACTTAAACTTAAACTTAAACTTAAACTTAAACTTAAACTTAAACTTAAACTTAAACTTAAACTTAAACTTAAACTTAAACTTAAACTTAAACTTAAACTTAAACTTAAACTTAAACTTAAACTTAAACTTAAACTTAAACTTAAACTTAAACTTAAACTTAAACTTAAACTTAAACTTAAACTTAAACTTAAACTTAAACTTAAACTTAAACTTAAACTTAAACTTAAACTTAAACTTAAACTTAAACTTAAACTTAAACTTAAACTTAAACTTAAACTTAAACTTAAACTTAAACTTAAACTTAAACTTAAACTTAAACTTAAACTTAAACTTAAACTTAAACTTAAACTTAAACTTAAACTTAAACTTAAACTTAAACTTAAACTTAAACTTAAACTTAAACTTAAACTTAAACTTAAACTTAAACTTAAACTTAAACTTAAACTTAAACTTAAACTTAAACTTAAACTTAAACTTAAACTTAAACTTAAACTTAAACTTAAACTTAAACTTAAACTTAAACTTAAACTTAAACTTAAACTTAAACTTAAACTTAAACTTAAACTTAAACTTAAACTTAAACTTAAACTTAAACTTAAACTTAAACTTAAACTTAAACTTAAACTTAAACTTAAACTTAAACTTAAACTTAAACTTAAACTTAAACTTAAACTTAAACTTAAACTTAAACTTAAACTTAAACTTAAACTTAAACTTAAACTTAAACTTAAACTTAAACTTAAACTTAAACTTAAACTTAAACTTAAACTTAAACTTAAACTTAAACTTAAACTTAAACTTAAACTTAAACTTAAACTTAAACTTAAACTTAAACTTAAACTTAAACTTAAACTTAAACTTAAACTTAAACTTAAACTTAAACTTAAACTTAAACTTAAACTTAAACTTAAACTTAAACTTAAACTTAAACTTAAACTTAAACTTAAACTTAAACTTAAACTTAAACTTAAACTTAAACTTAAACTTAAACTTAAACTTAAACTTAAACTTAAACTTAAACTTAAACTTAAACTTAAACTTAAACTTAAACTTAAACTTAAACTTAAACTTAAACTTAAACTTAAACTTAAACTTAAACTTAAACTTAAACTTAAACTTAAACTTAAACTTAAACTTAAACTTAAACTTAAACTTAAACTTAAACTTAAACTTAAACTTAAACTTAAACTTAAACTTAAACTTAAACTTAAACTTAAACTTAAACTTAAACTTAAACTTAAACTTAAACTTAAACTTAAACTTAAACTTAAACTTAAACTTAAACTTAAACTTAAACTTAAACTTAAACTTAAACTTAAACTTAAACTTAAACTTAAACTAAACTAAACTAAACTAAACTAAACTAAACTAAACTAAACTAAACTAAACTAAACTAAACTAAACTAAACTAAACTAAACTAAACTAAACTAAACTAAACTAAACTAAACTAAACTAAACTAAACTAAACTAAACTAAACTAAACTAAACTAAACTAAACTAAACTAAACTAAACTAAACTAAACTAAACTAAACTAAACTAAACTAAACTAAACTAAACTAAACTAAACTAAACTAAACTAAACTAAACTAAACTAAACTAAACTAAACTAAACTAAACTAAACTAAACTAAACTAAACTAAACTAAACTAAACTAAACTAAACTAAACTAAACTAAACTAAACTAAACTAAACTAAACTAAACTAAACTAAAATAAATATAATAGCGTTAGGATAGGTTAAGACCACGTCTGATCTCACTGAAGGATAAAGGGGAGATCACAGGTTCAACTCCTGGCTCCAGTCATCTTAAAAAAAGAACAAACAAAATTCTTTCATTGTCGGGTCCCCTCGAATGTTGCTGACAGCAACTTCGCAGTATAAGTGTCGTTCGCATTCGTCGATAAACAAGTAGGTGCGGTTAGTTGTGAATCTAAAAACAGAAAGCGTGTTAATTCACAACAACGCGAGAAGCTACCCCATACCTCATTCATGGGGTGCAAAGGGAAATAAATTTTTTTTTTCTAAGTCAAATATCTCTGCGAGGAAATTTTGGACAAAATCGGAGCTATGTCCCTTAACTAGATGTAAGCCAAATGTAAAATATAAATTGTTGGTCTATATGCGCCGGCTAGGAATTTATTTTAGGCCAAAGGGTTCCCGGAGAATTTTTTCTTGATTTTTTTTTGTTTAGGTTTAAATTATGCTGTATCCTTTTTTGATTTTTTCCACCCATTAGGAAAACTGTATGTAATTTCGCAAAAAAAAAAAAAAAATTCACAACCGTACTCACAATTTTTCTTCCATTGGTTTAGTTGTTTAATCAAAATGAGAAATTACCTGAAACGAGTGAATAATAAAAATTTTATATCAAAAGATGTTGAGTGTGGTTAGTAAACCTTTAAATATAACAAAAGTCAAATAAATTAAAAATATTAGAAATATGTTTATAATTTTATTATCCGGTAAATTAACGTGTCTTTCAGAATTTATTCATATGCCATTAACACGAAGATGATGGTAGAAGAGGCACAACTCGTTTTTTTAATTTAAAATGTATGTTTATTGGAGCCAGAAAGGTATCTTCGTTCCACCCCCCCCCCAAAATGTACATTGGCTTGTTTTATGATGAATCCAAATAAAACCAATGAGCTGGACCATTTTTAAAAAAAGTATTTGAGTTTTTCAAAGATCTTTGTTATCAAAATATGCCTTGTCTACATATTCAAAAAAAAAATCGCTACTAAAAACTTAAAAATTCGTTTTTTTTGCAGAATTGTCCTGAAAAAGGGACTTGTCAGGATTTTTGTGGGCATGTTTTTTATAGCGGTAGATGCGTCTTTAAAAATTCTTTCCTATGATACTAATATTGCGGGTACAGTCTTTAGTTAAATATCAAAAATCCTTGAAAAACTTAAAAAAAAAACTTTTCAAAATGGTCCAGCTCGCTGGATCTTAATCCTAGGCATTTTTAGGTATTCATCATAAAACAAGGCAAGGTAAATTTTCGGGGGGTGGGCTGAAGATACTTCTTATGGTGAGTCGGCCTAATGTTTATAATTTAGAAATTTTAGAATTAGTTGGAGTAAACACAATAACAATTCAATATGAAATTTGTAAGTAATAAAACTATTAAGCATCTTTCAGATAAACAGAAAATTATTTCAAAATTCTTTCTATATTGACGAGTTCTTAAAAATTATAAATTCCATACACTAGTCAACTTTCCATATATGGGAAAATCCTTGTTATTTATGCTGTTCAGCTCAAACATTTTATATTTTTTTTTATCAAGTTCGTATTTTAGGATATATCACATTAATTTTTGGGGGAAATAATTAGAAATTCAATTTACAAACTCCCAAAAAGGCTGCTGAGAAATCACAAAAACGAATAATACACAAAGTTTAATTAAAAAGTGACAAACAGATTGAATATAAATATAGATAATATAAATTAAAAGTGATATTTAAAAACAACCGCGAAACATGTTGACAAAAGCGGACCTTCCAGCAGACAAAACTGAATGTCTGCGAATCTACTAATTTATTCAAGTGCTATGTTGCGTTTTACATTTAGACAAATATTGCATTACCTTCGAAATGAAGTGACACCATTTCCGGAAATTTTATGTAAACAATACTAGCATTTAGATAAATGTATGTGCAGCCGTCTAAATGCTAACAACGGATGACGAATTTAAACAAATTTCTCAATCCTAATCTAGTGACCATTAAACTGTCATAATTTCGTGGAAATAATTGCCAACAAAAAAAAAAAACTAAAGAGCAGAAAAAACATCAGGCATATAATCGCCTTTTTAGGGGCCATAAAGTATTTAAACCCAGAGGTGTCAACATTTCACACATCATAATTATTTTTATGTCTATTTGCTGTCAGAAGTGTATGACAAAACCCTAAAAGTAATATGAATTTAATTGTTGGCATTATTTAAAAAAAAATTAACTCAAAATAACAACAATAACACTTAAGGTATAAATGTGAGCGCAAAACAAAATAATAGCTAGCAGACTTGAAATTATTTATTTCTTATATATTTTGAAATGTAATAACAAACAGTGCCAGATAATATACATTGCAACAAAAACTAAGATCGAAACAAAATTCCTATAAATTATAACACTGTAGGACAAATTTAAACTTTTGACCTCACCCATGAACAAACTGACCAGATTCTGAAAATATAGCTAAAATAAAAATATACGTATCTCCCAGTTTTTCTAGATCAGCACATTTAAGTTTTTTACGAGCAATTCAATTTTTAGAGCAAAGCTCCCATACAACGACTTGAAAGTGACTTCTTCCTGTTCGCAGAACTCAGAGAGTTGTTAATAGATTTTGACGAATTTTTTTTTAATGTATTTCAAATGGCCTGGATGTAGTTCTGACCGAGTCCAAATTTTAAATTTGTCACAAACAAATTGTCAACAGATTTTGATGCATTTTTTTTAAATATGTTTCAAATAGCCAGTGGCTGGTTCTAACAAAGTCCAAATTTATAATTTGTCAAAAATTAAAATTATCACAATTTTTTTTAAAATGTTTTTCAAATGGCTAGGAGCTGGTTCTGGCTAGGAAAATGTGTTGACAAATTAAATTTGTGACAAAATTTGTGACAAATTTTAAATTTTGGCTTCGTCAGAACCCGCTCCTGGCCTTTTGAAAAACAATAAAAAAAAATTCATCAAAATCTGTTAACAACTCTCAGAATTCTGCGAACAAGAAAAAGTCACTTTCAAGTCGTTGTATTGGAGCTTCGCTCCAAAAATTGAATTGCTCGTAAAAAACTTAAATGTGCTGATCTAGAAAAACTGGGAGATACGTATATTTTTATTTTAGCTATATTTTCAGAATCTGGTCAGTTTGATCATGGGTGAAAAATCGTGTCGTACAGTGTAATATATACTATATTACCAAGAACCTGAAAACAATGTTGGCCCACTGCGTCATAGTTAGGTTAAACCAAAAACTCAGTTCTTATAGTTATTTAATGATCTATTTTAAGAAAATATATAACTTAAAAATATCTTAATTTTCTTTAACAATTTAATTGAATAACTTTTTGTACATTAAAATTTATATTCCACCGATGACCTGTTCAAGGTCATTAATTATAATTTAGAAGATTAAAACACAGTCTAAACTTGGCACAAACAGTTTTTTGAACTTGTAATCCTAAAATGGACATTATGCGCATTATGTCGTATTCTTTTCTTAATTGAAACAAATAAATCACTTGGTCCGAAACAAAGTAAACCACCTCCTAGTATTTGCTCATTTGCCATAAATGACTTTTAATTGATTGGTGAATAGTGAATAACATCTTTACCGAAAATTTACGGATTTCAAAGATGTCTCTAAATATACAATACAAAACAACACATTTTGTTTATGGTTATTGTTTATCGATTAAACTGTTTAAATAAACATAAATCTTAATCTTTAAATGTGGAAGGAAATTGTCCATTTATTTGTTTAAATATCGATTTAGCTTTGTTGGATGGATGCGCCGCCATCCATCAGCGCAACGCAACTGACAATGGATTATTAAATTTATTTATAAGTTCATAAAATTCCTTTTGAGGTTAATGCTCTTTTTTTAACAGAGGATAATAAAATAAATGCAATGATTGCTTAGAGAGTGAGTGATTGTCAAGGTTTGTGGAACGAATTAAAAACACAAAAACAATGCCAACAGCGTTATAAAATGTTTTATATATTATTCCAATGTCAAGACAGTTAGTCATGAAGTAAAATAAGTTCAAATAAAAATTTAAAGATTTTTTTATTTCGGTTATTTTCAAAATTTATATCATTTCCCTAAGGCCATCATTTCCTTTTGATTGCATCATTCTTTGCGTCTCAGGCATAAGAGACTAATTGAATTGAAGGAATAATCATTTGCAAATTCTTAGAACTGCAGATTTAACATTTTATGCTCAAAGCCAATGGCTTTTTTTGACAGCAAACTTATGATTAAACCATGAATTATGTGCGCACCACACAAAGGCAACCAAATATGAAAACTGAAAACAGAAAACAGAAATGTGACGGCAAAAATGTTTGCAACTCTGGATCACAAAGGATCTTTGAAGTTTTTTAACAAAACAAAATGTTGGGTTGATATTGTGTTTTTTCCTTTTGGAGAGCAAAGTATACGCACATAATTTATGCCAAAGGCAAAAGTAAAGGTACATTTGCCATCAGTTTTGGGGATAGGGTGGATAGATGGAAGAAAGTTATGTGTTGTTTTGAGAAAACATTTATACAGAAATGTGCAAACATTAATAATAATAGATAAAAATATCACAACAAATGAAAAAGTAAAAATATATAAAACAAAGAATAAAAATATCAAAATAAATAATAAAAAATTAACAAATAGAAAAAAAAAACATTAAAAATACAATCTATATATATAAAAGGCTTGGGTGACTGACTCATCACTCCCCAGCCCAAACGGCTAAAGCTGTAACCCTGAAATTTGGAAAGTAGGTTTCTTTTATGATGTAGGCGCGCACTAAGAACGGATTTTTGGAAATCCGGACTACAAGGAGGTACAATGGGCGTGACACCGCCCCATACAACTCGAATTTTGAAATGGCTGTATCTTTTAAACTATTATAGGTTCGACAAATCACACTTCGGCAAATCCTGGAAAAGACCCAAGAGAAACAGATCGACACGTACCATCTTTTTGTCGACTATAAAGCTGCCTTCGACAGCCCGATACGGCAGAAATTACTTGAAGCCATGGCTGAGTTTGGTATTCCAGCGAAGCTGATACGTCTTTGCCGAATGACGCTGACTGACACGAAGTCTTCAGTGAAGATTGGCAAGGACCTTACGGAGCCATTCTATACCAGACGTGGCCTGAAACAAGGCGACGGCCTATCGTGCGATCTCTTTAACATTGTGATGGAGATGATAATGAGAAAAGCTGCAGTAAACACGAGTGGCACTATATTCAACAAAAGCCACATGCTACTCGCGTACGCTGATGACGTAGACATCATCGGTCGAAAACTGCGGGATGTGATTGCAGCATTCTCAGGTATACAAAAGGAATCAGCGAAAATGGGCCTAACGGTGAACGAGGACAAAACGAAGTTATTAGTTTCAACGAACAAAGAATCTACTCGTTTGGGAAACTGCGTGAACGTTGACAACTATAATTTCGAGGTGGAAGATAATTTTGTCTACCTAGGCTCCGCCATCAACAAAGAAAATAATGTCAGCCTAGAAATCCGGAGAAGAATCCTGCTTGCAAATAAATGCTACTACGGACTAAGCAAGCGATTCAATGACAGAGCCCTCTCTCGACGAACAAAACTCCAGCTATACCAGATACTGGTTCTACCTGTCCTAATGTATGGCTCAGAATCCTGGGTTATGACACAAGCGGATGAATCGGTTCTGGCGGTATTCGAGAGAAAAATACTCCGTAAAATATATGGGCCCATAATCGTTAACGGAGAGTATCGGCGTCGTATGAATCATGAGCTGTACGAGCTGTACACTGACATTGACGTGGTCAAACGCATTAAGGTGCAACGGTTGCGTTGGCTAGGTCATGTTGTACGCATGGACGAAAATGCTCCAGCTCGAAGAGGCTTCGACAATGAACTCGATGGACGGCGCAGAAGAGGGCGACCAAAACTCCGTTGGAAAGACCAGGTTACTGAGAACCTTACAGAACTCGGTGTGACTAACTGGAGAAGAAGCGCAGAAGATCGAGGCGCTTATAATATTTTTCTACGTGCGGTATATAATCCACTGGGATTGCATAGAAGTACCTGCTAAGTAAGTAAGTAAGGTTCGAAGTCGATATGTGGTACGTATATCGGTCGTATAACAAAAAAATACTTTGTTTGTGGAAAATGGGCGGTGCCACACCCATTTTTTTTAAATAGTTATATGGTCAAATAAATGGACCGATTTTAATTATATATCATTTGAGTGATACTGTCCATAGGGCCTCTATAATAGGCCGCATTGAAACATAATTAGACAAAAGTGCGTGGCAATATGGGGGATACGTCTCTCTGGGAAATGGGCGGTGCCACGCCCCTTTTGAAAAAATCGTTATCTCGACGAATTAAATGTACCGATTGCAATAAAATTTTCACTGTGTAGTATTATCCGTAGGGCCTCTATCATAGGCTACATTAAATCATAATTAGACAAAGGGGCGTGGCACCGCCCACACAAACCCAAATTTAAATCGGCCATATTTCACGAACCATGTAAGGTATGAAGATGAGATTTGCAACATATGTATATGGTACATGGGGGTAACGTCTCTCCGGGAAATGGGCTGTGCCACGTCCTTTATGGAAAATTTTTTATTATATTTAAAATAGCTTGACTAGCTGATTGGGTGGAATGGCTGTAGATAGGATAATGAAATTTGGGGTGGTTGTTCCCCTTATCGAGTAAACGTGACATATGTATGGATTTTTGGAAATTGCAAAATTACCAATAAGGGATAAAACTTATACCATCACCCAGACCAGTCGACTATTGTTATAATCGCCAAAAATGATATGGGCATACTCACTATAAAATTGGATTGAATGTTTTTTTTTGAAAACGATATTTCTGAGTAAAAAAATCGAATAAGGGATAAATATGTTACTGTCGCCCAGATCAAACGGCTTATAATATAATCATGATAATTTATATGAGCTTGCTCCCTGTAGAATTTGAACGCAACGAGGAGAGTACTCGAAATTCGTACATATTGGGAGTAAGAGAGGCCGAAAAGCGATAAAACTTACTAAAAGTATAACCGCAAAAAATTTAAGTGGCTATTTTAGTTGTGCGATGGGAAGTAATTTTTTAAAATTCGTTCCTTAGGTGTAAAATATTGAAAAGGGATAAAACTGCTACTATAGCCCAGTCTAAATGCATAAAGGTAGAATTACGAAAATTTATATAGAATTGATTCCTATAAAATTAAAGAGCAGTCAGATGGGGTTTTTAAAAATTTTAACATTTAAGATACCATCACCCAGACCAAACGGTTTAAGTTTTAATCGTATATGGGCATACTTCCTATAGATTTAGAAGGGGTATCAGTCCATTATAGTTGTGCGATACGTATATTTTTTGAAATTCGTAATTTTAGGGAATAAAATGGACTAAATCGGTACAATAACTCAGACCAATGGGATAAAGCTGCAATAACATAAATGGAGTGTTCCATCGTCTTATGAAGAGTTTGCATTCTATCTGTATTGCTTAAATGCGTAGGAAGATTCATTGTCAGTACGGGTGAAGCAACGCGAGCCGGGAAAGCTAGTAAAATATAAATATAAAAATATCAAAATTAAAAAATATACAAATACAAAAATAAATAAACACAAAATAGAAAACTACGACTATACAAAAATATGTTAATGTCAATATGAAAAAATAAAAACATAAATATATGAAAAATAATAAAAATAAAAATATAATAATATATAAATATAAAAATGTTAAAAATATAAACATATAAAAAAATAATAATATAAAGATAATATATTAAAAATATATAAATATAAAAAAAAAGAAAAAATTAAAATGTAAAAATATAAAGATAATAAATATAAAAATTTAAAAATATATAAACATAAAAATATGAAAATACAAAAATATAAAATTACCAAAATACAAAAATTTTATAATAAGAAAATATAATACAATATAAGAAATACTAAAATGTAAATATTAAAACTTGAAATATATGAAAAACATAAAGATAAAAAAATATATAAAAAATATGGAACACTGTATAAATAAAAAATTTAAGAATATAAGAATCCTAAGGATATAAAATAAAAAAATACCAGAAAAGAACATTATAAAAACTTAAAAATATAATAATAAAAAAAAATTAAAAATATAATAAATGATAAATTAATCAAATATTAACACATAAATTTATAAAAATTAAAAAAAAAATTATAACTATAAAAATACAAAAATTTAAAAATAAGGAAATATAATACAATAAAAGAAAAAATTAAATGTAAATATATACAAATAAAATTTTTTAAAGATATAAAAATACAAAAATATAAAAGTATAAAAATACAAAATTATAAAAATAAAAATAGAATATAAGAATTCAAAAGATATAAAATTAAAAAAAAAATCAAAATAGAACATTTTAATAACTTAAAAATATAAAAATAAAAAAAATTCAATATATAGAAAATCATAAATTAAACAAATATTAAAACATAAAAATATAAAAAAAATCAAAATAAAAAATTAAAAAAAAACCAGTACAGAAATTTCAGTCAGTTAAACTGACTGATAAATACCATCACCCAATATAATATATTGTTTAAGTCTTGAGTTATTGAAAATAATCGATTTGTAATTAAAACCAGTTAGAAAGTTTCAGTCGGGCAACCCGACTTACATTTACCCTTACCCTCAGTAAAACAAATAATTTTCTATTTTATTGATATTATTACTCGATTTCGACATTGGGCGGCGTGGTACATTTATATGGGAGGTACGTGAAGGGGTGTGTTTAGGATCCAGATTTATTCTCCATAACTTTATCCTGTTATAGCTTTACTAAATACAGAATTTGCGCACGATTGCGTTGGGTGTACTGATATTATTACTACATCCCAAAAGTGGGCGGAAAGGTACATTTGTATGGGAGGTACCATAAGGGGCGTGTCTAGACTTCAAATTTTTTCTCCAAAACTTTGTCCTGTTATAATATAACAAAATACAGAATTTGGGCACGATCGTGTCGAGTGTATTGATATTATTACCCTATTTCTAAAGTGGGCGGAGTGGTACATTTGTATGGGAGGTACCAGAAGGGGCGTGTCTAGACTTCCAGATTTTTTCTCCAAAATTTTATCCTGCTTAAACTTTACCAAATACAGAATTTGGGCACGATCGCGTTAGGTCTTTTAATAATATTAATCGATTTCTAAAGTGGGCGGTACCAGATGTGTATGGGAGGTACCAGATGGGGCGTGAATAGACTTCCAATTTTTTTCTCTAAAACTTTATCTTGTTATAGCTTTACTCAAAATAGAATTTGGGTACGATCACGTTTAATTTATTGATATTATTTCTCCATCTCTATAGTGGGCGGAAAGGTAGATTTGTATGGGAGGTACCAGAAGGGGCGTGGCTAATCTTTCAAAATTTTTTCCAAAACTTTATCCTGTTATAGCTTTACTAAATACAGAATTTGGGGACGATCCCGTAGGGTGTATTGATATTATTACTCGATTTCTAAAGTGGGCGGAATGATGTATTTGTATGGGAGGTACCAGAAGGGGCGGGGCATGTAGCCCATTTGCAATACTGTAAGTAGTTTTGAGAAAATAATAACTCGTGCAAAATTTCAAAACATTTGGTTGCGTCTTTCGAAAGTTATCGTGCGAACCAGCCGGACAGCCACCCGACAGACAGACAGACAGACAGACAGACGGACATGGCTCAAACGACTTAAAAAGTCATGAATCGAATTTGGTTCAAAGAAACCTAGGGTCTAAAGTGACTCCTTCTATGTGTTACACTTTTGGGTCGTATCAAATGATATATACCTTCATCCCTACGGGTGATGGTATAATAACTATCAAAATACAAACATTTTAAAATAAGGAAATACAATACAATATAAAAAATTTAAATGTAAATATATAAAAACATAAAGATATAAAAAAAATATAAAAATATAAGAACATACGAATATAAAAATATACATAAACATGTAAAAATATGAAAATATAAATATATATATATATATATATATAAAAATACAAAATTATAAAAATATAAAAATGTTAAAATATAAAAATATTAAATTATAAAAATATAAGAACATGAGAATATAAAAACACACAAAAATTAAAGTGTTAGCCTAAGGGGTAGGTATGTAAGAGCCAAATGTTAGGTGGGAAAAACTAGGGTGGGTCGGTCATAAATTTTACAACTCTAGGAGGCAACATGGGAGCGCCTGGAGCTAATTAAAAAAATAAATTTATTTAAAAAAATAAATTGTTTGGAAACCACCTTAAGGGTTGAAAATAGAGCATAGATATGGGGCGATTCTAGGGCAGTTGTGCAGCTAGTTATGGATTTTTTCCCCAATACGAAAAGTTTCTCGGTAATAATCGGGGGCTCGATTTTGATTTTAGATCCATGGTTTCGTGGGCAAATTTTCTTAGAATACATCGTAGATTACGATTTTGATAACCGCATGGTCGAGAAAAAAATTGACCACTCTAATGATAATGTAGGTTACACCATTCGTAAAATGGTGTCACGCCCGATTTTTTTTTGCGAAAAGTTCTAAACTCTATCAAAATATTTTTTACAGAATTTAACATGAAAGTCATAATTTTGTAAAATCTGAAATACCTAAGGTCACGCCTGACTTTGTCTTCTAATGGACATTCTGAGCAGAAATCAAGTTCTTTCAGTGTCTACCTCGTACTAAACGTTTTAAAACATAACATATTTTCTTTTTATGCATTATAACCAAAAAGTGAATAACATGGTCACACCCGTCGCAATGGAATTGTCCAAATATAAAAACATAAATATCCTAAAAGTACTATACAAAAATAGAATGTTAGAGTAATTCGAATTTGATGAAATTTTGGTAATTTTTAAAATATAAACTTAAAATTATTTTAAAGAAAAGATACAACTTAATTTTTTCCGATATTAGATAATATTGTTGTTTCTAAATTTCTAAGTTTGTTTAACATATATTATCACCTTGACGGTCTGACTAGATGATGGGCTCAACCGCCACTTGAACATACTATAATGCCGCTATTCTCGCTTTAGAGGTTTATTTCAGTACATGCATCACCAACAGAATAATTGCCTTGACTGCAAACAGAATTTGTATTTCGTCTCAACAATAATTATCTATCCATCTACCGAGAGAGAGCTAATTCACATTTCTGCCATTTTCCTGCTAGGAACAAAATTTCACATCCGACTGGCTTCATCCATCCGTGTCAATATATTTCAATCACAACTCCTTTGAACTTTACTAACACCCATATCATCTGCAATAATTACTTCTTTTAAACGTCTTTCCAACTCCTCCGAACATTTTTCGACCTTTATTACTGTACCAGGTCCGAAGACTTGACCAAGGCATGACTTTCGCGCTATAGGAAATAAATATATAAGATTTTATTATAGACGAAAAAACATTCCCAATTTAACTATTATAGTTCTTTTCAATCAAAGTAATATATTCATATAAAATTGTAGTTGAAATACGATGATGATGGTTTGATAAATTTGAAATTCCTTAATAAGTTTTCGAAATTAATATATGAAACCGTTTTTGTATACAATGGTGAGGTATGATGATTTTGTATATACAATATTTTCCTATAAATGATATTACACATATATTTTCGATTAAATTTGTACACGATCGCAAAGACGTAATATTAATTTTTGATCTGTGATCAAAATATAAATATAATTTTTTTGTACGTGTGTTTGTCACTAAACTGTTGCAAAACATCTTCAGCGATTTAAAGCATATCTGAATTGTTCTCTTGAAAGTTTTCCAATAACTTTTTTTAGGTAATCTCTAGACCTTCATTGTAATACCACCCTCGTTAGAGCACAATTATCATTGTCGTTTGGTTTACAACAAAACTAAATATGACGTTTTGCTGTTTCTCTCCTTGTATTGCAAAATTGCCTGTCATACAGAACTGTTTTGCCCCCCAGTTGTATAAGAACTGTTAGCAACAGGGCGTGTCGTCCTTTTCATTTTTCTTGTTTTTTGATTGTTTGAGGATGTCGGTATCCTTTTACCTGTGAAACTGCATATTAAATCATATCTCATATATCATTTCATTTACAGTAAACCCAAAAAGAAGCACAACAAGTTTGTACCATTCTTGTTCTACATGAAGTTTGTGAGACAGAACAGAATTATGGTAGAAGTTGAACCATACCACAACTCGCCTCGTCGATGTTGAAAAAGAACCCAACAAAGCGACGAAGGAGATCAACAACATGTGAGGCTGGCTGGTCACAGTCTGTCTACATGTATATATGAGAAAAGTTGTTCTTGAAAGACGGACGATCGAAACAGATGAGTCATATGTATGGTATTTTACCAAATACCTTTTTTCAAATCATGACTGAGTGAGTGCGCCGTGGTCTAAAAGAACATTTTGGTAGACGCGGGTGCTGGCGGCTGTTGTTCGATGTTGGCCATTATGTTGTTGTCTCATCCCATCATCATAAGATCAAGTTGGGGCTAATGTAGCGTTAAAAGTGTTTACACAAAAGCTTTTATCGCATTTGCATACGACGAAGCCTTTGCGCCAAAGACTATCTGCTGCTGTTAGTAGGGACGGACGGACTAATATCAGAATTGTGTCTAAACTCTATACATTGATAGAATCTAAAGACAACATAATAGTGTATTCTCATACTATATCGATCTGGACCACCACAACAATGTGACTAATGGGGTGTCGTCTGCTAGCAGTGCTTACTTCGATAAAAAAAAACCCGTGATAGGCTAACAGTGCTCGTCGTTGTAATGCCCTGTTGCCGGTCATGTAAAAACACAAAGTGACGTTTGTCGTTGTTGTTTTTTCTTTTCATTCGAATTATTTTTATCGTTGGTGCTTTGGTAGACTGTCCACCAACAATGCACAACATTCACTCTGGAATGGATGACTAATCGTTTAGTAATGATATTATTCCGTTGCTGATATTGAACGAAAAAAAAATCACTCAGACATTTGTTGCATTTTTTATTTGATTTCGTACAGGTTTTATGGTCATTTGTCTTTGAACTTTAATTGTCTAATGCGAAGACAGAGAGAACAACAACATCGCATATTTCTAGACAAGTCACACAATGATTGTGGAAGAGATATAAAGTTTAGACAAATACAAAAAAGTTGGTGAGGTGTTCATAAAGACATGAGTGTTAAAGAAAAGATATTATAAAACAACAATGCAAGTTCAAATACGTACAATATACATATATGAATGTAACAGATTGATGAACAGAAATTAAAATTATTAAAAACCCAAAATATAATAAAAAATTTTAGATACAGATATAAATATGTATGAGTACAAAATATTCGTTTAAATACATAAAAATAACAAAATAAAATTTTTTTTAAAAATCAAAAAAAATTTTAAAATCAATATGGTTAAAAAAACAGTAATCCCCAAACCAACACCAACCATTACAACATTAACATTTATACTTCTATAACTACAGTAAGGTCGGCATGAAACCTTGACCCCTTCTCCACATTACAGCTTGGTAATTTTTTCTCAATCTCAGTTAAGTTGAAATTTTCACTACCCTCCTCTCACCTAACACCGTGATGATGATGCATTGTGATAACAATAACAAAATAAAGATGTTTCCCATAAGGCAGCGACAAAAACAAAAGATGACTGCTGGCCAAAGTCTTTAAGCCAAAGATTTTAAGTCATCGATATCACTTACTACCAAGGCGGCAGCAGCAGCAACTGTTGCTGAAACATTGCTGGTATTGATGACAAACGGCAGTAGCTTGAAAACTTTAAAACTACAAGAAACTCCCATAATTACTCATATTAATGTTTCGTATAGGTATTGTTCTCTTGTCTAGAGTTTCGTCGTATGGGTGTCTGTCTGTCTGTGTGCCTTGGTGCCATCATTTGGTGATTATCAAATTTATTGTCAGCATCTTTATGATCTTTGGTATTTTTTTTTATAGGTTTTTCATTATTTGTTGTTATTATCTGATTGTTTAGTATTCAAAGTCAAGTAGCAATGTTAACGTCATTGTTATCGTCATCATAAAAGGTGCATCGAATGAATAACAATTTTTTTTACTACGTAGAAATAGATACGCAAAAGGGACAACATTAATGGATATATACTCATATATAAAATATGACAATGGAATAATTTATAACAAAAAAGATTTCTTGCATTTATATAATGCTTCTATTTTAAGATTTTCTTAAATTTTCATAATTTTATAATCTTAATTTTTTTTATATTTTTACTAGCGATCGAAAGTAAAATGTTCGCCATAACTGTAGTGATGAGAACTATTTGTGTAACAAATTGCTAAAAATTGATTTAGCGCTAAAAAAAAAACACTTTTGCCACGCCTTTAATCGAAAAAAAATATTTTGTTGATACCTTCAAGTCTGTATTACTGAGTATACATGTGTATTAAATATTATATCCTCCGACCACTATTCGAAATTACAATGTTCGTCTTCATATGAATAGTTGCAGCATCTGTGTATGCCCCATAAACCCCGCCTAGTACAGCAGG
Organism: Muscina levida; assembly: GCA_964034835.1. Lineage (NCBI taxonomy): Eukaryota > Metazoa > Arthropoda > Insecta > Diptera > Muscidae > Muscina > Muscina levida. The sequence goes on along the minus strand of OZ035882.1, from coordinate 32,677,049 downwards.
CATGCCCAATATTATCTCTATTTTGTCACGCTTTCATCTGTTCGGTGATCGAAAATAAAAATGTTGTCTATATATTCAAATCTGTTGTGCCAAATGCCATTTGTATACTAAATTTCATATTTCTGGGGATAAAATATAATTTGGACACGCCCACTAATCAAAATATGTAATTGTTGTGCAGAGTACTATATATATATATCAAGTTTTATCGCTCTAGAGCTAAAATTCCGTTCCTCCATGCTGCCCACTGATTAAAACTAAAATTTCCGTCTGCAAATTTAAACCAGTCATGCCGCGTACTATCTGAGTATCAAATTTATTCACTAAGGGGTTAAAAAATATATTTTTGCCACGCCCACTGACACAAATTAAAAATTTCATCTGCTTTTTCGTAATTGTGCTGCCGAGTACTATCAGAATATCAAATTGTATCTCTTTAGGACTGAAAAACGGTATAGCCATGCCCATTCCGCCCACTTAGTACAAATTTTAATTTCGTCTGCTATGTGTGTACCAAATTGTATATCTCTAGCTTTAAAAAAGTTATGCCACGCCCACTCTGCCTATAGAGTCAACAATTACAACAACAAAAATGATACGGTAATTTCCATACAGTAGTATATTTCTGTAACATTTTTTTTAAAGATCTTTTTGGTGTAAATAAGAATTTTTGATAAATTCGGAAAAGTGAGCTTAGAATTGGTAGTGGCCAATTCAAAGAAAACCACACTGGGGATATTACAAACATAATAATAAAAAAAAAATTAAATCGGTCCATGCGTTCTCAAGTGATGCCCTTACCAACGTACAACAATTTATATCATTCAATTCAATTCATAATTTTATGTTTTTATAACTTTAATTTTTATACTTTTATATTTTTATACTTTTATACTTTTATATTTTTATATTTTTATATTTTTATATTTTTATATTTTTATATTTTTATATTTTTATATTTTTATATTTTTATATTTTTATATTTTTATATTTTTATATTTTTATATTTTTATATTTTTATATTTTTATATTTTTATATTTTTATATTTTTATATTTTTATATTTTTATATTTTTATATTTTTATATTTTTATATTTTTATATTTTTATATTTTTATATTTTTATATTTTTATATTTTTATATTTTTATATTTTTATATTTTTATATTTTTATATTTTTATATTTTTATATTTTTATATTTTTATATTTTTATATTTTTATATTTTTATATTTTTATATTTTTATATTTTTATATTTTTATATTTTTATATTTTTATATTTTTATGTTTTTATATTTTTATATTTTTATATTTTTATATTTTTATATTTTTATATTTTTATATTTTTATGTTTTTATATTTTTATATTTTTATATTTTTATATTTTTATATTTTTATATTTTTATATTTTTATATTTTTATATTTTTATATTTTTATATTTTTATATTTTTATATTTTTATATTTTTATATTTTTATATTTTTATATTTTTATATTTTTATATTTTTATATTTTTAGATTTTTATATTTTTATATTTTTATATTTTTATATTTTTATATTTTTATATTTTTATATTTTTATATTTTTATATTTTTATATTTTTATATTTTTATATTTTTATATTTTTATATTTTTATATTTTTATATTTTTATATTTTTATATTTTTATATTTTTATATTTTTTTATTATTATATTTTTATATATTTATTTTTTTATATTTTTATATATTTATATTTTATATATTTATATTTTTATATTTTTATATTTTTATATTTTTATATTTTTATATTTTTATATTTTTATATTTTTATATTTTTATATTTTTATATTTTTATATTTTTATATTTTTATATTTTTACATTTTTACATTTTTATATTTTTATATTTTTATATTTTTATATTTTTATATTTTTATATTTTTATATTTTTATATTTTTATATTTTTATATTTTTATATTTTTATATTTTTATATTTTTATATTTTTATATTTTTATATTTTTATATTTTTATATTTTTATATTTTTATATTTTTTTATTATTATATTTTTATATATTTATTTTTTTATATTTTTATATATTTATATTTTATATGTGTATTTGTGTTTTTGTTAGTCGATCTTACATTACATTATATTAATTTACGTTAAGTGTATCGAAGTGATACAACAAATTCGGCTCAAGATCAGAAAAGTGTTCTATTATTTATTGTTTGATATTTTTGGTCAAATTCAGTGTGTCACGCACTAGGATGACGCGTTTCGAACTCCATGACGAGTTCATCTTCAGACCCCTTTGTGACTAACTGATGCACAATGGTACATCATCAGCTGTATATATATCTACAATTATGCCAAACATATGCATGTGAAGTAGATATCAGCCGAAAATGTCCAGCATAGTTATGAATTTGACCATTCACAATCAAACATGAGAATGGAGGATATTTTATCCCCACGATTCCCTTTTTACCTCACAAAGCTCAAGCTTTACCATGGCTTTTCACCACAAAACTCAAGCTTTTTTTACAAGGTTTGTTGTTAAACTAAGCTTACTATTGTTACTGAGCATATACAGTGTTTGCTCACTACTAACTACTAAGCATATATAGTTTGTTAGGCCGTGCCGTGCCAGTGTATGTGTATTTGTGTTTTTGTTAGTCGATCTTACATTACATTATATTAATTTACGTTAAGTGTATCGAAGTGATACAACAAATTCGGCTCAAGATCAGAAAAGTGTTCTATTATTTATTGTTTGATATTTTTGGTCAAATTCAGTGTGTCACGCACTAGGATGACGCGTTTCGAACTCCATGACGAGTTCATCTTCAGACCCCTTTGTGACTAACTGATGCACAATGGTACATCATCAGCTGTATATATATCTACAATTATGCCAAACATATGCATGTGAAGTAGATATCAGCCGAAAATGTCCAGCATAGTTATGAATTTGACCATTCACAATCAAACATGAGAATGGAGGATATTTTATCCCCACGATTCCTAGTGCGTGACACACTGAATTTGACCAAAAATATCAAACAATAAATAATAGAACACTTTTCTGATCTTGAGCCGAATTTGTTGTATCACTTCGATACACTTAACGTAAATTAATATTATATTTTATATATTTATATTTTTATATTTTTATATTTTTATATTTTTATATTTTTATATTTTTATATTTTTATATTTTTAGATTTTTATATTTTTAGATTTTTATATTTTTATATTTTTATATTTTTATATTTTTATATTTTTATATTTTTATATTTTTATATTTTTATATTTTTATATTTTTATATTTTTATATTTTTATATTTTTATATTTTTATATTTTTATATTTTTATATTTTTATATTTTTATATTTTTATATTTTTATATTTTTATATTTTTATATTTTTATATTTTTATATTTTTATATTTTTATATTTTTATATTTTTATATTTTTATATTTTTATATTTTTATATTTTTATATTTTTATATTTTTATATTTTTGTATTTTTATATTTTTATATTTTTATATTTTTATATTTTTATATTTTTATATTTTTATATTTTTATATTTTTATATTTTTATATTTTTATATTTTTATATTTTTATATTTTTATATTTTTACATTTTTACATTTTTATATTTTTATATTTTTATATTTTTATATTTTTATATTTTTATATTTTTTTATTATTATATTTTTATATATTTATTTTTTTATATTTTTATATTTTTATATTTTTGTATTTTTATATTTTTATATTTTTATGTTTTTATATTTTTATATTTTTATATTTTAATATTTTTATATTTTTATAATTTTATATTTTAATATTTTAATATTTTAATATTTTAATATTTTTATATTGTTATATTATTATACTTTGTTAAATTTAATTCAATAAAACATTTCCCGCCTGATTAACTAAAGAAAACTTCGTGCTTACCATTAACATTCATCATTTAGAGTGTTGCTTCAAAAATATTACCTTCAACTAAAGAAGCATTCATTCAAAATCTATACAACAAAATCGTACAACTCAAAAGTCAATGTCAAACAACAGATTTTACTTTAGTTTCCACTAACGAACGAACTCTAATTGCGAAACCTCAAACTGAAATGAAATCTAATCCCTTTTAAATGAAATTCTAATAAAGACTATCCAACGTATAGAGGTAGTAAACAATTAAATGTATAAAAAAAATACAAGTAAATAAAACTATTCAACGCTTGGTTAAATTTCATACTACAGATCTTAGTTTACAAGCCGTCGTAAATAAAGTCAGTGTGTGTGTAGACTTGTAAAGGCGAAATCTATGGAACACAACAATTTATAAGATATATAAAACAGTTTTGCTATTGAAATTATTGTACGTGAGTTAGTTAGTGGTGGTTAGTGGCATAAAAGCTTATGGAGGTGTCCTAAATCTGTCAATCATTTCTGCGTTATTGCGGGTATGGCTGAAGTTAGGCCGTATGAAGGTATGAAGCATCTATCCGCCATGCAACCGACCATCCACAACAGCAACATTGCCTTAACCACCACCCATCACATCAAGTTTGCATGCTACCAGCCATCCATCCATCCATCATCTATTTCACACTAGAGGGAGATGTCGGTCCAAAACTAACAAACAAAGTACTTATGAATATCTTATAGAAGGTGTTATATAAGAAGAGTCTAGCTCTTCAGCTGCTGTATGAATAGGTATGTCATGAATAATCGTTAATTGTTTGAACCATATTGTGGTATGCCCCAATGGCAACAATTCTAAAGGTTGGCACATGACGACATTCGGGCGGCCACAATTGCCACAATGTTGCTGCGAGGTCGGTTAAGTGAGTGACTGCCAGACTGACAAAAAAAAAACAAACGTTATATTTGCTGATACTTGTGACGATTGTCATAATCACATGTAAAGGTAAGAGGTGACATCGAGTAATTGCTAGAAATTTTGATATTGAATTTAGAAAATTGCTTGTAAGAGCTGACACGGATTATATTACCTTCAGTGTCACAATGCACATCGATGATAATGTGAGATGAATCATCTGAGGAAATGTTGTATAATTAAATAATTGCACTCTCTTCTATGCGAATGGATATGGGTATAAAATATGTTCGCCATAAAATGTTTGTAAACATTTTTTTGAATATTGAACTTTACCTTGGGTCTTTGCAGTCCGTGAATTATTCATTTCTTTATTTTTATACATGAAAGCAGGAAAGTAATTTTTTGTTTTAAAATATGAAATATATTAATATAAAAGCAAAAATAAATAAAAAATATGAAAATGTCAGAATACAAAAAATTATAAATAGAAAAAATATAAGAATATGAAAATATGAAAATATGAAAAATATGAAAATATGAAATAATGCAAATATGAAAATATCAAAATTTGAAAATATGAAAAAAATTAAAATATGAAAATATAAAAATATAAAAATATACAAATATAAAAGGCATACAAATATACAAATACAAAAATATAAAAACTTAATGAAATAAAAATACAAAAATATAAAAATATACAAATATAAAAGTACAAAAATATTAAAATATTAAATTATAAAGTAATAAAAATAATATAAATTTATAAGCATGAAAAAATATAAATGTGAAAAAAAGTATGAAAACGTCAGAATATAAAAAATTATAAATCAAAAAAATATATATATATAAAAATATGAGAATATGAAAAAACAAAAATATAAAAACATAAAAAATATAAATATACGAATAGAAATATAAAAATATAAAAATGTATTAATATATAAACACATTAATATAAAATATTAAAATGTAAAAATATAATAATATAAAATTATAAAAAAATAAAAACATATAAATATGAAAATTTAAGAATATAAACATATAAAAATATAAAAGTAAAAAAAATTCTAAATAGAAAAATTTAACAATATAATAGTATAACAATACAGAAATATAAATTTATAAACATAAAAAATATGAATGTAAAAGAAAAAAATATGAAACGTCAAAAAAAAATATGAAAAAATTATAAATAGAAAAATATATACGTATACAAATATGAAAACATGAAAAATATAAATATAAATAAATAAATATGAATATAAAAATATAAAATTATTAAAATGTAATAATATAAAAATACAAAAATGAAAAATATTAAAATTTAAATACACAAAAATAAAAAAATATAAAATATTACAAAATATAATAAAATAAAAATATAAAAATATGAAAGTAAAAAAATATAAGAATATAAAAAATTATAAAAAGAAATATAATAGAAGAATATAAACATTCAAAAATATGAGAAAATGAAAATATAAGAATATGGATATACAAAAATATAAAAACATCCTATTAATATTATAAATGTGAATGTCTGTCTGTTTGTTTGTATGTTTGTTGCTCAATCACGCCTAAACGGCTGAACCGATTTCAATAAAATTTGGAAGGCAGTTAGTGTACTATATGGAAATTACTATAGGCTATATATTTCATAATTTTTGACCCTATGGGCGGAGTGGGCGTGGCAAAACTTTTTTTTGAGCTAGGGAGATTAAATTTGATACATGGATAGTATTCGGCAACACAAATATGAATATGCGTACGAAATTTTAATTTTGGACCAGTGGGCGGAGTGGGCGTGGTAAATTATAGTTTTAGAGCTAGAGAGATAAAATTTGATACACAGATAGTTCTAGGCAATACGAATATGAATATGCAGACGAAATTTTAATTTTGGACCCAATGGGCGGAGTGGGCGTGGCAAAACTTTTTTTTAAACTAGAGAGATAAAATTTGATACCCAAATAGTACTCGACAACACAAGTATGAATATGCAGACGAAATTTTTGACCCAATGGGCGCAGTGGGCGTGGCAAAACTTTTTTTCGAGCTAGGGAGATAAAATTTGATACACAGATAGTAGTCGACATCACGAATATGAATATGCAGACGAAATTTTAACTTTGGACCCAATGGGCGGAGTGGGCGTGGCAAAACTTTTTTTCGAGCTAGGGAGATAAAATTTGATACACAGATAGTACTCGACAACAAGAATATGAATATGCAAACGAAATTTTAATTTTTGACCCAATGGGCGGAGTGGGCGTGGAAAAACTGTTTTTTAGAGCTAGGGAGATACAATTTGATACCCAGATAGTACTCGACAATACGAATATGAATATGCAGACGAAATTTTAATTTTGGACCCAATGGGCGGAGTGGGCGTGGCAAAACTTTTTTTCGAGCTTGGGAGATAAAATTTGATACACAGATAGTACTCGGCAACACAAACATCAATATGCAGACGAAATTTTAATTTTAGACCAGTGGGCGAAGGGGGTGTGGTAAAACATATTTTTCAAGCTAGGGAGATAAAATTTGAAACACAAATAGTACTCGACAACACAAATATGAATATGCAGACGACATTTTAATTTTGACCCAGTGGGCGGAGTGGGCATGGCAAAATTGTTTATAGAGCAGGAGAGATACAATTTAATACCCAAATAGTACTCGACAAAACGAATATGAATATGCAGACGAAATTTTAGTTTTTGACCCAATGGGCGCAGTGAGCGTAGCAAAATTTTTTTAGAGTTAGAGAGATAAAATTTGATAGCCAAATAGTACTCGACAACGCAAATATGAATATGCAGACGAAATTTTAATTTTTGACCTAATGGGCGGAGTGGGGGTAGCAAAATTGTTTTTTACAGCTAGAGAGATACAATTTGATACCCAGATAGTACTCGACAACACAAATATGAATATGCAGACGAAATTTTAATTGTTTATCAGTTGGCGGAGTAGGCGTGGCAATACTTTTAATTTTGGTCCCAATTGGCGTATTGGGCGTGAATAAACATTTTTTAGATCTAGAGATTTTTTAGATCTAGAGATAGTACTCGACAACAAAAATATTAATATGCAGACGAAATTTTATTTTTGGATCCAATGGGCATATTGGGGTTGACAAAACTTTTTTAGGGCTAGAGAGATACAATTTGATACCCAGATAGAACTAGACAACACGAATATTAATATGCAGTCAAAATTTTAATTGTTGGCCCAATGGGCGGAGTGGCCGTGGCAAAACTTTTAGAGCTAATGGAATAAATTTTGTTACCCAGATAGTACTCGACAACACAAATATGAATATGCAGACGAATTTTAGTTTTGGACCCTATAGGCACATTGGTTATGGCAAAACTTTATGATATATACAATATGATACATACATACAATATGATATGATATGACAACAAAAATATGAATATGCAAACAAAATTCTAATTTTCGATCAATGGGCAGATTTAACGTATAACCCTAGAGGGAAATTTACAGTATTTTTAATCAGTGGGTGGAGGGCGTGGCAAAACTGTATTTTAGCTCCAAAAAGATAATATTTGATACATATAGTATTTGGTACTATAATTACAAATTTGCGGCGGAAATTTTATTTGTATTTTAGCCCTCGAGAGAAGCAATCCATTAAATTGATAATACTATGCGCAACAATTACAAAAGTTCAATCAGTGGGCGGATGGTCATAGTGAGATATATATAACATTCGACACAGTAAAACGTTGTTGAATGAACTGGTTTGGGAGTTACTTTGGGTAACGAATTGTTTACCGAGGGCATAAGATCAACGCTTACAATTAAGACAAATAAGAAAGCAAGCCAAACATATTACTATCGAGTTAATGAAACGTTGCCAAAGTATGTTTTAAAGTGGCATATGCACAGCTTTTATAACTGTGAGTCAATTTTAATTGATATTTTTGTATTATATAAAGTAATTTTGTAATATTAGTCAATTATGCAATAGCGAAGCATTGCCGGGTCCACTAGTAAAAATATAAATATAAAAATATAGAAATATAAAAATCTAAAAATATTAAAATAAAAAGTATAAAAAACTACAAAATATAAAAATATAAAATTATAAAATAATTATATATAAAAGTATTAAAATTTCAAAATATAATAATAAAAAAAATACGAAAATATAAAAATGTAAAAATATATAAATATAAGAATATAAAAATAATATAAATATTAAAATTTAAAAGTATTTAAATGTAAAAATACAAAGTATAAAAATGCAAAAATATACAAAAATATAAAAAAAAACTTTCAAATGTTAAACTATAAAAATTATATGAAATAAAAATATTATGCATGATTACCGCTCGTATATTTTTTTTGGACAAAAACAGTACATTTCACTGAAATTTTTTAAAAAAGCAGTACATCGATTAGAAAAAACAGTACTTTTTGCAGTACATATTTACATAGCATATTGTTTTATACAATATGTAAAAAAAATTAACAATCATTTTTAGAATCAACTTCTGTGGTTGAGCAGCAATTTGAATAAGCAATGCCGGCTTCGTTTTGAGGTAATTGTAGAAATGAACGCATTTGTACTTCATATTACATTTGACGGTCAGAATCGCCTTCAATGTTTGCACATCTAATCGGGTTTAGTCTGACGTCCAAGTTTTGTTCACTGCAGAGAAGATTCGCTCCACTGATGCTGAAGTTCCCGGCAAACATAAAATATATTCAACGATCGTGGCAATTTCTTTGAATTCGCAATCAGCGTTATTGAGATGAATAAATATCTCCACTTACCGATCCACATTCGAAACATTGCCTTCTTTTCATTGCATCATTTTGTCGCTCGTTTTTAATATATATAAATTGGGTGTGCAAATATACCGCATTTTCATTGGTATTGTACAAATTGTATTCCCTTAACTTGTTCATATCGGCTTCGACTTCATTCCATTAGTATAAAAGCATTCAAATCAAAGCAGGCAAAATTACCGAAAAAATCAGTGCGTAAAGCAGCCATCTCAATCGAATTGTATCCATTGTCAATAAGTTTGTGCTTTTCTGCTACTACGTCCTCTTAACTCATTTTTAGTGTTTTTCGAGCTTATTTTTGAAGAAAACAATATTATTGCATGAATTCGCTGTTCGCCGTTTATATTTCCATTATGTATCGAAAAACAGTACTTTGAGGGAGAAAAGCAGTACGCAGTTTTTGATGTCGAAAAACAGTACTGTACTGCGAAAAACAGTACACATACGAGCCTTATGCATAATTTTAATATTTTTATTATGTATTATTCATGATTTTAATATTTTTATTATGTATTTTTCATCCTTTTAATAGTTTTATTTTGTATCTTTTTATAAATTTAATTTTATATTGTAATATTTTTACATTTTTATAGTTTTACATTTTAAAGTATTTTTATATTTTTGCATTTTTAAATTTTAATATTCTCAAAATAAAATTATAAAAATAAGATAAATAAATTTAAATACGAGTATAAAAATATGAGAATATTTAACAAAAATATAAAATTATAACAAAATAAAAATATTAAAATCATTTAACAAAACACATAAAAATAAGAATCCTTGCACTACATATTACTCAGCTTTCCTTAAAAACAAAAAATTCACACCTGGTGCTAAGATGATAAGGAATTCAAACCGCTGTAAAGGCACCTTCCCTGATTTTAACAAATCACCGTAATCATCAATTTTACCCACATGATAATGACAGTATTTAACAAACCTTGAACAACATTCAATAAAAATAACACAAAAGCCAACACAAAACAAGTCTTTTTTATTTATTGATCCCCTCTTATAAGGATGATGGCAAACAAACGGCCTTTAATCTGCTAAAAAGCTTAATTGAACACCTGGATTAAATGACCGATTGACTGAGTGAATGGCCGGCCGGCCGACCGTACGATATGAGTGAATGTGTGGAATTATATGACCATGACATCGTAGTAATTGGATTTGACATAATTTCCTTTTTTGGCAATGTACGCACAGAAAGCTCCTTTTATATTAAAGTCCACGGCGCACGCGTATGCGCGTCTTTTCACAATGACCTGTTATGACTTTCAAAATCGCCACTGCCTCCAACTTTTCATAATTGTTATGGACGGAGCTGGGGGTGCTCCTCTTGCTGTAGAGGAGGAGGAGCACCACGGTCCTCATCATCATCATCATCATTATTATCGTCGTCGTCAATCCACTTACAACAAAAAGGGTGAAAGTGATGCAAATTGCTGTTTAGCTCATAAGACATTCCTCAGCGTTGTCGGCTGCAAATTTCTGCATGGCCTCAAATGGACATAAGACAAAATTAAATGAAAAGGCCGCCGCAGCTCTGCCGTCGAGTTATCTTAGTTGGAGGGATGCGGGAAATATTGGACCACAATATACACAGCAATGCAATAATAACAGGGGGACAGCAAATGCAATGAAAATGTTCATCAGCAAAACTTAATTGTTTCAGATGAGAGGAGAAGGTAAGGATCTGTGGTCTTAACCTTTCGGCATTAATCTTTTGGCTCTTAACTACAGTTTAATGTGCAAAACTGCAAATTAATCTTAGGATGTGCTCATCTCAGTTGCCGATTACTAAAGTGTCTCAAAGGCAATTAACGTGTTGGTGGTTTGGTTTATATGAAATTCAGTCTGTTGTTGCTGCCGCATAGAAAATGTTGATGATGAATGTAATAATTGCAGCAGCAACATAAATTATTGTTTACAATACACTGCAGCTCATTTAGGCGTTAAAATTTTTTTGTTTTACCTACAAGTTTTTTTTGTTTGTGGTTACGAAATTGTAATCCATACTTGCGATATCTAACAATAACTCCTATGTGTTGTATGTACGTTGTGTTAATTGAAGGTTAATTTACATGAAATTACAACTTTTCAATAGGCACATATGTAAATTAATAGTTTTGTGAAAATATATTTAACCTTAAACTTGTAATACAGACGGGAGGGTAGGCAGTGCAGCATTGTGGGCGGCGGGGGTAACAGTGGAAGTGCGTGGGATAAATTCGTTATTCGTACTATAAGATTTGTACGTAATGCTATGGTTTTATAATTTATTTTGTTTATAATGTATTTTTATAATTTTATATTTTTATGTTTTTATCTAATATATATAAAAATGAATTGTTATTCGTTGGTAAGGCCATCACTAGAGAACGAATGGACCGATTTGACTAATTTTTATTTATAATGGTCGTGAATGGTTTTACAAATTTTGCTCTATAATTTTCTATATGGAAAATATAATAGGTTACATATATTTTAAATTTTGGATTAAATGGGGGGAGTGGGCGTGGCAAAACATCATTAAAGAGATACAATTTGGTACACAGATAGTACTCGGCACTTCAAGTCCATATTTGCAGACGAAATTTTTATTTCCGATTAGTGGGAGGAAATGGCCTGACCAAACTGAACTTTAGTCCTAGGGAGATAAAATTTGATATCCAGATAGTACTCTGCGACCCGACAATGAATATGCAGACGATATTTTAATCTTCGATCAGAGGGCGTGGAAAACCTGGATTCTAGCACTAGAGATATACAATTTGGTACACCGATAGTAGTCGGCAGGGCTGGTTAAAATTTGCATACGAAATTTGTATTTTCAATCAATGGGCGGAGTGTACATGGCCCGAAGGCATTTTAGCCTTAGAGAGATAAAACGAAATTTGTATTTTCAATCAATGGGCGGAGTGTACATGGCCCGAAGGCATTTTAGCCTTAGAGAGATAAAACTTGATATGTAGATTTTACCCGGTACAACAATTATTAATTTTCGTTCAGTGGGCGGAGTGGGCGTGGTTAAACTGTGTTTTTGGCATAGATTCTTACAATTTGGTACTTGTTTACAGACATTACTCAGAATTACAGGTTTTTACCACCGCAGAGATGAAATTTAGTACACATATAGCACTCGGTACAACAGATATGAATATGTAGACGAAATTTTCATTTCGGATTGGGACGTGACAAAGGAGTTTTTAGGATTACAGCGATAAAATGTGATATGCAGATAATAACGGGTCCGCCATCCAACGGTTTTTTTTCAACTAGTGCTAATTTCGTGAATGGTAACACTTAGCTCATGTCTGATTTGACAGATAATTAACGAATATGATTGTGTATACGCTTGAACAGCGTATCATCGATCGACTTACAGAAGATGCCGATTTTGCCAAAAAAAAAATCATCTTTTCAGATGAAGCTCATTTTGTTCTTGGTGGGTATGTAAACAATTGTCGCATTTGGGGCACAGAAAACCCACACGCATACATTGAAAAGCCGATGCACCCAAAACGAGTCACTGTTTGGTGCGGATTTTGGTCCAGAGGCATAATTAGGCCTTTTTTCTTCGAAAATGAGCAAGGAGTGGCCGCGATCGTTATTATAAAATTGAAGAAGATGGTATTGGCAACATTTGGTTTCAACAGGACGGCGCTATGTGCCACACAGCAGAAGCTACACTCGATGTTTTGCGTTTTTTTATAGCATTTAAAAAAAAAAAGGTTTTTTGACTAGCACAACAGATATAAACAAAAAAGTTTTTTTCGACGCGTTTTATGTGCGAAAAGTGTTTTTAACCCTAGCTAGAGAAATACAATTTTATTACCCGATACTGCAACTATTCATATAGACATAGGGAAGCCAGATATTAAAATCGGGAAAACAGTACATTAGTGAACAAAACACAATAGAACAGGGACATTTTAAATTAAAACATAAAAATGTATCAAGCCTCACATATTTTGAAAACTAAATCAATTAGCAACAAAGACAATGTTAAAAAAATAATATGTCATAAAAACATTTACACAGAGTACATACATATTGTTATCTTAGGAAGTGTTCCCTAAGTATATTTAAAGGCAGAATATGGGAGCACATCTGTAACTCCCAGGGACCGAAAATAACTGTTATTGATCGATTTTACAACTAAAAAAATCAATGTGAAAGAAATCTGCTAAAATTATTTTAAATACACCAATACATTGGTTTTTACTCCCTCTGTAGAATTTCGCAATAAACTTTTATTTTGTGATTATTATATTATTATTTTTATTATATCGCTCATCAAATAAGAGTTATTTTTGATTTATATTCTATCCCACAATAAATAAGAGTTATTGTTGATTTTAATTTTTTGAGTCTTTGAATAAGAGTTATTGAAAACTTTTTGAAATAAAAATTACGAAGTGAGTTTTATTTTGCCAAACGAAAAATAAAAATCAATCAAAGACTTATATTTTTCAAAACAAAATTTAAAACTCACCTAATGATTTTTATTTCTTCAGGCCTGAAATAAAAGTCTTTTGCTGATATCGGCATTATTGTCTTTTGTAATAAAAGAAATGTATATATGATTTTGATCAGCTCAACGAGATGATCAAGTTTAGCTAAAAATAATTGGACTAAGTGTTCACTTATAGTTCGCGAACTGTGAGTTAAACATGGCAAAAAGGGTGCAAAGTTGTATAACCTCGAAAAAAATTATCTAATTGGCGGGTGTTCACCATCTCACGCATCACTGTTTTACAAGTTCGCAAATGCAACCAAATGCATGCTTTATCAATCCTAAGTATTTGCCGGTATTGTAGCTTGAAGACGTTATTCGCGTTAATCCCAAAGGATCGTTTCACAAGAGCATCATAGCTTCATTGGGATGCTCAAATGCTCAGAGGTACTGTAGAAATCTTTATAGAACTCTTGTCCCTTGAAGCTGATTCTTTATTCAACCAAGAATCATTTGTATTGTATAATATTGTCTTTTGTTCCAATACAACGCTTTAATACAAACATACTTAGTACATTACGTTATAAGAAACTATATCCATGCACATACAGTTCCCATAGTCCGATAGTCCGTCCGATTGTGTTTGTTAATTTATAGAAGGGATTTTATATATAAAATTAATCGGTGGTAAAGTTGCAGTCAAGTGAAGAATTGCTAGTGAGCTAGATATACTTTCAAAAAGTCTTCATGCATAGAAATTAACTATTTCTGGTCATTGGGTCATTTTGAATGGGATTCTTATTAATTTAATGCGTTAAACTTTTATGTGTAACAAATGATATACATATACCTTCATCCCTAAGGGTGATGGTAAAAACCATCGTTTTTTCGTTGCATTGTGTAGCTATGAGTTAAATATGGTCTGAACGTCCCACAATTGTAATTATTTTGGCCAGAATATAAATATTGTTTGCATATCGATTGAACCAAAAGACTTTCATTTGAACAAATAAAAATTAAAAGTCACCAAGTGAGTTTTATGTTTCATCAGAAAAAATATAAGTCTCAGGCTAATTTTTATTTTCGATTTTTATTTGAAAAACTCATTCAATGATTTTTATTTTTGATTTCTATTTCAAAAAGTCTTCAATAATTATTATTGTGGGACTTTTAAAATATAAATCAAAAATAACTCGTATTTCTGAGCGATAAAATATAAATCAGAAATAATTGTTATTTTGGGACTTTTAAAATATAAATCAAAAATAAATCTTATGTTCGGAGAGATATAATAAAAATCAGAAAATAACTCTTACAGAGGGACTTTTATAAATAAAAGTTATAAGAGTTACGGTCTCTGGTAACTCCATGAAATATGTTTTATGAATTTAATATTTTAAAGTTTCGTCAATTATGCAATTGTAAAGTATTGCTGGCCCCACTAGTATTTTTGTTTTTATATTAATATTTTTATATTTACATATTTTTATATTTCGATATCTTTATATTTCTATTTATATATATTTTTATATTTGTATATTTTTCATAATTTTAACATTTGTATGTTTTTCATAATTTTAACATTTTTATATCTCTATAGATTTATATTTTTATATTTATAGTTTTATATTTTTATATTTTTATTTTTTTAATATTTTTATATTTTTTTATTTTTATATTTTTATATATTATTATTTTTATATTTTTATATTTTTATATTTTTATATTTTTATATTTTTTAATTTTTATATTTTTATATTTTTATATTTTTATATTTTTATATTTTTATATTTTTATATTTTTATATAAGGGAGTGTGATGCAAGGTAAAGCTTCTGATCGGTTTAACTTGGCAAACCCAGAGTGATCCTTGCCAATTGCACTTCAAGTCTACTCACAGAGCTCCGTATTCGTAGTACTACTGCGGACGGAGTACCTCCACGTGGTGACGCCTGGAAGCGTGCCTCTGACACCCGTCAGAGCACGACTAACTGTGAGGGGCGAAACCTAAATCCCAGGCACGTATGCTCAGAGTGAGCGGTACCCTGGTCAGCGTCTGACCCAGAATGGGCGGCTGTAATAAAATCCTGGCAGGAGGAGAAAACTGCGACGTGGTGCGCTGGGCTTGCAACCCGCCACCGACGTATAAACTATTGCAATGAAAAGAAGTAAGAAAAGAATAAAATGGACCCCCCAAAATGTTGACGACCACCGCAAACGAATTAAGGACCATGATTTAAGGATATGCACCTGGAATGTTAGAACACTGTATAGACCAGGTGCCTCTATCCAACTGGCGGAAGTCCTCGAAGAATACAAGGCTGACATAACCGCTTTACAGGAAATCCGGTGGACGGGACACGGGTGCTCGCGCATGAAGACGTGCGACATCTACTATAGTGGCCATGCGGACAAGCACGAGTTTGGATGTGGATTTGTGGTTGGCAAGAGACTGCGACACCTAGTCTCAAGGTTCAACCCGGTGTGTGAACGTATAGCCACCATAAGAGTCAAAACAAAGTTTTTCCACATAACACTTATATGTGCCCATGCTCCGACAGAAGAGAAAAGCGATGAGGACAAAGACGAGTTCTACGAGAGCCTAGAAAATGTATATGACCGTAGCCCGAGCCATGACATTAAAATTGTACTAGGCGATTTTAATGCTAAAATAGGCAGGGAAACCGCATTTGAGCCTACCATCGGAAAATTCAGTCTGCACACCGAAACGTCGAACAATGGCATCAGACTGATTGATTTCTCTGCGGCAAGAAATATGGTAGTTAGCAGCACTAGATTTGACCATAAAAATATTCATAAGGCAACATGGTTATCTCCAGATCAATTGACGAGGAATCAGATTGATCATGTGGTAGTCGATGGAAGGCACGCATCGAGCGTTCTGGACGTACGAGTGATTAGGGGTGCGAACATTGACTCCGATCACTTCCTTACCGCAGTTAAGGTACGCACAAGGCTAAGCATGGCGAAAAACGTACGTAACCAGGCACAACGAAAGCTGGACATCGGTAAACTGCGGACCACAGAGGTAGCAAACGCCTACTCCAACCACCTAACTCAACTGCTGCGGAATGCTCCAACCCCTGACAATATAACCTCGCAGTGGCAAAATATAGCCGACTCCTTAGAACGGGCTGCGAGAAGCGTACTTGGGTACTCAAAGCCGTCTCAAGAAGATGCCTGGTACGATGATGAATGTCGCAATGCCACGAGAGAGACGGTTGCTGCATACAGGGCGAAACTGCAGCCAATGGCAACGCGAGCTGTTCGTGAACGGCACAGGGAGAAGAGACGACAGGCAACGCGTCTTTTTAGAAGAAAAAAGAAGGAGCTGAAGAAGAGGCAGGACGAGTGCACTGAGTTGCTCCGAAGTAGAGGGGAAGCCCGAAAATTCTACAAGAGAGTGAAAGCGAGAATGCGTGGAACAGGGTTGCCCTCCTGCAAGGACAGCGATGGTCAGCTAGTGACGGACCCGGATAACGTTCTGAAGATATGGAGAGATCACTTTAGAAATTTACTGGATACTGACACCACTCCAGAAGACCCCGCTCCAATCCATGACGATGGTATTAACTGTCCACCTCCGAGCCAGAGCGAGATACGTATGGCCATCTCCCGCCTTAAAAACAACAAAGCTGCTGGAGCCGATGGTCTCCCTGCTGAATTGTTTAAGGCTGGCGGGGAGGAGCTGATTAGGAGCATGCATCAGCTCATGGAGAACATCTGGCAAGAGGAGAGCATGCCCGGGGATTGGAGTCTCAGTCTGTTATGTCCCATATACAAGAAAGGAGATCGTAGTGAATGTAAGAACTACCGTGGAATAAGCCTATTACCAATTGCGTACAAGGTCCTTTCAAGCATATTGTGTGAACGTCTAAAGCCAATTGTAGAAAAACTAATTGGACCATATCAGTGCGGCTTTAGACCTGGCAAATCTACGACGGATCAAATATTCACCTTACGACAAATCCTGGAAAAAACCCATGAAAAGCAGATCGACACCTACCACCTCTTTGTCGACTACAAAGCTGCCTTCGACTCTCCGATAAGGAATAGGCTTTATGAGGCCATGTCTGAGTTTGGTATTCCTGCAAAGCTGATTCGACTTTGCAAATGTACCTTAGACAACACCAAATCCTCGGTTAAGATTGGTAAGGATCAGTCTGAACCATTCAACACGGAAAGAGGTCTCAGGCAGGGCGATAGCCTGTCCTGTACACTATTTAATATAGTTATGGAGAAGGTGATGAGAAAGGCTGGTATCAACATGTCTGGCACCATATTCCACAAAAGCCACATGCCACTAGCCTACGCCGATGATATAGATATCATTGGCCGAAATCTGCGGGATGTTACTGCAGTTTTCTCATCGCTAGAAAAGGAGTCAGCAAAAATGGGTTTAGCGGTCAACGAGGACAAAACAAAAATAATGATTTCGACGAACAAAGAGTCCTCTCGATGGGGACGCACCGTGAACGTTGACAATTATTGTTTTGAGGTAGTCGACGAATTTACCTACCTCGGATCTTCCGTCAACAAGATGAATAATGTCAGCCAAGAAATTAAACGGAGAATAGTGCTAGCCAATAGATGTTTCTACGGACTTCGGCAGCACTTTAGTAACACCACCTTCTCTCGGAATACTAAGAAACAGCTATACCAGGTACTTATCTTACCTGTTCTGTTGTATGGTGCCGAATCATGGGTGCTTACTACAACGGACATACAAAACCTGGGAGTATTCGAGAGAAAAGTACTCCGAAAAATATATGGACCTATCTGTGTCGAAGGCCAGTTTCGCCATCGGATGAACCATGAGCTGTATGAGCTTTACCACGACATCGACGTAGCTAAAAGAGTCAGAATCCAACGACTTCGATGGCTGGGACATGTTGCCAGGATGGATGTAAATGCTCCAGCGAGAAAGGTGTTTGAAGGCGAACCTGAAGGACGGCGCAGAGCAGGGAGACCCAAACTCCGTTGGAAGGACCAAGTGGTAGGCGATGTGCCATCATCTGGTAGGACTAACTGGAGAACACACGCAGAAGACCGAAGCGTGTGGAATTCTTTATTACTTCAGGCCTCAAATTTATGAACTACGTTTCGTAAATTGTAATTGGCCACTTAAGTAAGTAAGTAAGTATATTTTTATATTTTTATATTTTTATATTTTTATATTTTTAATATTTTTATATTTTTAATATTTTTATATTTATATATTTTAATTTTTTTTAATATTTTTATATATTTATATTTTTATATTTTTAATATTTTTATATTTTTTTTGTATATTTTTATATGTTTAATTTTTATATTTTTATATATTATTATTTTAACAATTTCATATTTTTAATATTTTTATATTTTTATATATTATTATTTTAATAATTTTATATTTTTAATATTTTTATATTTTTATATTTTTATATATTTATATTTTTATATTTTTATACATATTTTTATAGTTTTTAATTTTTATGTTTTTATATTTTTATATTTTTGTATATTTTTAATTTTTTATATTTTTATATTTTTATATTTTTATATTTTTATATTTTTATATTTTTATATTTTTATATTTTTATATTTTTATATTTTTATATTTTTATATTTTTATATTTTTATATTTTTATATTTTTATATTTTTATATTTTTATGTTTTAATATATTTTTATTTTTATATTGTTCCATATATTTCTTAGTATTATGTTACGTTTCCATTCCTATTCATGTCCAAATGCTGACTCACATGAATGAAAAACACAGTGTAGATGTTATGAATTGCAAATGATTTCCATTTGCTACATATGGAAGCATTAAAGGTTCCATAAGAATGTCTCTAAAACATTCCCACACTTTTAATACAGTCCACACATGCAGATTTCCGAAATCGTTTACACATGTGTAAGTGTATAAGGAAACATCATAAACAAGTCTCTATGGCATAAAAAGAAAGACTTAGCTTAAATAAAGATATAACTGACCTACGCCATGTTCAATGATATGAAGGTACATAGGAGAGGGATAGTATGATAAGTTGAGTATGAGCAATACATTGTTATGGTTGCACATTTCATACCAAAGTCTTTTAATTGATTTAGGATTTTGTTTGATTTGAGATCATGTTTTTATAACAAGTTTTTTTGGATTTATAACTCCAAATTGAACTCTATTAATGGATTTCCTCCCTCGCTATCGGTTTCCTCATACTACAAACTTTACTTTGTTTTCCCTCTCGTGATAATGTTTCTAATTAAGATTACACAAAAGAGACCAAGAAGTCCACCCCCCACCTGCCATAAAACGTGGATTTAGAAACAACGAGGAGTTTCACCATTGAAGGCATTGCTGATTCATAGCAATAATGAAGAGACGACTGCCACAGACGATTTTGTGTGTGAGGAGATGTGAATGGGTCTCCGGCTTTTATTTCTGGCATTCATGTGTGAAAAGTTGATTCTGTTAAAAGAGTTTCTGATTGTACTGTTGTTGTTGTTTTTATCGAGTTTTCTTTTTATATGCAGTTTTTTCTACATGATTTTCTATTTGCTCAACAACTTTGCTTAAGCTGCAGAAGCAGCAATAGAGTTACTGTCTGTGGCAGTCGTTCGTGAGGGCATTTATCCGTTGTCCATTAGAAGTTTTTCATTATTTCTCCAAGGAAAACAAAATTGAAGTGAACGTAAAGCTTAATTTACGTAAAAAATTAGCATAGATTCTATTCAAATATGAATATAAAGGGGAGTCAAACAAAGGGATAGACACATGAACGAGTTGGAATGGAAAAAAAACAGTGTGGGGACGGACGCAATGACTTTAAACGGGTAGATAGAGTAGATGGACGGACACTGCGATTTCAACTGGGTTTCGTGTGAACATTTTTGTTTGTGAGAAGTTTGTGATTCTTGTTACAGTGTCCATTAAAAATTATTTTCTGTGAATTCGTCTGCAATTTCCGCTGGCAGTTTACTAGGCAAGACTGCAGAGAGAAATTGTCAGAACGGTCAATGGAAGCGCTTAAATGAATTCATCAATCATTTGCAGTTAGCTGAGATACTGACTGATCGAATGAGTCACAAGTTTTCAGTCTGTGATCACTGACAAAAGTAATTATTATTATAATTAGATGTCAATTTAACCAATATAAATTAAAAATTATAAATTTATAAAATTAAAAAATTATAAAATTATAAAATTTATAAAATTATAAAATTTTAAAATTATAAAATAATAAAAAATTATAAAATTGTAAAATTATAAAATTATAAAATTATTAAGTTATAAAATTTTAAAATTATAAAATTATAAAATTATAAAATTATAAAATTATAAAATTATAAAATTATAAAATTATAAAATTATAAAATTATAAAATTATAAAATTATAAAATTATTAATTTATTAAATTATTTAATTATTAAATTATAAAATTATAAAATGAATAAAATTATTAAATTATATTGCTTTTCCTGAATATTATAAAATTATAAATTATAAAATTTTAACAAATATAAAATTATAAAATGAATAAAATTATAAAATTCTAAAAAAAAATAAAATGAAAAAAATAGAAAATGCTCAGCCTACATTTTTGTAATTTCACCAACTTTCATTAGTTTTGCCTTCAGTATAGAATTTATTTGTTTTACTTCAATATTTGTCTTTCCTGTGCAAATGCTCCAACGGGCAGATGATGATGATGCTTAACTCTTCCACTGCTGCTGGCTGATACAGGATGATGATGGTCTTGTGTTGACAGCAAACAGTGATGGCGTTGATGGATTTGTGTATATTTTTAAAACAGAACTTGTTGACTTTTGCATGCATTTAAATTTACTCTGTGCTAAGGCAATCACAAAAGTCCGACACCAAAGGAATGTTTATTTTGCTATCTGCAAAATGGAGTTGTATTCAGGAAAAGCAAAATAACAGGAAATTAAAAATCGCGTGAAATTCAAAAAACAACAAATATCCGATGAAAAATAACAAAAAAAAAAACAAACAAACTAACATTACAATATTTCCTGCACAAAAGGTTGCTGCGATGTTTTGTATTATTTATTTTATTCCTAAATATGGAAGACAAATATTTTAAATTTCAAACACATTTCCTGATTTCGACAAATATTTACAGTTTCTTTATATTTTTTCCATGCTCGGCAATTAATTAACAAACAGTCTAATTAATCACGGTTCTTCAATATGCTTGTAATAGAGATGTTACGGATCCCATTACGTTATGTATAATTTACGTTGCATGTTGTTCAACATAATTCAGAGTACTCCCCTGTGCCAATGCCCTGTTCACTTGAATCATCCATCATTTGTAGGTGTTTTTTGTTTGTTACTTGCAACTGCATTAAGTTTACACGCATTTTAAATTAAAATAACTCTCGTTCCAGAAATCAATTAATTATGTAAATTTTTGCTACAAACTAATGACGGACGCCGTCGCCAAATATAACATTAAAGTGTTTTGTTGCATTTAACATGAAATTAAAAACAGAAAACATAACAAACAAAACTAACAATTGCTATAATAAATAAAAATGCCATACTACGAGGGCTGCTATATATATTTCTGGCCTAATAATGAAAATGCGAATATTTATCATCAAGAATTGTTTTATTGTTTTTCAAAGTATTCTCCAGCCTGATTTATACACTCAAACCAATTGTCGAAGCACTTTTTCCACTCCGATTGAGACACCTCCAAAACATGGTTTTTGAACGCTTCAACAGCATCTTCTGGGCACGAAAATCGTTGACCACGCATTTTTTTCTTGATGTGCGGTAATAAAAAGAAGTCATTGGGTGCCAAGTCAGGGCTGTACGGCGGATGACCCATCAATTCGACGTTTTGGCCGGTCAAAAAGGCGCTGGTTTGAGCCGATGTGTGAGAGCTCGCGTTGTCATGGTGAAGAATGATTCGTCTTCTCTTGTTTGTTTTTCGAATTTCTCCGAAGACTTCAGGCAAACAAATTGTGGTGTACCACTCAGAATTTACCGTCCTTCGTTGCTCAAGCGGAACAGTCGCCACATGACCAGTTTTGCCGAAGAAACAGGCGACCATTTGCTTCGAAGCGCTTCTTCCACGAACAACTTTCGTTGGATTTGGCTCGTCTTCGAAGACCCACACGGTCGATTGTTGTTTTGTTTCGGGCTCATACGCATAGATCCAAGATTCGTCACCTGTGACGATCTTATGAACATCTTTTGAAGCACCGGGATCGTATTTTTTCAACATTTCTTTGCACCAATCGACACGAGCCTTTTTTTGAGCGATTGTCAAATTGTGCGGGATCCAACGACAACAAACCTTTTTTACGGTCAGGTGTTTATGTTATATCGAATGTATGCTGGTGGGAGAAATGCCCAAGGATGCCTCTATCTCCCGGTATGTCACATGACGATCTTGCATTATTAGTTCACGCACGGCATCAATGTTCTCTGGCACAACGGACGTTTTTGGACGACCTTCACGGAATTCGTCGTTGAGCGAACTGCGACCACGATTAAATTCGTTATACCAGTTTTTCACGGTGCTATATGATGGTGCTTGATCACCATACAAAGACTTAAGTTCATCGATGCACTCTTGTCTGGATAATCCACGTCGAAAGTTGTGAAAAATGATCGCACGAAAATGCTCACGTGTCAATTCCATTTTTTTAACGGAATTGAATTGTTCAAAGCTCTGTAAGTTTAACAATTCACGATTAAATGACAACACGTTCTGAGTGATGTTATGCTAAAAAATGTCAACCTTTCCAATGGAAATATCAGATTGCACCTGGCAACACTTATTGTTGCCTAGGCCAGAAATATATATAGCAGCCCTCGTATAATCATAGACGCGTTTAACGCAGCGCAGCCGGGTTTAAAAAGGGGTAACAACACCACATGCACTTGGCACTACTGGCCCCCATATAATAATATGAAATGGAGAATAACAATGCCTGATAAAAGCGAAATATCTCTACGTATGTACGTATTTACCATGTGTACATGTGCTTGTCGTTCGCTCCACATGGATGGACGACTGACTGGTGAACGGACGGACAGACGAAATTGCTATTAAACAGTGCACAGAGAAAGAGCAAGAAAAGGCTTTCAACGCAAAGTGTTGTTTGTTATATCTTTAAAATATCAATGCGACGAAGAAAAAAAGCGAGTGAAACCAGTTTTACGGCGGCTAAAAAAAATTATAAAATTTTTTCCTAGGACACCCTACAGTTGGCCTCGTAAGAAATTATACCAAACTGATAACGACATATCATTGAAATGTTATGACACTTTGAATTGAAATAACAAAAAAAATGTTATATTTACATAGTTTTATGTTTATATATTTTTTAATTTGTTAATTATTATATTTTTATATTTTTATATTTTTATATTTTTATACTTTTATATTTTTATATTTTTATATTTTTATATTTTTATATTTTTATATTTTTATATTTTTATTTTTTTATATTTTTATAGTTTTATATTTTTATATTTTTATATTTTTTACATTTTGATATTTTTTTATATTATGATATTTTTATTTTTGTTTTTTTGTATATGTTTATATTATTATTTTTTTATATTTATATATTTCTATAAATTTTTATATTATTATATTTTTATACTTTTATATTTTTATATTTTTAAATTTTTTTTATATTTTTATATTTTTATATTTTTATGTTTTTATATTTTTATATTTTTATATTTTTATATTTTTATATTTTTATATGTTTATATTATTATTTTGTTATATTTATATATTTCTATAAATTTTCTTATTTTTATGTTTTTATATTTTTATATTTTTTTTTATATTTTGATATTTTTTTACATTTTTTTATTTTTATATTTTGTAATTTTTATAGTATATATTATTATATTATTATATTTTTATAAAAATTACTATTTTTTTATATTTATATATTTCTATAAATTTTTATATTATTATATTTTTATATTATTATATTTTTATATTTTTATATCTTTATATTTTTATATTTTATATTTTTATATTTTTATATTTTTATATTTTTATATTTTTATCTTTTTATATTTTTATATTTTTATATTTTTATATTTTTATATTTTTATATTTTTATATTTTTATATTTTTATATTTTTATATCTTTATATTTTTATATTTTTATATTTTTATATTTTTAAGTTTTTATATTTTTATATTTTTTTATTTTTATATTTTTATATTTTTATATTTTTATATTTTTATATTTTAATATTTTTTTTTTTTAATTATATTTTGATATTTTTTTACATTTTTTTATTTTTATATTTTGTAATTTTTATATTATATATTATATATTATATATTATATATTATATATTATATATTATATATTATATATTATATATTATATATTATATATTATATATTATATATTATATATTATATATTATATATTATATATTATATATTATATATTATATATTATATATTATATATTATATATTATATATTATATATTATATATTATATATTATATATTATATATTATATATTATTATATTTTTATATTTGTATATTTGTATATTTTTATATGTTTATATTATTATTTTTTTATATTTATACATTTCTATATATTTTTATATTTTTATATTTTTATACTTTTATATTTTTATATTTTTATATTTTTATATTTTTAAATTATAATATTTATATATTTCTATATATTTTTATATTTTTAAATTTTATATTTTTATATTTGTTATCTGTATATGAAATATTGTATGGTATCTTCCAGTCGTTACTAGTTACTTCTTGCCACGAGAATTCCCCTGCTCACATATTTGCCAACAAATGTGTTTAATTGCAGTTTTTCTCTTAATTGCTATTTTGTTTTTCAAATTGTTAAACAGGAAAAATAGTTGCAGACAACCGACCAACCAACAGCAGACATATTTTATGGCAACGACTTTTATTTAATTTTTCAATCCCACCCCGGCTAAATGTAATGTTGTGTGGCGCTGTCTAAAGAGTTTTTGCCATGAATATTAATCAAATTATTGGTTT
Organism: Muscina levida; assembly: GCA_964034835.1. NCBI lineage: Eukaryota > Metazoa > Arthropoda > Insecta > Diptera > Muscidae > Muscina > Muscina levida. Next base: position 32,650,857 of record OZ035882.1, on the reverse strand, counting down.
GTTGTGAAAAAAAAAATAATAATAAAATGCTGCAAACCAAGGAGAATAAAAACGCATGCGCAAAACACTAGCAACGCTAAGGCATTAAAACACGCAAATAAGTCAAGAGAGAACCGGCTTTTTGAGAAGAGTTTAAGGTAAAATGCTTTCCTTTTTGCTTATTTACAAGAGATGTGTATAAGTGGAAAATAAAAATAAATTCAATATAAAGAGATTTATGAATAAGTCACTTATAGTGAGAGAGCATGTAAGATGTAGCGATCGTCTTGAAGAAATGTATTTAATATAACTATAAAAATTTCCAGTAATTGCTTGTGTTTGGGCCATGTGTTTGAATGCGGTTATATTAAAACGACTCAAAAAAAAAACAAGAGAAGGACATATTAAATGCATTACGAACAAACCTGTCTCAGTGCACAGTTTTTCCGCCGCCGTTTTATTGTTTCTTAATAACAAATTTCTAATAACCAGAAAAATGGCCAGTAAAAAAACTAATTAATTGTTGGCTATATATATTTCAGTAAGCATTTTAAAAGGTTAAACAGTGCCTTGCTACGTCTGTGCATATGGTAGCTGGGCTGCACATGCTTAGGTGGTCAACGAAACAATTATGACTTTGACCTATTAAGGTTTACTCACGTGGTCTCAAATGAACTCAAATGAGTTTTAAAACACATTTTGCAGCGTGAATTATATGATCAGTTACCTGCAAAGAAAGAAAAGAAATAAAGTCAGATTAATATGAACAAATCAAAAAAATAAATATGTTGAAGATTTTTATTAAAAAATAAAATTAAATTAAAAGATAAATATGCTGAGACTATAAAAGTTTTTGAGAACATTTAGATGAAATTTTTCTGTTCTATCAAGAGGTCAAATGCCATGGTTTTGGAGCAGGACACAGATGCAAAACTGGTCTGGACACCCAAGGTAGGGTGGCTGCAAAAATTCAACATTGGATTTTCGGTAATGCCCGAACGGATTATTCCCCCTGATTACGTATGTCGTAGTCGACTTTCGACAACTTTCGATTGTTTTTTTTTTTAATATCAATTCAAATAGTAACAGTTAAAAGAAATGTTCTGTGTTGAGAATTTTTCATCAACTGTTGAAGAAGAATATGATAGGAGCAAGTGCAAGTCTTATTTCAGTTTCACAAACCACATCAGAGATGTCATATTTTAAAATGACAACGATTCGACGTGACTACGACATACATAATAAGAGGGTTGTGTTAGTTATTATAAATCTGCTATAGTCAACATTTAAGCCATGCCCCAAAAGTCACATATATATGACTTTTCCGTCATGTATTTTTTACATCAATAATATTCCAAAAGGCATTTTCAAATTTCCTAAAAAAAAATCGTCGTTACATTTTGCTATCGCCCTAACGCAGTGTTCTCCAATTGGGAAGGGAACACTTTCGCACTCTGAGCGTTCCCAAAGGCGGGAGCCGATGGACTGCCGGCATAGCTTTTAAAGGTCGGCGGCGATGATCTGGCAATGTGCATGTACCAGCCCATAAACACAATTTGGCTAAAGGATTGCAAGCCCGATAGTTGAAATCTGAGTGATCTATGTCCTTTGCTTAAAAAAGACGATCCAAGTGTGTGCACCAACTATCGCGGTATTTGTCTATTACCATTCGCATACAAGGTTCTGTCTTGTATGTTATGTGGATGACTGAAGTCATCCTAGCGGACCTGATTGGACCTTATAAAGTTAACTTTCGACCTGGTAAATCCACGACCTACCAAATATTCACTCTACGACAAATCCTGGAGAATATCCAAGAAATACAGGTCGACATCTACCATCTGTTTATCGACAGTCCGATACGACAGAAACTATTAGATGATATGGCAGATTTTGGTATCTCTGCAAAGCTAATACGAGTTTGCGGGATGACACTGACTCTTCAGTGAAAACAAACGAGGCTTTTGATAAGACAACAGTCTGCATTGCAGTCTCTTTTTGACATTAAAATAACTGGTACCATCTTAAATACCAATGATATAGATATCATTGGCCGAGGAATGCGAGATGTTACTTCGGTCTTTTCAAGCCTTAAAAGACAACTTGCACAAAACCAATGAACAAAGAGTCTGCTCGTTTGAGACGCTGCGTGAACGTTGAGAATTATAACTTTGAAGTGGTGGGTAACTTTGTCTATCGTGGCTCCGCCGTAAGCAAAACTGATAATATAGAAAGCAAGACATTATTATTGATTTCAAATCACTGCTACTACGCGCTCAGCAAGGGATTTATGACAAAGCTCTTTCTAGACGCTCTACAACGCAGAATTCTGGGTAATGAAGCAAGCGTTTCTATGTTTTCTGGGAGTCTAGGACAGAAAAATGCTTCGCAAACATTTTTGGACCCATCATCGTTATTCACGTCTTCGAATGTGCCATAAACTGTATAACGACATCGACGTAGACAAGCGCGTTCAAATAGACAGAATGCGATGGCTTGGAGACAAATAGAGAAAATGCTTCAGCTCAAAATTGTCTTCGGCAAAAAACTAGATGGGGGCGCAGCAGTGTTCCACCCAAAATTCGGTGGATGGTAAAAAAAATCCATGGGGAAAAAGGTGGCCTATTAATGTCATCTCTTTTGAGAATGAATTTTTCCAAAAATTGAGTGAACTTCATCCAATAAGGCGTTGGAAGTGTGACTGTGGCTGCTGAAACTTTGATTTCAATTAAACCATTGAAATTCGGTACCCCTGGAGCTATGTAGTCATTTGATCTACAGTGGTCCTGAAAAAGTGAAGGGATCATGTGCTCGGGATATTTAATAAAGGAAGGTGAAGGCCTGTTTTCAGGCATGTGAAAACAAGGTCTTGAAGACATGACGTTTGAATATCTCAGAAGGGCTTGTTGTATGCTTGATTGCAGAGGCTTTGCTAATTTCGCCGCTAGGTATGTTTAATTTGTATGTATGTGTGTATCGTTCTTTACATATGATATATTGTTGTTATTGTAATCTTTTACAGAATCCTGATGATGTCTTTCGATGAAAGACAAAATATTAAAAAATAAAAGATAACAACAAAACACTGACCTCGAGCCTAACTAATCATAACGTGGGACATTATAAATAACTAAATATTTTAAAGAATTCTCATTTTTGCCAAAATCATACCATAAATTTAAGTACGTTCATACTTGAATCAAGTACACTACGGTATAATCTCAAAAATCAAGACTAATTGGGATTATAATACGTAAACATTAAACATTTCTCAGAATGAAATCAAAGCCTAAAATGACTTAAAATAAAAAGACAGCGCTTAATAGAGCTCTGAGAGTAAGAAAATTACTGACGAAAACCAAATGTATTCTGCCAACCACCCTTAATTGTTTTTTGGGTATGTGTGTATTATAAATATAGTTGTTTTGTAGAGCCATAAGTTGCAACCCATTTACCAAGGACCAATATGCCTAAATTTCTTACAAAGCCAACGACGTTACCAAGTAAGAAAAAACCCTTCTTCAACATCAATGTACCCTCCACCATCAGGTTATCTCACCAACTTTCATTTTCGTTAAAGCATTTTCCATCACAAAAAAAAGTAACATGAATCTCTTTATGCGTTTAATCTTAAAATTCGTATCAGTTTTCCTTAAAAAGAAATACACACTCACACACATGCACACTATACAAATACAACCAGATATAATTTTTTTATGAACAACACAAAACAGTACAAGGAAGTCCATGCAATGCATATCAGTCCATTGCAGCAACAAACGGCAACAACAGTAGTTTGTTGTCGTCGCGTCGTCTTCAACGTCGTCAGTCATTCAAGTTAACCAGACCGTTGTGTACGTCCGTCCCTCAAATTTAGTCGCAGCAACAATACGAATTATAGAGTGGTAGTAATTGGCCAGAGATGATGATATGGTGTAAACAACAAAACTAAAATATAAAAGAAAAAGTGCAGCAAGAAAAGTGAAAAACTACCGGAAAATTTGTTACTTCTGTTATACGAATAAATAAATGCGTTTTACTTTTAGTGCTTTGTAAAAATGCGCAATGGCGCGTTGGTGGAGGTGGTGGCAATGATGCCTGTGGTGTTAGTTACTTTCTGTTGTCGTTTGGCTTAGACACAAAAATTTAACAAGATCGTTGACTGTGTAAATTGCCTAGGTAACGACGACAATAATAACAAGAATTCAGTAGACCAAGTTGTTTTTTTTAACAACAACAACTAGAGTAACATCTACCAAAAGAAGGCAGCAGGCAGCAGCATTGTCGTCAGTGTGATCAACCATTCATAGCAGACATGTATGGTGTTGTAGCTTGGGTGCTTATATTTTAATGCTTTTCCACAAAACAGCCAACACCAATTTTTCTTATATTCTTCTAAACATTAATTAAAGAAAAAGCTATAGTAAGTGGGAAAAATTTATGTTTTTTTTTAACACGTTGTTACAACAACGTGCAGTTATTACAAAACCGAATAACAATTTCTTATCAGCTAAACTTTAATATTAAAATGGAAAGTGAGCCTTCGATAGCTCAGTTGGCAGAGCGGTGGACTGTAGATCCGGCTCGAAGGACCGAAATGAGGAGGTATGGAGGAGAAAATTATCTCAGAAGTATTGTATTAGCATATAGAAGAATAAATACGAACACTCGGGGGGGTTAATATACAAAATTCACAACGTTTTATTCTAAGTAAAGTAATAACCTTTCACTTTTGGGGGTTTAAACACCAATGATCTTGGGAGCGTAATACAAAAGTATTTCAATGGATGGTGCCATGGAGGGTTAAGTTACAAAATAAAAGCTGTTCAGTACTTAATGCAGTTAGACAAACAATGAATGCGAAATGGTATATCTATATATATAAAAGTGAACATTTGTTTCTACGTATGATCACTATAGACTTGAAAACCACCGAACCGATGTGCAACAAACCGGTTTCATTAGAAAGGCAATCTTCCGAGGATGGTTATAGGCTACCTAAACATTGCATTTGACACTTTTGGGTCATTTATTGAGTCGATTTTCGATTTCCCCACAAAAATTATCCAAAATTTTAAAATTGTAAAAATTTAAATACATACAATGTTTATTTTGTCAATATTTAAATTTTCAAATGGCACCGACAAATGGTATATTCATGTATATATACAATTTAATTTGATTTTGTTTGACGCTTAGTGGATGCTGCAGCTTTCAACCGAAGTTCTTGAGGTGTGGCCAACCCATTCCACCACATTGACAATAATTCAATATCTGGCGTACTATTACAATTCTTTTCATTGCAATAGTTAAAACGTCAGTGGCGGGTTGCAAGCCCAGCGCACCACGTCGCAGTTTCCACCTCCTGCCAGGATTTTATAACAGCCACCCACTCTGGGTCAGACGATGATCAGGCTACCGCTCACTCTGAGCAGACGTGCCTGGGTTTTAGGTTTCGCCCCTCACAGTTAGTCTTGCTCTGACGGGTGTTAAAGCCACGTTTCCAAGCGTCACCACGTAGAAGTACTCCGTCCGCAGTAGTACCACGAATACGGAGCTCTGTGGGTAGACTTGAAGTGCAATTGGCAAGGATCACTCTGGGTTTGCCAAGTTAAACCGATAAGAAGCTTTACCTTGCATCACACTTCCGACGCCCGACTATTACAATTAGTGACTTTAAATCATTAGTGGTTCCAATATGATCAAGTCAAAAACTAGCGGGATAAGATTGTTAGGCGTGGCCCCGCCTACAGAACCTAATTTGTTAATGTGCGGCATCTGAAGTACTAGATTAGTGGGAATGGCCCTGCGATATCTGCGATATCTGAAGTACTATATCATTAGGTGTGACCCCGTCTATTGGACGTAAAGTTACGAAATGTGCAGGATTTTATTTCCTTGATGTACCCATGGGTTTTGATATTGTTGATTTTGGAAAATGTTTGATCACAAAACGAATCGCGTTGGCTACTGTAAACTTCTGTATTGCGTAACCCTATTTGACGTTGCAGAATGGCGCAATAAATTACAAGTTTCTGAGAACCGCACATGTAATATCAAGATAAAAAATGTTGCAAACATGTCAAATCATAATGAGGGAAGAGTGTACACACAAAAAATCGCTGAAACCCCTTGATGGCGCATTATAGGAGTTAAGAAGCAATACAGGATTAAATTATCCTTTTTAAATTAATTTAACAAGAAAATATAAGGGAACTGATGTATAGCTACTATGTATTCCAATGATACCCACGGGTTTGCCGTTTGATTCAACTGATTACAGTTGCCAGTTCGGTTAGAATTAACAATGACAATCAGTAATGCTGAAGGACAATCTATTCAAATTTGCGGCTTGAATTTGAAAATCCATGTTTTTTTCCATGAACAGCTTTATGTAAAATTTTTATTTAATATTTTTTTTTTGTTAGATTTTTATGAGAATAGCAAAAGAAACTAACACAAAACAATGATTTATTTCACCCAAAAAAGTTACCTTTAAGTCAATACTTCTTTAGGCAGGACGAAGTCTGCCCGGTCAGCTAGTACTTGTAATATGGATTAAGAACCCAACCTATACTTACACAGGATAACATTAGTAGTACAGTTACAGTGAAAACAAAAATGTTTGGCTTTAAGAATATTCTACTCATTACAAAGTACAACATTTTACAGCTTATTGATTTAGGACTCAATTCTGAGACCTGCACGTGAAAGTAGACCCAAATAGAAGAAGTTCTGCATCATTCGTTTTGTCAAGTTACATGCCATAATAATTTAATATCGATTTGAAGATAGTAAGTATCGTATAGGGGAATTTGTCACGTTTTAAGCTCTTTTGTTTTTTATAACTCGAAAACCTCTAGTCCGATTAAGCTGAAACAAATTTACATACAATTAAGAATTACAATTTCTTTAATCTGTTCATATAAAGTTTCCCTACATAAGCAACAGTTTCACTTTTCCATTCATCAAATAATTTTGAACTGAGTTTATTTTGTAACAGTTACAAAAAAAACTGTTGTATTCCATGACGTATGATTTACGTGGAATATTACTTATGATAATCATACGCCTCCATAAAGTATTTATGTAATGTCAAACAAAAGAGCCTACGAACTTCAAATCGATATAAAATTATTACGGCATGTAACTTGACAAAACGAATGATGTAGAACTTCTTCTTTTTGGGGCTACTTTCTCGTGCAGTTCTCAGAATTGAGTACCAAAATCATGTGTTGTACTGTGTTTTATAAAATTTTTTTTATATATTATCATACCTTGTCCTTAAATTCTAATTTAAGTAAACGAAATTTTTACACCAAGAGAAAACTGGGTCATATTAAATAATCCCATTTACAAACATATATACAAACTATACATAACATATATGCCACATTCAAGTATATAAACGTATAAATGAAAATTACCGACAGCAGAGGGAAAACTTGCACTTTATAGCCCAGTTTGCAAAAGTACTGATGATAATGATGACGATGATAATGCACAAAAATTTCAATTTCATTTTAGGCTCTTTCCAACTACTCAACTGTCCGCTTTCCTTTCTTCCTTCCTTCCATTCCTACCTACTACATACTACTAACACAACATAGTTTATGTGCTCCAAATTGTGGCAGTTGTAAGTAAATGTGTTGCATGATGATTTTATTTTTTTTCATGTAGTTGTTGTTGTTTTTTATCGCATACAAACCCTGTACGGCTAAAATCGTTTTTCTTTCTCCCATGGTATATTTTCTTCCACTTTGGCACGGTTTGATGCACATTGTTAACTGTGGCAGATGATTACAACAAGAGTAAAAGTGATTTTCATTTTACGGTCTTGACTAAACCGAAAAAAATACGTCCGTCCAGCCGTCCGTCTGTCGTGATGTATCTCTCTCTCTATGTCTGGGGCTAGTTAGCAACAAAACACTTTGGTGCTTGCCTTGAAGATAATCTTTCGTTTTTCTGATTAAATAAAAGAAATCACTAACATTTTAAATTAAATTAAATTATCATATCATTTGTTATTACTTTTATGCGGTTACTAACGCTGGTGGAGGAGGTAATTTGCTACATAGATCTGTGATAGTGATTTGGTTGGTTACGTTGCGAAGCGGAGAAAATATGAAACTGTTTTCCAGCTGAAGATGGCACAAATGGAAAATTATGATAAGCAAGAAAAAAAATGTTAATTATCATAATGATTATTTTGGCTTAACAACAAACGGTAGACAGATGATCTAAAATGGCCAAAAAAAATCAAAATTAAAAAATTTTCACGACAAAATTTGAGGCCGGTAAAAGGGGAGGGTATGAATTGTTTTGTAAAACTATGGTAAGGTCTGGTAAATATTTTGTATATTATGTTAATATTTTATATTTTTATTTATATATCAAAAACAAAATAAAAAATATATATATTAAAATATAAAGATGTGAAGTTACACAAAAATAAATGTGTAAATATAAATATATAAAATTTAAAAATAATAAAAAATATAAAACTATAAAATTATAGACATAAAGAAATATAAAAATATAAAAATATTAAAAAAAAATAATTTAATAAAAAATATACAAAGAATATACAAATATAAAAATACTGAAAAACAAAAATATATAAGATTTTTCTCGTAACACCATTACATGCGTGTAGTGTTTTTTAAAGTCAGTCAAGTTCACCGTAACATGTTCGTCATTGTTCACGTCGATCATGACAAGTCCACTTTGACCGATTCCTTGGTTTCTAAGGATGGTAGGACAGTTAGGGTTTCTTGATTGATTTGATCGATTCTCCCGGTCACGTTGAATTCTCCTCTGAAGTTAGAGCTGCTCTTTGTTTAAAATACGTTTTATCCCAAAAGTACCGTATAGAAATGTTGTGTAAGGGTCCTCATAACGATAAAGCCGCCATCGCTGTCGAGGAATGTGATCCCAACGGTCCCTTGATGATGTTCATTTGCAAAGATGGTACCCACCTCCGACAAGGGTCGTTTTTACGCTTTCGGTTATATGTTCTCCGGCAAGATAGCCTCTGGCAAAAAGTGCCGCATCATGGGCTCTAAATACATTCTCGGCAAATAGAATTTTGTATGAAAAGTCCATCCAACGTACTATTTTGATGATGGGTCCGTATATAAAAGCCATCGAATATGTCCCATCTTAACATTTGCGGTGTGGTCGCAATCGATCCGTTTTTGGTCAATACCGATATCATTACCACCTTCAAGGATGGCCACAACATGAAGTTCTCCGTCTCAATCGTTGTGCATGTTGCCTTTGAACTCACGAACCCTGTAGATTTCCCAGGTTGGTAGAAGATCTAAAGCGTTTGGCCAAGTCCGATACAATGGTACGTACCGTGAAATCATTTTCGAAAAATCCAACAAAATGTGCCTCTCCAAGTCTCCCAACAAGCACAACCGTTTGTTGGTTAAGGCCACTCCCATGTCCGACGGTTTCCCGAGGATATTGACAACTGTGATCTTAGTCGCAAAAACGATTTCAAAATTCGTGCCCGTTACTTGGCAGAGAAATACGATAAAGATTTAACTGAATACCGTAATATCTGGTGCTTCGGTCCTGAAGGTACCGATCCCAACTTTATCTTGGATTGCACCATGTCACTACAATACTTGAACGAAATCAAAGATTACATATTCACTGGTTTCCAATGGGCCACAAAGTATGTTATCTTTGCCGATGAGAACATGTGTCGTGTCCCTTTCAACATCTATGATGTGACCTTGCACGCTGACGCCATCCATCTTGGTGGTGCCCAAATCTTTCCAACCGCTCGCTCGTCGTTGCTTGAACGCATCAGCCATTAACGTTTCACCCTGTTTGATCGAACCCGTGTACTTGTGCGAAATCCAATATCCCGAAGTTGCCGTCGGTGTAAATACGTTGTGTTGAATAGACGTCGTGGTCATGTCTTTGAAGAATTCCAAGTCGTCGGAACTCCCATGTTTGTCGTCTACTTGCCAGTCAATGAATCCTTCGGCTTCACTGCTGATTTGCGTTCCAACACCGGTGACCAGGCCTTCCATCAATGAGTGTTTGATCGTAGGCAAGTGTTGCCCGATGATACAAGCGAAACCTTGCGTCAAACCCTACCAAATCGTTTAGGACGCGCAATTGTTTTAAGGTATGTTTAAAAGTTTTATATTTTTATATTTCTAAATTTTTATATTTTTATCTATATATATAAAATTCTACTGTACGTGTGTTGTGACTGAACTCCTCCTAAACGGCTGGACCGATTTGCATAATTTTTTTTGTATGCGTTTGGGTGGCGCCCCGGGTGGTTTAGATTTACAAATCGGTCCAATTGGACAAAGGGGCGTGACACCGTTCATACTACTTGAAAATCAAAAGGGCTGTATCTCATGAACTGTCAGAGGTATGAAGATGAGATTTGGTAAATATGTTGTTTGAGCAGTACTAATTACAGCCAAGGTGGAAGTGGGCGGTGCCACGCCCCCATTTCAAAAATCGCTCTGCAGGCTTTTTCAATAGATCGATTGATACGAAAATTTTACCAAGTGGTACTGTTGATCATTTGATAGTCCCTGGATATAATAGATTGTGATTGGATAAAGGGGCGTGGCACCGCCCATACAACTTGAAAATCAAAAGGGCTATATCTCATGAACTATCACAGGTATGAATATGAGATTTGGTATATATGTTGTTGGAGCAGTATTAATTACTGACAGGTAGGAAGAAGGCGGTGCCTCGCCCTTTTTTCGAAAATCTCTCTGACGGCTTTTATAATAGACTGATTTTTAAGATTAGTGTAGAAAGTGGTACTGATGACCTGTTGTTAGTCTCTGGCTGTACTTAGTTGTGATTGGATAAAGGAGCGTGGCACCGCCCATACAACTTGAAAGTAAAAAAGGCTGTATTTCATGAACTATCAGAGGCATGAAGATGTAATTTGTTACATATGTTATTGTTGCAGTATGAATTACAGTAAGGGTGGAAGTGGGCCGTGCTACACCCTTTTAAAATAAGTAGTTATAACTGTCAAAATTCCACAGTATATTGCAGTTCGCCCAGAGATATGTATAGTAAGGTGGGCCAATTTTTTTATTGGCATCGTAACCAAAATCGGAATCTACGATGAATTGTTAGAAAACTTCACCAATAAAATTTGTGACTAAAATCAATTCCTAGCTCGCGCTGGGAGCAGGAAGATTTCAGATAGAGATTTTTTTGTTTTTAAATGAGCACAAACCGAAAACTTCTGCGTAAAACTGATTTCCCAACAAACTAAATGAAGTATTACAGAAGCAAATCTATGTATTGGTTAAAAAGTTATGACCTCTGAGTGTTGGCATACAGAAAACAATGTCAAAAATATACCATTCTCTTCGTCTTGGTCTCCAATAGAAGGTAAAAATTAGAGCCGGGGCACATAGGTCTGAAGGTTTCAACGGTTGCTCATATGTCTACCTGAAATCATCATGCTTCTCAGCGCGAACTAGGAATTGATTTTATACATATTGTTTCTTAGTGAAATTTTTTAAGATTTTTTTAAGAATTCATCGTAGATTTCGATATTGGTATACGATTACCACGTTTTTTCGACGGGAAAAAATTGATCCGCCCTAATGAACAGGCTATTTGGAACTTAATAAGTAAAAAGTGCCGAGGATCTGCCCAAACTTATAGAGTCCTTTGTGAAGTTTGGTGCGCAAATAATCATCCATCTGAGCTGCTAATAGACACCATCGACGCTGTAGACGTAAGTGTGACAGGGGACTCCAATTTTTCAAACCGACGCCGTTCTCAGCAACTCGGTCTCTGCAAATGCTGAGGAAAGATCTTGGTCTACATTCATATAAAATCCAACTGGTAGAAGAACTAGAGCAAGTGGACGATCAATTGATTTTTATTATTTATCATGTCATTGCACATTATTTGAAGGAGAAATGGTTCTAACACGACGGCGTAATATGCCATGCAGCGCGTGAGATCATCACTTTGTTAAGCCAAACATTGGTGACCGAATTATCTAAAAAAAAATGGTAATAGTTCAGTATATAGAGAGTATTTGGGTATATTCTTGGTCCGTATGAGAAGAAGACAAGGTAAAGGAGGTTTTTATGAAGCATTTATGAAGGCATGAAGCTTCAAACAAAATTTTCATTTGCGGTCAATAGGCTGAGAAGGCATGACAAAAGTGTTTTTTACGCCCAAAGCGATAGTAAGTATACAGACGGTTCCCGCTACTACAGATAAAAATTGAATTTTGATCTTTAGAGGAATTTCTGTTTCCGATTTGTGAAAGAAGTGTTTTTTCTCCCTACATACAGACAAAACTTAATCTACATGTCAAAGATATGACTTTGATGAAGAACTTTTTACTATCGTCATAGAGCCTATCATATTTAGAATTTACTAAATATGATATGATATGAAACAACTTTCCATGTAAAGGAGTTACTTGAAATTAGTTACATAAGTTCATAAACTCAACATATTATTATTTAGCTTAAGTACCTTTTGCAAAGTACTTTGTAGACCTTAATGTGAAATATATTACAAGGTAATATGCAATAGCGAAGCATTGCCGGGCCCACTAGTATTTTTATAATTTTATATTTTTATAATTTTATAATTTTATATTTTTATATTTTTATAGTTTTATATTTTTATATTTTTATATTTTTATATTTTTATATTTTTATATTTTTATATTTTTATAGTTTTATAGTTTTATAGTTTTATAGTTTTATATTTTTATATTTTTATATTTTTATATTTTTATATTTTTATATTTTTATATTTTTATATTTTTATATTTTTATATTTTTATATTTTTATATTTTTATATTTTTATATTTTTATATTTTTATATTTTTATATTTTTATATTTTTATATTTTTATATTTTTATATTTTTATATTTTTATATTTTTATAGTTTTATATTTTTATATTTTTATATTTTTATATTTTTATATTTTTATATTTTTATATTTTTATATTTTTATATTTTTATATTTTTATATTTTTATATTTTTATATTTTTATATTTTTATATTTTTATATTTTTATATTTTTATATTTTTATATTTTTATATTTTTATATTTTTATATTTTTATATTTTTATATTTTTATATTTTTATATTTTTATATTTTTATATTTTTATATTTTTATATTTTTATATTTTTATATTTTTATATTTTTATATTTTTATATTTTTATATTTTTATATTTTTATATTTTTATATTTTTATATTTTTATATTTTTATATTTTTATATTTTAATATTTTTATATTTTTATAATTTTATTTGTATATTTTTATATTTTTTTTATTTTTATATATTTATATTTTATTATTTTTATATATTTATATTTTATTATTTTTATATTTTCATATTTTTATATTTTTTTAATATTTTCATATATTTATATTTTTATATTTTGTATATTTTTATATTTTTATATTTTTATATTTTTATATTTTTATATTTTTATATTTTTATATTTTTATATTTTTATATTTTTATATTTTTATATTTTTATATTTTTATATTTTTATATTTTTATATTTTTATATTTTTATATTTTCATATTTGAAGTCCTTACTGCGTTACCATACCGCCCTCGCATTAATCGGCCTATGTAATGTAGATTTCCATAAAGCTTTTTAGCTATAACAGATAACAACAATACAACAAATGCAGCGGCAACATCATCCGCCAAAAATCACCCAACAGATAAGTAGAGAGTGAGAGAGAGAGCAGCCCCAGCAAAATGTTAAGTAAATATGGCAAAATCTGCCAAAAGGAAATTGCATAATTTAAATGAATGGCGCTACTGTTTTTTTTCCTCTGGTCGTACAGCTTTTTACAATTTCATAACAATCTATAGTCTCTTTTTGTTGTTGTGCCAACTACAGCTGCTGAATAAACAACAACTAGCGATTTACAACAATAAAAACATAGCAAATATTATGTATTTTGATAGAAAGATAGACTTTTGTCAGACGACCGACAGAGATTTTTAGTCAATTTTAGCGATAGTTGTTGGTTGTTGTTTGATATAAACAAATATAGACATATTCAGAAATGTTACCAGATAGCCGATGTTTAGGAATGAACAACATCTCTATGACACAAACGGACAAACGATATGCAATTACATATTTTGTTGTTATAATTTGTATCATGATGTTTTGTTTCACTGCAGTTAGTTGATGATGAAAATGTAAATAGATTTCGCCAAAATGAAAAAAAAATACATTCGATGTAAATTTTGTTGTTGTTGTTTTCCTTTTACAAACAGGAAAAGATAACTGTTGCATTTGCAATTGGAATGAATCTCATATGTGTTGTCAAATGTAAAGATGTATAACAGCTTACAGTAAAAGTGACTAAGTTATTGTGATGGAGCGATTTCGTGCATTTCCACTACCATATCTTCTTAGTATGTTAGTAATATGTACCTCTGCTTAGCAGCTGTACAACTAATTTTACATTGCCGCTAAGAACAAGACTCATATCAATAAATTATACCAGCAATTGTTGTCTTTGCCGTATAGATAAAATAGATTAGATTTATTTAAATTTAATTGACATGTTAAACATATGTAAGTGATAGGAGGGATTATAGTTGAAACTAATAAAAAAACATAAAATAATATCTAATTTATAAACAATATAACACAAGAAGAGAAAAAAAACCTATAAAAACGTATTAACATTTACACCTACACGCGGTAAAAAAAAACTCTGCAAAAAACAAAACGTTAGATTATTGCAAGTTTGCTATAAAACTTACAGTACCAAAGACGGAAACTAAAGTGGCAGAACCCACTCACAAACTGGCTTTATATGATTTTAAATCTTAATAAATAAAAACTAGCCAAGAAATATATTTTGGCTTTTACATTTTTTATCCGCTATAAAATTTGTATTTTTTTATGTTCTGCCTTTAATCACCACAATGATGGCTATGACCATTGCATGATGTTGATTACTAAGGTCTGACGTTCTTTTTATTATAACTTCTCAAAGTTATAAATTCTTATGTCTGATTCATTAACTTCCCATTGCGTGTGCTTAAGGCTGTGTGTTTTCTGTATGTTTATGTGTGCGTGTGTGTGTTACTGTGTAAACGGCATTAGAATGCATTTAACATAAAAATTGCTTCTTAATGAAATTACGAAAGAGGAAAGCACAAATCTGTCGGTGTCGGTCTTGTCTGGTTGTAATTAAAGTGCTAATGGAAATCGTAGACAATAGACAGAGCACAGAACTACAACTACAACAGCGACAGTGCTGGCAAGACATAACATATGAACTTAATTAGATATGATGAACCGCGTGTTCAGGCATAATAACAACAATACTAACAATAATAATTTTGTATGTCTGGGCTTGTTTAGTTGTTGCATCTGCATAATGCAGCAGTCATCATCAGTTGGCGGCAATTAAATGCAATCTGGTGGTCGTTAACGTGATCTACGGATATTAGAATTGTGAATTGTGCTAAAAGGCCGGTAATGCGAGAAAAACTTCACATACATCTAAGAAACAGAATTAAATTTTTTGCAAAAAAAAACACACTATGAATAACACAGTACAATATTTATAAGCTCATTGATTTGGGACTCAATTCTGAGAACTGCATTTGAAAGAAGCCTCAAAAAGAAGAAGTTCTGCATCATTCGTTTTGTCAAATAACATGCCACATACATAATTTAATATCGATTTGAAGTAAGTATTTGTTTGACATAACTCGAAAACCACTAGTCCGATTAGGCTGAAACAAATTTAAAAATTAAGAATTACAATTCATTTAATCTGTTCATATAACGTTTCCCTACATGAGTAACAGATTCACTTTTCCATTCATCAAATGATTTGGAATTGGGTTTATTTTGTAACAGTTACAATGAACTGGGACCGGCCGTGGCATAGTGGTTAGAACACGCGACTACCATGCGGGAGATCGCAGGTTCAAAACTGGCTCCAGTCATATTAAAAAAAAAAAAAATTGTTCCTTCATTGTCGGCTCCCCTCGAATGTTGTTGACAGCAACTTCGCAGTATAAGTGTCGAGTCAATCGGCGCGTCTAGTAAGAGCTTCTCAAGCAGTGACGTTCGCATTCGTCGATAAACAAGTAGGTGCCGTTAGTTGTGAATCTAAAAATAGAAAGCGCGTTAATTCACAACAACGCGAGAAGCTATGCCATACCTCATTCATGGGGTGGAAAGGGAAATTAAGTTTTACAATGAAACTATTGTACACCGTGGCGTGTGATTTACGTGGAATATTACTTATGATAATCATACGCCACCATATAATAATATAACAATAGAGCCTAAAACGTGACAAATTTCCCTATACGATACATACTAACTTTAAATCGATATTAAATTATTATGGCATGTATCTTGACAAAACAAATGATGTAGAACTTCGTCATTTTGGGGCTACTTTTACGTGCAGTTCTCAGAATTGAGTCCCAAAATCATGTGTTGTGCCGTGTAATAATACATTGATAGTAATTAATTGGCAGTTCGTGTCACTAAGGTTTTTCTAAATTCGCGCCCACGGACCGAAGGGTATATTCAGGAGATGTGGTAAGTATAAAAATACAATTCGCAAATCTTCGACAAAAGGGTGACAACTGAAAATTTCTAAATAGTCATTTTTGACAATAAAAAGGGAACAGGCGCAATAAATTATAGGGCGGCAAGGAAATATATGTGATTTTTTTTGCGGAATGTGAAACATTTTCGACCGGAATATTGTGCCACTTGATGTAACAAAATACATAACGGAAATTTGAGTATGATCGGATAACTATTTTCCGTGCCCCAAAGAGGCCAATGGTCTTAAGTAAATTGGTTTTTAGTAAATCCTACATGTTTAACCAATATTGGATTACGGAATTGTATTTTCAAATATTGGTTCCAAATAGCCTAGTTATATCTCTACTAGACAGTGTACACATTTTAGATTTTAGGATCATCAACATATTTGTGTGGCTGTTACAACTGTTTCTTTTAAATAGGGCGTGGCACAGCCCACTTTCATCCTTGCTGTAATTCATACTGTTACTACAACACATACTTAATCTTCTTCTTTATTCCTCTTATACTTCATAAGATACAGCTGTTAAAAGTTTCAACATAGTTTAACACGCCCACTGATACGATCTCGCACATTTTTTGTTGGATCACGAACTTTTCTGCCAAATGTATCCACACAAATGTTGAATGCGATTGGAGAAACAGTCTTTCAGATATTGCGGTTTCAAAAGTAGGATCCAACTGGTGGGGTCACTCCAACTTGATATATCAAAAATTAATGTACCCTATTTTCACGACCGACTACACAGCTACATTCTGAAAAATGTTTTAAAAATGTAAGAGAAGCAACATCGGGCAAATACTACTCCCATCTCCTATACAAACTTCCTCCTTTTCAGGGGTCTGCCCCTTCGAATACAGTCGTAGTTTACGAGCTATGAAGCTAAAATTTAGCATAAAAGCGGGGACAGACGGACGGACGGACATCTTTGAATCGATTCAGAATTCGACGCTTAACATTTATAAATATTTATATTGTCAAAACTACCACGCCTCCTTATGGGCGTTGTAAATGAGAAAACAACCTGAATATACCCTCCGGTACGTGAGTCTACGTTTTCCGTAAAAGAAAAATCATTTTTGGCACAACAAAATTTATTTACAGTAAATGAAGTTATTTTGTACCAAAAAAAGTGCTTTTCAGTATATTTAAAGTACTTTTTGTGTACAAATATGTACTTTTTGGGTACAAAAAAAGTACTTTTTGGTGCAACTAAACTTCCTGTTGGGTACAACATGTACATTAAAAGTAATTTTTTAGTACAAAAAAGTACTTCTTGATATAATGAGTATAATAAAAAATTTATGATGAAACGGCAAAAGTACTTATCGGTTGCAATAAAAGTACTTCTTAAGCCCAAAATAAAGTTCTTGTGTGCATAATAAAAAGACTATTAAATTAAAATTTTAGTACTTTTCTGCACAATAAATGTACTCCTAAATACAATAGAATGGTACAAGAAAAGTACTTGTGCATTAAGATTAATTTTCGGCTGCAAGAAAAGTACAGATTATCGTACAAAAAAAAAAAAAAAAATACTTAATGGTACAATAAAATTACTGCTTAGTGCAATAAAGTTATTTCCTGGCACAATTGAAACACTTGTTGGTACTATTAAAGTACTTTTAGGTACAATATACATACTTGTACAATACAATTATTTTTCTGGGGCAATAAAGATACTTTTACTGTACAAAAATGTATTGGGTACAATAATATTACTTTATGTTACTATAGAAGTTCTTCTGTATAGGAGATCTTTTTCGTAGTACAATAAAAACAATAATAGTAATTTTTCGTACAAATGAATTACTTTTTTGTACTATAAAAGTACTAATTGGTACAATAAATGTACTTGAATAGTAAGATTACTGTACTTGTACAGTACATTTAAAGTATTTTTCAGTATAAAAAAGTACTTTTTGGCATACTAAAATGTCTTTTGAGTACAATTAAAGTACTTTTCAGTACAATAATAACACTTATTGGGTGCAATAATAGTACTTTATGCTACAATAAAAGTACTGCTTAGTACAATATAAACAAAAAAAGTACTTTTCGATACAATTAAATCCCTTTTTAATACTATAAAAGTACTATCTGGTACAATAAAAGTACTTCTACAGTAAGATTTCTTTTCGGGAACAATAAAAGTACTATTTCAGTACAAAAAATCAGTTTTAGCATAATAAAAGGACTTTTTTAGTATTACTTAAGTACCTTAATGGACAATACTAACACTTTTTGGGTACAATAAAAATAATTTATGGTACAGTAAAAGTACTTCTTAGTACAACATAAACAATTGAAGTACAATTAAATCACTTTTTGGTACTTTAAAAGTACTATCTGGTACAATAAAAGTACTTGTACTGTAAGATTACTTTTCGGGAACAATAAAAGTACTTTATCAGTACAATAATTAGTTTTTGGCTTAATTAAAACTTTTTTAGTATAATTAAAGTACTTTTCGGTATAATATAAGTACCTCTTACAATATAAACAATAAAAGTACTTTTTTGTACAATTTCATAACTTTTTAGTACTGTAAAAGTACTATCTGGTGCAATAAAAATACTTTAACAGTAAGAGTAAGAGCAATTTTTGAGTATAATTAAAGTACCCTTTGGTACAATAAAGTACTATTATACTTTAAGGTACAATAAAAGTACTTCTTTTTGGTTACACTTATAGTACTTTATGAAGCAATAAAAGTACTTGTTTGGGTGAAAAAAGTAATATATTCAGTACAATTAAAGTACATTTTGGTACAATAATAATGCTTTTTGGGAACAATAACAGTACTTTGGGGTACAATATAAGTATTTTTTAGTACATAAAAACAATAAAAGTACTTGTTGATAGAATTTAATCACTTTTTGGTACAAAAAAATTCCTATTTGCTACAATAAATGTTTTTGTGCAGTAAAATTACTTTTCGGGTGTTAAAAAGCACTTTTTAAACACAAATTAGTACTTTCTGACACAATAAAAGTACTTTTTGAGTACAATTATAGTACTTTTCGATATAATAGAAGTTCTTTTGAGTGCAATAAATATACCTTTCTGGGTACAATTATTGTGATTACCGTCAAAAAGTACTTATTGATACAATAAAAGTACCTTCTGAAAACTTACTTAAAAAACTTAATTTCCCTTTACATCCCATTAGTGAGGTATGGGATAGCTTCTCACGTTGTTGTGAATTAACACGCTTTCTATTTTAGATTCACAACAAACGGCACCTACTTGTTTATCGACGAATGCGAACGTTACTGTTTAAGAAGCTTTTACTAGACATTGCAATTTTCTCGACACTTATACTGCGACGTTGCTGTCGACAACATCGAGGGGGCCGGCAATGGATGAAAAATGTAGATGACTGGAGGCGGGAATCGAACCCGGTATCTCCCGCATGGTAGTCGCGTGTTCTAACCAATATGCCACGGCCGGTCCCTTCTGCATACAATTGTTGTAATTAACGTCAATGAAAACAATGAAATCAATAATAGTACTTTTTGGTACTACCAAAGGGTTTTAAAAATACTTAATATACCTTTACACCCCATGAATTATGTGTGGGCTATACATTAGACCATTTCATTTTACCAATTTTTTCGAAAAGTCATTGGGATAATATATTTTCTAATTCTACTTAAAAAAACAAAAATTTTGGTATATAAAACTTGAAAATTGATCAACGTTTAGGGGTCGCGCAAAATCGTTTAAGGTTTTTGGCTGCAAAAAGGCATGTTTCAAAAATACTGATTTACTTATATGATTAAAAGTTTTGATACGCTTGACCGATTTTAATCAGATTAGACTTGTTTTAAAGGTAATAATATTTCGCACATTTTCTGTGAAGACATCAAAACATTTTAGATAATAGTTTGAGTTTAATAACCTTTCAAACCTAAAAATTTTTAAATTTTAATTCAAAATTTACCTACTTTGGCCCATAAAAAATTTTTTTTTTTTGTTTTGGTTCTAATTTTTGTATATCTTTAAATGCACAATTGACAAACACTTTCTAACGATACTTTTGATGGATGGCAGGACCATGCAAATGACATATGTTCAGCAGCAGCAATAATAATCAATAGTTATAAAAATTAAACGAAAACTGTTTACTATGTATATTTTTAGTAAGGAAAACGATTTAGGTAATTAAAAAGAAGATTTTTTTTCAAATTGGATACGATAACACCTTTTGTGTTCTTTTTGTATGTTTTATTGCGTTTTTAGATGACTTGTACTAATTAGTTTTGCTGGTTATTATCCTTCGTCAAAGTGTTGTTCACAGTTTTAATAAACCCAATAGCAATCGTTGACGTTTAAAATTCTCATTCTTGGGCCAATTTGACGGGTGGATAGCAAGAAAACTGCTGTCTACTCCAATAATATTGAAGAATTTCATAATTTTTTTTGAAATCATTTTTGTAACATTTCCTTCGCAATCTTGGTCACCAGGATGCTTTAATGCTGATGTAATTTTAATTAAAGTTCCTTCGGTATGCGTTGGGTCGAAAAGAAAAAAGCCGAACGCGATGTCACTTATATACCATAAATGCCACACAAAAGTTTTGAGTGCAACATTTCCTATCATTTCATTTGATTTGCGGTATTTTTTTAAGATTTTATCAACAAAATGTCGTTTAATGGGGCTTGTGTTGCAAGGGGACACGTAAACCAGTTTTGAACGTAAATTTTAACCACAAAAATGTTGATCTGAATTAATCCATTTAGCTCATCACCAGTGAAATAGTAAAAATTTCAGCAACAATTAAAAATTCTATTCATTATATTATACATCAAAAGTATCGTTAGGAAGTGTTTGTCAATTGTGCATTTAAAGATATACAAAAATTAGAGCCAAAACTAAAAAAAAATATTTTTTTAATGGGCAAAAGTAGGTAAATTTAAAAATAAAATTTTAAAATTTTTAGGTTTGAAGGGTTCTTAAACTCAAACTACTATCTGAAATGTTTTGATGTCTTCACAGAAAATGTGTGAAATATTATAACCTTTAAAACAAGTCTATTCTGAACAAAATCGGTCAAGCGTATCACAACTTTTAATCATATAAGTAAATCAGTATTTTTGAAACATGCCTTTTTGTAGCCAAAAACCTTAAACGATTTTGCGCGACCCCTAAACGTCGATCAATTTTCAAGTTTTATATACCAAAATTTTTGTTTTTTTAAGTAGAATTAGAAAATATATTATCCCAATGACTTTTCGAAAAAATTGGTAAAATGAAATGGTCTACTATACATATTAATACTATTTCTATTTTTAGACTTACGACAAACGGATCCTACTTGTTTAAAGACGAATGTTATGGTAAGCAATTCCAAAAACGAAAACTTACGGTTGTAATAATTGATGCAATTGATAATTCCAATATAAAGGACAATTTACCTGTAATAGAAAAAAAAAACAAATTTAAATTAGTATTACTGTGGTATCATATAAGTATTAAAAAAATCTAAGCAATATTTTAAGAATCATTTAAACATCATTAAAAACTATTTGTTGTATTTGCATTTACCTATCGATGCGTTTCCATATGACTGATATCATAGCAACATTTTGATACAACAATCAATTAATTGTATGCATTCGGAACACCATTCACCCTAAAACTGTTCAAAAATTAATCCCTTTATTTAAAATTCTGGTCACTTTCTAAATATAGATACACAATATTTTAAAAATTTTCCATTTCTCAAATCAAACAAAACTAAAATAATTTCGACAACAAAACAAATGTTGTTTCTGTTATTTGTTTGCTGGTTGCAATTCAACCAATAAATTGATGCAGTGTCACGTATTGACACAATATATAATGGAGTTTAATTGAATTTCCGGTATGAAATTGAGAGGAGCCCCCTGTGGAAGAGGAAACCAAACCAGTGAACAGCAGATGTTGGGGCGGCTAACAAACAAAATGTAAAGCTCAAAAACAAATATATAAGCGAGTGAGTGTTCGTAGTACATAGTAGCTTGCAACAAATTTTGAAACAATTGAATTTTTATAGGCAACTCATGGACTGGTTGTGAGTGTGTGTGTGTGTGTGATAGGACGCCACTACAGTCACTCACTCTGACCATTCAACTGCAGCAGCAGTGCAGTTGAGTAGTGTGGCATGATCTCACCATACCCCATGCCGCATAAGCTGGTTAGTTAACCTTACTCCCTCTCATTTGTCCAATGTCATTTTGTATTCAATCGATATTGGGGAGGTGGTGGTTGTGGTGCTCCATGATAAAAGATGAATGTATGGATAGATACATGCATTGGTTGTATTTGGATGCTGTCATGACACCACCATACAACAAAAATCAATGTAAAAATGCAACGGATTTGTAGACAATATAAAGTGCAGCGCTTCTTGAATTTGCATGAATGAATGGCTGGAATGAATGAATGAATGATTAAAATCAATTGTTGTTGCTGATGACCAAAAAAGGGGGAAAACGTGCCTCTCCAATGCTGACGACGACGCTGCTGCTGCTGTTGGTTACAACAAAACAAAGTACATACAATGAATGGCAGATGTCAGCCCTAGAAGGCAGTTGAAACAAGTAAAGTAAATGGCTCCCCCGTCAGTGACTTCTCCATTAAATATAAGATAACCAGGCAGCAGTAGAAGAATACAATGCGTGTGTTAGCCCCCCCCCCCTAGAGTATCAACTCCCCCACTCGTTTTACTTTAGCATTAATTCACTCCAAAATGCATTTAGACAATTTGCGTATGAACAGAAAAGAAAAGTAATAATATAAATGCTTTGAAAAAACACCATCTAAATGCAAATCACGTAAATAAATTGTAACTGAAACGGTAGCTGAGGTAGCCCCAACATACATCAGATGGCATGGCGTAATTTTGTAAAACGCAATGATGAAATGAAAATATTTGTGTTTGTAATTTACAAGAGCTTGGTAGAGCAGATAAAACTCTTTTTAGTATTTCATTAGAGCCTGTGGGCATGATCGTGGTGTTTGAATTCTGTAAAATATGAATTTTGTATGGATGTAAATGTGACTGGGCCGTCTGTGGCATGATGGTTAGAATACGTATCATGCGGAAGATCCATGATTCAATTCTTGCCTCAGCATTCTACATTCCTTTGATCGGCGGCCACCTCGATGTTGTCGACAGCAATCTCGCAGTAAAAGTCAAGTAAAAGCTTCTTAAATAGTTGACGTTCGCATTCGTCTATAAACAAGTAGGTGCCGTTATGTGAGTCTAAATATAGCAAGCGCGTTAATTTACAATTACGCGAGGAGCTATTCCATACCTCATTCGTGAAATGTAAAGGGAAATTACGTTTTGTTTTTTAAGTCAATGTGACTTTTGGGAAAAAATGGGGTTTATAGATGTTCTGTGATATTTAATGTCAGCTATATAATTCTTGTGATGCTTTTATGAATTTCCTGGTATATTCCAATAAGCCGCATTTGACCGATGCCCTTGAAGTAAATTTTACCCGGGCTATCTTTCAAATATAACTAAATCTAGGCACCAGAATCTTTGCACATTGGATCCGTATCATTGTAGGAAGCCGGAGTGGACATTTGAGATATATTTTTTATTCAATATATAATGACATACAAGTGTCTTTAAAATAAAAAAATTATTAATATCTTACATGTTGTATCCGGTCTTATTGAAAATTACAAAGTCAATGAAGTAAAAATTAAGTCTGTTTTACATTTAAGAGCAGTGCCAGGCTCCCCATAGCCTCGCGAGGCCGATAATAATCATCTTTTGTATACGAGCAGTAATTTACACGAAAGCATGTTTCAAAGCAGTCAGACCCTGCTTGAGAGTTGTGAAAGCACCACCATACTCGCTAGCTTTACATTCACATACACATAATATTTGTGTGTGCGTGCTTTCTGTTTTGCCTGCCACTGCTGTAAAGTCTACATAATGCCCTACGATACATATGTAAAAAAGCGCCAGCGGTTTTTTAGCACCAACTGTGCTTTTATTTACAAAATAGCGCCACCACGCAGAAAATTCAAACATCCAACAATCCCATACAATCTCTTGTTTACATACATATTCACCTACACTTCCAAATGTTTCGAATACACTTTGAAATTGTGCGTGTTGTATATGTATATAAACGAAGATAGGGAGGGAAGAGATCAACTATCTGGCTTTGATTACAAACGCTCGCCTAGAGTTCATGGTTAATGTAATACATAGTAGTACCAGCCTGCCAGCCATGCCATGCCATGCCACCAGGGGGAGCGTAGAGGTAACATGCATAATGCCCACTATACTTCATTTGGCCGGTATGCAGCACTAGGCGCATACATCTAGAGAGACCGGGCGCATGATATGTCTGTCCCATGCAGTAAGTAGAAGCGAATAAATACGCGCAAAGTGTGGGCTTTTGAAAATTGTTCTTGTGTCTGGTATTCAATTGAGAAACTGAGAAACAGCAGAGCAAACAAAAGGAGAAAAAATCAACACAAAAAATAATATTCATTCATAAGTTTTTATTCACGATTACGTTGGGGTATTCATTCATAAAAAGTTTGTAAAATGCAGGGAGGATTAATAAAGTTACCACAATAAATTGTGAAAACAAAAAGTTGCTGCATTTCGTAGAATATTTGAAAAAAAAAATCAAATGTGCAGTAATTTTAGACCATAGTAGAATCAAATATTTTGTTGTTTTGGGTTCTTCGAGCCGAATTTATTTAGCTGTTATTGAAAGTATTTTAGTGCTAACTTATGCAGTGCATTTTAACTAACAGCAAATCTAATAGTCTCCCGCTTACCTAAGCTACTCGTAATTTAGACAACAACACCATTCTTAAGAGTCTACTATTTTCTTCTTCATGCATTACAGATTTGTTAATTTCTATGAAATACGTATTCATACAACATCAAATGCGGAAATTTATGAATATGAAATGTAAAACTATAGAAAGTGTTTGTACATTGTTTAATGTAAATTAAGAAGAAAAAAACTTAATAAATAAATACATAAAACTAATTTTAAACAATAAAAAATGTATGTTATTATTACACCAAAAACCAGAGCGGCATCAAAAACAACAACAGCTATGAACCTGTGTAAAACATAGGCACCCACCTCTCCTACCAAACACGACACTCAATTATCTTAGAGAAACCAACAAAATTAAAAACAAAATAGTAATACCAACTTCATCCTCTAACAGTCAACACGGATATGTGTTGTCTAAATGGAAATGCATGTCTGAAACGCATTTTTCTTGTGTGAAAGCTAAACTATTTTTTTTCTTTTGCTAGCTTGTAAAGAAAAACTAAACAATGCAGAAGCAATTGCTGCTGCTGTAACTAGTAGTAACTCTAGAGAGTGTAAAATGTTTTGTAGGTGGAAAATTACTTGAAGTATTGTTGTGTGTTGTTATTGTTGATGGTGGTGTTGTTGGATTCATTAGTTGCTGGTGTTTGGTTTTTTTTTTTTTTGAAAACTGTAATTGAAAACTGTCGCCTCTTTGGAAATTATTACGACGGCGCTTACACTATGTCACAAAATTTCAAAAGTTTCTGTATCCCGGACATTTAATAATATATTTTAATGTAAAATTCCACGCTGAATTCAAATCTGCTCTCAGATATGTGGAAAGTAGAACAGTTTTTGAGATATGGTCAAATTTCCATTTTTAGTGTTTTGAAAAAAGGTAGGTTTACTAAAATGTAATTTTCTCTGGTTTTTGTTCACCGATGTCACCGAGCTGTGACGAAAATAAAAGATAATAAAATTATTTATTAAAAAACGATAGCTGATTAAAATCCTATCATAAATGACGAAGTTATGGCACTTTAAAGTTAGATTTTTGTAAAAATTTTGATGATTTTTCAAGTTTTCGCTGCCTTTAATTAAGTTTTTTTCCGTGTTTCCGTAAAATTTGCTCCGGTTTCAGACCATTACATAAAAGAATAATATGTTACAAAAATTTGTTGCCCTTGGTCATCAAAATCGGTTGAAAAATAAACGCTACATTCACAATTAAGTACACATACCTCTTCTTGAGAGTAGTAGTAATTGTTGTTTTGCTTGCTTTCCGAAAAATAACTCTACATTTTTTGTTAAACAAGTCACATAGGAAAATCTAAAAAAAAAATTGGGTTATTTTCCCAAATGCTGCAAATGCGGAAGTATTATTTATCCGATTTTGATGACCAAGGGCAAAAAATTTTTGTAACACATTATTCTATCATGCAATAGTTTGAAACTGGAGCAATTTTTACGGAAACACGGAAACAAACTTAATTAAATGATGCGAAAACTTGAAAAATCATCAAAATTTTAACAAAAATCCAACTTTGAAGTGCCATAACTTCGTCATTTGTGATTAGATTTTAAACAACTATTGTTTTTTTAAGAAATAATTTTATTATCTTTTATTTTCGTCACAGCTCGGTGACATCGGTGAACAAAACCAGAGAAAATGACATTTTAGTAGACCTACCTTTTTTCAAAACACTAAAAATGGAAATTTGACCATATCTCAAAAACTGTTCTACTTTCCAAATATCTGAGAGCAGATTTGAATTCAGCATGAAATTTTACATAGGGATCAACTATTTAGAAGCCGGGATCAAAAATTTGTTGCATTGTGTTATTGTGATAATGTGGGTAAGATTTAGAAAGTGTGTGAGTTGCATAATTTGATAGAAACGCCATATAAAGCAGATGAATTCTTGGTGTTAACCATGGAATGCGTTAACTTGACAATAATCAGAGTAGTAGATATCAAAAATGATCCACGGGCTGTATGAGCTGTACAACGATATCGACGTAGTCAGTCAGGCGCGTTGAAATGGACAGAATGCGCTGGCTTGGACACGTTGTAAGAATGGATGAAAATGTAACGAGCTCGAAAGGTATTCGTCAATAAAATCGATGGACGGCGCAGGAGAGGACGACCAAAACTTCGTTGGATGAACCAGGTGAAAGATCTGTTATCTACACTTGTTGTGACGAACTATCTACGGAGCTCAAAAGACCGAAGCGTTTGGAATTCATTTATACGTGCGGCTACTGACAGTTGAATTTCTGTTGCTGCTGCCAATTAAGGAAGGAAGAAGGATATCAAAAATTGAGCGGTTGTTGTTATGGCATCGGGCTTAAAGGACCATCCATAGAGCAGCTCTCGCGTCTTAACCCAAAATAGGAACAATCAACTGGAAAACATTTAAGCGGTACTATAATTTTTTGGAAATATACAAGTATCAAGGTTTCCCTTAGATTGGCTCTTAGACTCATTCATATCTCATTTACAATTTCTTCCTTTTAACTTGACAATAATCAGAGTGGTGGATATCCAAAATGGAACGGTTGTTTGCTATGTTACAACATCGGGTTTGAAGGACCATGATTTAAACGGCTCTCGCGTCTTAACCCAAAATAGGAGCAGTCAACTGGAAAACGTTTGAGCGGTTCTATAATTTTTTGGAAGGGTACAAATATCGGGGTTTACCTTAGTTCGGCTCTAAGGCTCATTCATATCTCATTTACAATTTCTTCCTTTTAACTTGACAAAAATCAGAGTGGTGGGTAACAATATTGGAGCGGTTGTTGGGGTTATGTTATAAAATCGGTCTTGAAGGACCATTATTATATCGGCTCTCACATATTAACCTAAAATAGAAACAATCAACTGGAAAAACATTTGAGTTTTAGTTAAGCTCTAAGACTCATTCATATCTCATTTACAATTTCTTATTTATTATTCTTATTTTACAATTATCCAAAATGGAGCGGTTGTTTGTGTTATTGTATGACATTGGGCTTGAAGGACCATCATCCAAACAATCAAGTGACAACATTTAAGCGGTAATATGATTTTTTTGGAAAGATACACATATCGGGGTTTACCTTAAATTGGCTCTAAGGCTCATTTCATCATATTTACAATTTCTTCCTTTTAACTTGACAATAATCAGAGTGTTGGATATCCAAAATATTGCGTTTGTTTGTGTTATGTTATGACATCGGCTTGATATTTGGCAGTATGAAAATTTTGGGTTTTTTTTTTGTTTTGGCTTGCTGTAGGATTCTAAAAACTTTAAATTATTTTTAAGAAAAAGTCAAATACACCTTTAATTTTTTCCGATATTAGATACTATTGTAATTGAGCCTTTCAGTAAATTTCAAGAAGGTGTCTGTCTGTTCATCATCTTGAGAAAAAAATAAAATAGATGACAAAAAAAAATTGGGAGAAAAAAAGTTTTATTAATCTTCGCCAATTAAAGTTATCTATTATGTTAATTGGTATGAGAATGCCGAATGTTAATGAGATTTTATACCAATTAACACAGTAGATTACTTTTACAGGCGAAAATAAAAAAAATATTTTTTTTCCTAATTTTTTTGTCATCTATTTTATTTTTTTTCTCAAGAAGTCAAATCTAATCGCTGATGCAAGATATATTAAGTATATTTCCCCTTCAATTTAGCACAGGAGGGTCATAGTCCATTAAGTATATTTCCCCTTAAATTTAGCACAGGAGGGTCATAGTCCA
The DNA here is from genome assembly GCA_964034835.1 of Muscina levida. Lineage (NCBI taxonomy): Eukaryota > Metazoa > Arthropoda > Insecta > Diptera > Muscidae > Muscina > Muscina levida. The sequence goes on along the minus strand of OZ035882.1, from coordinate 32,621,721 downwards.
TTTAATCGGTGCGCTCTCACTTACAAAGTTAGCGACGATGTCAGTAAGTGTCATTTTAGTTGCAATTGCGTTATTAATGGAGTTTTTAGCGAGCTTGATAACACGCCTAATTACGAAGTAATTGACGATGACATCAGGTGCTATTTCAATCGGAGCTATAATGAGTGGACAATATGTTTACATTACATATTACATTACACCTTCTAAGTAGTTAGATCGCTCGCTTCCAATTTCATACAGATGTCTTGGATTACGAAATAGGTACTTTGTTTCATTTACCGCTGATTTACTGGGGAGGCTCAACGACAATATTATCTACCATCGGAAAAAAAATTAAACATTTTACTATTATATTGCGAAAAAAAATTGCATTTCCTCACATCAGACCAAAGTGTGAAGTATTTTTAAAAAAATTTCCCAAAATTTTCAAACGGCCAAATCTGATTTTTTTTTAAATAAGTACTAATTCTTTTTCTGCAAAAATTAAGGCAGAATTTTTCAAAATTTCATCAAATACGGGGAGAAGACCCAAAATTTGTATCATCGCTTCTCATGGAATTACTCCCAAAATTATTTTTTATTTCCCCTTAAATTAGCATAGTGCTTACCAAACTTTCACTCTCCCTTGAATGCCCTTGTCATAATTAAACATTTTTTGCATTTGTTTTATGCGATTTTTTGTTTGGCATTTTGTTACCTTACCTTGGTTCAAGTTCGTTAGTTAAAAGTCATCAACGTCATGTATTAGTTTTCATCACCACAAATTGCTATTTAAGAAAACAATTGTTAAGTGTCAACCGCATTTAAATGTATCGCATTTCAGTTTATTTCAACTGCTGTAAAATGCAACCGACTACATACATGTGCGAGTATGCATGTGCTTAGAAACAACCCCCATCAGTGAGGGCCAGTCCGTGACACTCTTAAATACATGACGATAGTAGTAGTGATGGTCCAGCATAAATGTAAATTGCGATATATGCCAATGGCAGAAGTTTATTATTTTAATCAAACAATTTGTTAGTTGTGTGAACATATAACATTAGCCAATATAGATTTTAAATATTAATTAAACGATTTGTCAGTCTAAGGCATCCCATAGCCCCGCGGGACCGACAAACAATCGTCTTTTTCACACAGACACGATCGGCAAGTTACACAAACGCCAACCTGGGTTTTGTTTCATAGCAGTCAGTCTATAGCCAGTCTCTTCTTGAGTGTTGTGAAAGAAACACCACACACCACATAATAAATTTATGGATTGATACCGAAATCGAGAAATATCGAAGTCATGATTTATACAACCATTTGATTTATACTCAGCAATGCACGTTTTGTAATATTTTTTGACATAGCTGTTAATTGTTGATGCTTTCGATAATTTAACTCTTTTCTTAGTTTACTATCCCAGCAAGCCAAGTTCTGGGGGCTCGAAATTATGTGTCCGAAAAGAGCCGAGTTTGAGAGCGTTTTTGGAGTAAACACATAAGTTTGAGGGTTTTCGGAGCACATTCAGTGCTTTCTAACCATGGGCTCATAAAAAGCACTTATGTCTGAGTTTTTGCAAACCTTTTCCTAAGATTCTAAATTTAAGGTTTTTTCACCCTTTAGGCGCTTTCAATCGCAAATTTTCTGTCGACGAAAAGCAATTCGCCTCAATATGCAGCAAATGGTTTCAAACTGCCAATGACAGAATTAAATATTATAAGAAAACAAAAAAACAGTAAAACAATAACATTTAAGAATGTAAATATTCATATATAAGATTAAATTTAAGAATATAAATTTGAAATGCAGACTTATTTCTTAATGAAGGTGTTTATGTTTAAGTTTCTACTTGTTTTTCATTTTGTTTATTTTTTTGTCAAATATAATATAAAAAAAATACATTAATTTCGTTTTGTTTCTTATAAAGTAAACTTTTTTTAATTGTGCACTCCAATATGCGTCTGAAAAGAACCTTTCAGGAGGCTATTCAAGTGCCTGGAAAAGTAACTTTAATGTGTCTTTTCTGAGGTTTTTAATCCTTCATTGGGAGGGTGAAAGCACTTATATCTGTGTCAGAAAATAGTCAGATTAGACTCAGAAATCTTCCACATTAAGTGCGACCGTTTTCATAGAAAAAAAAAACGCTCATTCCGGACTCTTTTTTAGGCACATTATGACGGTGAATGCTCATAAAAAAGTGTCCGAAAAGTGTCAGAAAACGCACATATTGCTTGCTGGGATTTGTCTTCAAAATATTAAAGTGTATTTAATTTATATGTATTTGTGTGTGCTCTTTCGGGAGATTATAAAGAAAACTCTCTCCGTGCTCTTTTAGGAAAAAAAATATTACTCTTCAGCAGATAACAAGGGTTCTTCTCCTTGAACTCCATGAAGAGCTCAAAAGTAGTGTTCCATTTTATTAAGTACTAAAAAGGAGTGCTCGCTCTGAGAACATGCAATGTTAAAAAGGAGTACAAAATGCATGAGGCTCAGAGTTTTGCGAAGTAATCCATTACTTGCAAAGGAACGATCCAAGATAAATCTTTGGATGATCGCTTGCTTAACTTTTTAATGTTTTTTTTTTGTTTTTAAAATAATAATTAAAAAAAGTTATTTTCTTTTCAGTAAAATTTATTCCAGTGCCAAATGTTGAACGTTCCTGCACAAAACAAATCTTGTCCTTCTGTGTATGGAATATAATAATAACTAATACTTTGGGGTTTGTAGACTAAACGCCAACTAAAACCATGTTAATAAAAACCCACAAATGTCAATTGGGTTTTCTCTGTTTTGTTTGAAAGCCTTCACCAACAATTACAAGGGTCAAGTTTCTGCCAAAGCTGACATCGATATTAGCGTATGTGTGTGTGTGTGTAAAATGCTACGCAAATGAAAGTGAAAGGAAATGTACTGAAATGTACTCGAGAGTATTGATTTCGCTGCACAGCAACAAAGTCTCGTGGGTACAAAAGGAAACTGGATAATTGAAATTCTGCATTTTTTGTTTCATATTGAAAAGAATAAAAGTAATAAAACAATGTACAATTTTAAATATATTATGAAATACGAAAGTCATAACATAAGATTCAAAATTTGAATTGGACAATTTTATTAAATTATTTTAAACTAGCTGGCCCGGCAGACCGCCCTGCCTCCAAATTTTTGTATAATATGTTGAGTATAGTTGAAATCTAAAAACGATTGGTTTATTTTTTTTGACCTCTAAAAAATTTCAATTTAAAGGGCGAGGTTTTCCCGGAGAAATTCTGTTATTCATATATCTTAAAGGTTATTATATATTATTATAAGAATTGCTAAAACGGATCAGCAGTGTCGTCCATGATGTGATGAAAACTTACTTATTGATAGGCACATATTCTAAAGCCACATTTTTAAGCCGATTGACTGACATATAACTTTTTGCGTTGGTGTACTGGGTGATTGTACCTTTTTATCCTAAGGAGTACGAATTTCCAAAATGCATTCATTAGGCTCAGCAACCCCATTAACCGTATGGTCTAGGTGATATCAACAGTTATTCCTATTTTCGTTATTGTCCCCACTTTGTGAAGCTCTCTAATTCAGTAGGAAGTACGCCATTATAAAAGTTAGTCATTCTTCTTTAAGCCTTTTTGCGGTCTGGGTGACCATCTACAGCAAATCCTTAACTTTCACTGAAATTTTGGGACAAATGGGGTCAACCGTTTTCACAATTAGTGGTGACATGAAAATGTACATCTTTTTCATATATATAGACTTCTGAATAACTATGATGTTGAAAAAAGTGACTAAATGACATTCCAAAAATTAAGTGTTTCATAAGCTAAACAACGGCAACTGGTTCCAAACATACATTCAAAATTTTCTCATGCCAAAAAAACATATATTTTAAGTAAAATCGGACAATCGATATTCAAAATTTTCTCATGCCAAAAAACTCATATATTTTAAGTTTAAGTAAAATCGGACAATCGATATAAATTTTGGAAATAATTCAACCCCAGCCAAATCAAAAACAAAAAATCTCATAATAAAACAAATATACATTCTAAATTTCAGTCAAATTGTTTAATTCGTTAAAATTTTCAATATAATTCCACCATAGCGACAGCTACCGGGTCAATTTATACAAAAAAATTTTTCTCAATGTTCCACAAACATAAATACTAAATTTTAGTTAAATTGGTACATGCATTCAAATTTTCGATATAAATCCACCCTAGCGCTATCTACCGGTTCCATTTGTACATACGATTTTTTCTAATGATCTAACAAACATAGATTCTGAATTTCAGTTAAATTGGCCGATTCGCTAAAATTTTGATTGTAAACCGACTCCAGTGCCACCTACCGGGTCTATTTGTACAAAAAATGTTTTCTTATGATCAAACGAATATCCATTCTAAATTTCAGTTGAATTGGTACATGCATTCAAATTTTCGATATAAATCCACCCTAGCGCCACCTGGATTTGATTTTTCAACACAAACAATCTACGGAAAATTCCGAATCGAATAAAAAAAAAATCAGCCAAATCGCTCCAGCCGTTCTCAAGTGATGGTATGACATACGTGGACCATTTCATTTTTATATATATAGATTTAAATCAATTTTTAATTTTTATTTCAAATATTAGAATCAAAAAAAATTATAAAAATGATCCTTATATATCAGATTAAAAATAAGAAAAAAATATAATAAAAATTTTCAGATTTTCATAAAAAAAAAATTTCAGATTTCATATTTATATATCTAAAAAAAATAAAAATTATACCAAAAAAATTTAAAATTTAAACAAAAAAAAATGTTAAATTTTATACAGGGTGGAGTGCGGTTATTTTCTTATTTGGGAATGAAATAATAAAAGTATTAATTATATTATGTTTTAATTATATTGAACAGTAAGGGAATTTTTAAATTACATGGTTATAAATAGTGTATCTGACAAATGTCGACCTTCGCTTTCCACACACTGCTGCATACGTTTTCTGAAGTTTTCATGGACTTTAACAAGCACGTCGACTGATATTCTGGCAATTTCAATCTCAATATTGTTAATTAGGTGTTGGGACGGTTTATATACACCTTCGACATCAGGTAACCCCAAAGGAAAAAATCGCATGGGGCTAGTAACACTTCCGTGTGGGGGAACAGCGAAACGAAAACGAAAAGCACGCTGCGCTGCAATGATCGAGTGCGCATTAGAAAAATACGCTTTAATTCAATACAGCCTCTCCTTACGTGTCCAATGCATGATGGCAACTAAAAGGCAGACTAATAAACATCTCCCGACAGCCACTATAAGCCATGCACACTCTCCACTCTCTTCGACCAACATACCGATACAGCCTGCAGTTCAAAAAAGCAAATTACCGCGCTCCACGATGCATTTGTGCAGATTGAATTTGAAATAAAAATATAAAATATAAATAAATACAATTGTATTATCACCTATAAAAATCGTTATGCTCCTGACCAAAAGATAAATAATGGGGCTTACGTTAGTTTGACTCTAAGTCTGATTTATATCTTATGTACAACTTTCAGTTCGGGTTTGCTTTAATTTTATACTATACTTAAATACATATTTAAAACAAAAATTAAACAAAAAAATTTCTATTTTTATTTACGTAGCGCATAACTTTAGATGCCCAGCGGTAAACGAAACGAAGTATGCGTGTGTTCTGTGATAAGTATCGTTCACTAATTATAACTCCGATTACAAGCGTGTTAACCACCTCACTTACAACACCGCTTATAAGGTAATTGCTATTAAAATGACACCTACTGACATCCTCCCTTACTTCGTAATCAGGCGTGTTTTCAAGCTCGCTGTAAACTCCGCCTATAACGTAATTCCAAATAAAATGACACTTATTGACATCGTCGCTTACTTTTTAAGCAACCGGGCACCGATTAAACGGTCTATGACACTGATATGGTAAATTTAAGGAGGAATATAAGCGAGATAATGATCACTCATTGCTACCAAATATAGCTGACATCAGCGATTACGTAATGGTTATTTTTACTGCTAGGTTCCTGGATGTTGAAGGGGCCTCAACAATCTGACGTCATGCGAAACTCTTTGGGGAACATTAATGTATCACTACCGCTACTGAATTGGGTGGATTGCATGCTGGGAAATCGTGTCGTCAATTTATAAATTGGTGGAAGCTACGTGAAAAAGATTGTGACTAGAGGAACACCACAGACGGGAGTCCTGTCCCCTCTTCGTTCAATGAGAATGGTACGAAAATTGTTAAATTTCCGGACGATGTGGTCATCATGATAGGTGGGAAATTTATACCAACGATGTGCGACCTTCTGTAAACTGCCCATGGAAGGATGGTACTGTGGGTTGTTGTTGTTACAGCTGTTGTTGCTATTGTTTTTGTAACAGCTGGTGGAAGTAGCTGGGTGATAATTCTTTATACCGACTTTCAATTTATCTGCACTCGATCGGGCATACGATCATTATTGGCAACTATATTTCGTTTGTTTGTAGATAACAAGGATTGTGTCAAGGATTGTTAGGTGTTGTTGTTGTGGGTTTTAACCGCCAAATTTCACCAAAGTTGGCGCCAGCTGGTTTGTTGATTTATATGCAATGTTGATAAATCATATTCCTTTTTCCTTGCGCAATCTGGATTTTTGTAGTGGAAGCATCTAGGATGAGTTTTGTTGGCTGAAGAACTCAAAAGTATTTGAAAAGTAATTTTTCATCGATGTTGATTTGGCCAGTGCCCCGGCCGGGAATCGAACCCGGTACCTTCGGATTGCTAGTATACGTCGCTTCCAATGAGTCGCTTCAAAGTCCACTGCTGCTATGGGTCATGTCCTGTAGTTCAGGGGTGAACCCTGAATTCGAAACGGAATTGGTTCTCTTTACCCGTAGATTTAAGGTCAAGGTTTTATTTTCTGCCAGAAGCTAAATTTGTCAAATAACATCGAGGAGAGGTTAAAAAGGAGTATCAATGCCCTTTATGTGTGCCGGAACTCTGTAGCTAAAAGCTGGGGACTCAATTCGAAGGTGTCAATATGGCTGTATATATATATATCTGTTTGAAAGTAGTAAGTATCATAAAGGGATGTGGTGCAAAATATGCAGCGAAAGCCCAAAATTCAATAAAAAATACACAATTCTCCTCATCTTGATCCCTAAACATAGGAATGGTAAGTCAACGTTGGTGCCGGAGACCATGAGGCTTTAAAGTATCAGAAAAGGGGTCCTTTGGGTTCTATGATGACCCCATATGTGTGGGTACTCAAATGACGCACGTAGAGGGTCATCATAGAACCCCAGGTGCCCCAGCGAAACGCCGGGATATGTGTAACTTTTCCCGGTAGTCAGAACACCCGCCGTTTGGTGACCCCTACCATTTGTCGCACAGTGTTATTATGTACGGATATCTGGTTTGGTGGGAGACCCTAAATAGGAGTAATTTACTAAAAATGCTCAGCAAAGTCCAAAGGAGAGCTGCAAAGAGGTTTGCTGGGGATAAAAGGAGATCACCGCAAGCGGTTTCGGATATTTGCTGTGCCTTCCCCCCTGGACTTGTACGTCAACACTACTGCGGCCGACCAGCAATCAGACTAAGGGAAGATATCGATTGGCATCAATCTACATATGGTCATGCGAATATTCTTTGGCTTTGGGTTATGACGGCTCATTTCATACACCTCTTACTGATTGTTTGACGAAACTTTTGGATAATCGTAAAGTAGACGTTGAAATTCCGGAGTGATTAAAATTGAATGACGGCGGGACTGCTTTTGGAGACTCAATTTCTGTCGAATAGAAGATGGAGCATGGCACAGGATAGAGGAGACTGTACTTCGCCTGACAATGACTTTCTGATAGAGTCGTGGCTTAGTGGAGGATTGGATGTGGAAAACATTCAGCGGACGTTAAATCTTCAGAACCGACTGTATGGTCACTGTGGCCATCAGAAAGCAGGAAAGGTTATTATAGGATGTGAAATCTTTACTTAAAACTTACTTAGTTCCCCTTTAAACCCCATAAATGAGGTATGGGATAGCTTCTCGCTTTCTATTATTGATTCACAACAAACGGCACCTACTTGTTTATCGAGGAATGCGAACGACACTGTTTAAGAAGTTTTTTGCTGGACATGCGAATTGACTCGAACCTATAATGCGAAGTTGCTGTTTTTCATCTTCCTCCCGGATATAATTTCCCTATCATGTTTTAGTAACTAACATGTAGAATCTTAACATTTAATATCTCATTATTTATATATATATGCCATGTAAATAAGTTTCTGTTCTTTCCCCATTTTATTAGCTATTGTTGTTTTATTGGCTATTGAGTGGCATTTTAACAATCATGTGTCAATTTTTAATGTGACATGACAATGATGATGTCTTAAAATATTCACAAAATAGACGGAAATACAACAAAAATAACGTATGTAAAAACCGAACACACATAAATAAACACAAAAGTTACACACAAATGCCAAATTGAATTTGAAATAATATGAAAAAATAGTATTTACTTCTGAAGCCTTTTTTACATGCCTGAAATTTATGCTCAGCAGGCGCATAAGTAATCAATAACATCCGGTTAAGATGTAAATCCTCGTTCCCTTGTTTCCTTCCGTCCCCCGATAATATATTAAAATAGTCAACGACTCACTACTAACAAATCATAATAGAAAGCTTTATTCGAATTGTAGTATATATTTAATATACCATACAAACTATCCTATAAGAGAGAAAGGGAAGTGCTTAAAATTAAATTTAGCTTAAAGGTTGTTTGTTATTCTTGAACAAGAATTATGAGAATATATAGAGGAAGTAAAATTATCAGTGATTTATGCAGAGTGTTTGGGTAGTTACATATGCGCATGCCAATAAATTCATAAATGACTAAGAAAATGACCAAATAACTTTTAAATATCACATTAAAACAATAGACGACGACTTTTTTTAAAAAAAAAAAGATGAACATAAGAATAACAAATTTAAGTTGTTGCTCAAATTTCTATCTTTGATGCAGAATTATCCTTTTGTAGTTAGATATGTAAAAAAATTTCCTAATTTTATTGCACATTTACACCAGATGGTCATCGATGGGTCACAACAGATACAATGGCAATACACGAATTCGTAGATCTTAATATCTATATTGAGAATTAAGAAATAAATGTCGTCTTCACCGTCATGTAAATTGATAAAAATCAAAACAACTGCTACTTACAATGTAAAACAAAATCAACAAGTAAACACTGATAATTTACATTTGTTGTTCATTATACAATTGGCATTGTGTTTTTTTGGTCTATAAATGAATGTGGTAAAGAAAATAATTCCCACCTTACTTGGCGTCAGCACGAAGAGTTTATGCAATTCTATGTTTAACTACATAAATTTATCTGATTTGAAATTGTTAAATGTTTGTTGGGATTTTAGCCAACAACATAGTTGCAAACACACGCCCTCCTCTTCAATGCGCGTTGGTAAGAGGTGGGTCTGTCTTGACGCTAGACCCCACCGACACCGACAACGCGTCATACACACACACACACACAAAGCCCGTCCTCATTATCATCATTGGCAGGCAGAGCGCGCTAACTTATTGCCGCAGCTATCGAACAACAAATAAACGTAACAAATGAAACAGAAACTATTAACATGAAATTGTTTATATTTCATGGTTCAATGCCAACACACAATGAAAATCAAATATAACAAACATAATTGCATGATGACAAAACAATGACACTGAAAGCTGGATTAAAGCGACAACAGGAGACCGGCCGTGGTATAGTGGTTAGAACACGCAACTACCATGCGGGAGATCGCAGGTTCAAACCTGGCTCCAGTCATCTTAAAAGAAAAAAAAATAAAGAAAATTTTCTTTCATTGTCGGCTTCCCTCGAATGTTGTTTGACAGCAACTTCGCAGTATTAAGCGTCGATTCAATCGTCGTGTCTAGTAAGAGCTTCTCAAAACAGTGACGTTCGCATTCGTCGATAAATAAGTAGGTGCCGTTAGTTGTGAATCTAAAAATAGAAAGCGTGTTAATTCACAACAATGCGAGAAGCTATCCCATACCTCATTCATGGGGTGCAAAGGGAAATTAAGTTTTTTTTTTAAGCTTTCCCGGTTCGCGTTGCTTCACCCGTACTTACAATACGGCCTGTCGTTGTAGCTTTATCCCATTGGTCTGAGTGATTGTACCACTTTAGTCCCTTTTTATCTCTAAAAGTACGAACTTTAAAGATGTGCCCTATTCGGCCTTTATATCCCTAAATGTTCGAATGTCTAAAAATTCCGTCTGGAGGCTCTATAATTCTATAGGGAGCGATTCTATATACATTTTCGTAACTCTACCTTTAGATATTTGATCTGGGTGATATCATCAGTTTTAGCCCGTTTTCGGTATTTTTAGAACTTAAAAACGAATTTGAAAAATTACTTCACATCGCACAACTAAAATATTCACCTTAATTTTTTGAGACTATACCTTTAGCCGTTTATTATCAGTTTCATTCCTTTTTACCCCCAAAAGGTAAGAATTTCGAAAACCCTCCTTGCTTCGTTCTAAGTCCTTAGGGGGAGCAAGCCTATATAAATTATCACGATAGTAAAATTGTATTCCTTTTTTAATTTTTTTACACAGAAACATCGGATTTAAAAAAAAATGCTTCAATCCAATTTGATACTAAGCATTTCCATATAATATTTTCGCGAGATGGTATAACTTTTATCCTTTAATGATAATTTTTACCTCATAAAAGTACGAGTTTCCAAAAATTCGTTCTTAGCTGACGTTTACTCGAAAGGGGGAACAACCTTCATCATCATTATGTACAGAGAGAATTACAATCGTTCTATTAATATGACTGACGTAACAATTGTTTCAAAAGGGGCGTGGCACTGCCAATTTCCCAGCGAAACGTAATCCCCCATGTACCATTTCCATATGTAGCAAATCTCAACTTCATGCCTTTGATGTTTCGCGAAATATGACCAATTAAAATTTTGTTTGTGTGGGCGGTGCCACGCCCCTTTGTCTAAGTATGTTTTCATGTAGCCTATGATAGAGACCCTACGGATAGTACTACACAATGAAAATTTCATTGCAATCGGTTCATTTATTTTGCCCAGATAACGATTTTTCAAAAGGGGCGTGGCATCGCCCTTTTTTCAGCGAGACATAATCCCCCTTGTACCAGTAACATATGTATCAATTCTCATGTTCATACCTCTAATAGCTCTTGAGATAAGACCGAATGAAATTTCGGTTTGTGTGGGCGGTGGCACGCCCCTTTGTCTAATTATGTTTTTATGTAGCCTCTGATAGAGGCCCTATGGACAGTATCACACATAGAAAATTTCATTGCAATCGGTCCATTTATTTGGCCAATATAACTATTTTTTAAAAAGAGGTGTGGCACCGCCCATTTTCCACAAACAAAGTATTTTTTTTTTCTTATACGACCGATATACGTACCAAATCTCGACTTTGTACCTATAATGGTTTAAAAGATACAGCTATTTTTAAATACGAGTTATATGGGGCGGTGCCACACCTATTTTACCTCCTTGCAGTCTGAATTTCCAAAAATCCTGTCTTAGTGCGTGCCTACGTCGTAAATGGAAACTACATTCCAAATTTTACGGTTCTAGCTTTAGCCGTTTGGCTGGGGGGTGATCAGTTAGTCACCGAAGCCTTTTATATATATATATAGATGAAGTATGGGATATCTTATCTTATTGTTACGAATTAACACGCTTTCTATTTTAGATTCACAACAAACGGCACCTACTTGTTTATCGACGAATGCGAACGTCACTGGTTGAGAAGCTCCTACTAGACATGCTGATTGATTCGACACTTATAGTGTAAAGTTGTTGACGACAACATCGAGGGGGACCGGTAATGAAGAAAACTGTAGATGACTAGAGGCGGGAATCGAACCCGGGATCTCCCACATGGTAGTCGCTTGTTCTAAACACTATGCCACGGCCGGTCCCTTAAGATTTAAATATAAACTGAAAATTAGTTGGCGTAAAATTTTCCAATAGGTTTTATATTTGAAAGAAAATCCAATTTCCTATCACAATTTCTCTATCTACTTGCTTAAATCGACCCGACACTGTACCGCAATGTATTAGCCGCTTACGACGTTCCATGAATGAATAATCTTTTCTGTTTTGTTTTAAACTTTCTTAGTTGCAGCAGCAGCAGAAGTACTTACAATTTGTCGCTGTCGCTTATACCGATGACAAACAAACGCGCAATATTGGCTCTGAACGAATGACCAAGTGTTGAGTATGGAACGTACGTGAATTGTATCGACGCTTAAGATTCAAACGAATTGTGCAATATTTTTATGTATTTTAAATGGTCGAAGGCTTTGTAAGAAAACGTTTTATGTTTGTTTTCTTCTTCTGCTGTGATATTGTATGAATAATTTCTGTGTTTTGGGGGAGGGGTTCGCCTTTGAATTTATAATTTCTGCATAATTTGCTTAAAATTTACACATCAACAACAACAACAACAATGTTTCACATACATTAGTTCACAATTGGGGTTTACGATCGATCCCCAATTGGGGGTGGGGGAGGGGTGGTCATAGCTGAAACTTAGGCTGAATCACAAACTTGTCACAGATGACGATTGAGACACACTTATGAAGTAGGACACAACGACAACAACATTGATTGTTGTGATTGGTGACTGACATACATACAGTTAGCCAAGATGATGGATATTGAGGGCAGCATGTTAACTATTAGATGTGTCTTTGTTGGAATATTGTACTTTTGGTTTAGCATAGAAAAATAAGGCAACTCCCAACTAAATCTATGACTTAGGTTTTTAGGTTCTCTATATACACAGCATAGATTAAATTAAATTCAGAAAAATAACGCACTACAACATTTTTTAGGTCATTGATTTGGGACTCAATTCTGAGAACTGCATGTGAAAGTATCCCAATAAAAAAAAGGAATTGTGCATCATTCGTTTTATCAAGTAACATGCCATAATAATTTAATATCGATTTGAAATTAGGAAGAATCGAATAGGGGAATTTGACATAACTCGAGAACCACTAGTACGATTAAGCTGAAACAAATTAAAAAATTAAGAATTACAATTCCTTTAATCTGTTTATATAACGTTAAATACATAAGCAACAGTTTCACTTATTCATTCGCCAAACGATTTTGAAATGAGTTTATTTTGTAGCAGTTACAATAAAACTGTTGCACTCCGTGGCGTATTACGTGGAATATTACTAATGATAATCATAGGCCACCATATAACAATATAACAAAAGAGCCTTAAACGTGAAATATACTATACTCACTTACTTTATATCGATATTAAACTATTATGTCATGTAACTTGACAAAACGATTGATGCAGAACTTCTTCTTTTTGGGGCTACTTTCACGTGTAGTTCTCAGAATTATGTCCCAAAATTATGTGTTGTACTTTGTTATATTGCAGTAGTAGACAAATCCTCAGAAAACCGAAACATGCGCCACAACCTTTCTAGTACCTACCACACAACTGACCGAAAACACCCTCATAGTTTTACAGACATATTTTAGTTTTTTTGTAAGGAGATTGAAATTATTCAAATTTTACACAAAGTAAGTCTTTTGAACGAATAAAAATGGAATACGTTGTGCTGCCCCAACCGCCACTGCCAATAGAAAATTAGCCAACTTCACGAAAGATAATATATTTCAATAAATCTTCAAAACATTGAAAATACCCCATCCATCAGAAATTATGATTTCTTTACAGGTTTTTATGCGAAATTATTAGAAACTTTTTCCTTAATTCTCAGTTGCTATCGTAAATAACCCTTTTTTGGGGTTTCTCACACAAGATGACCATATGCCCAGAAATGTTAAATTAAACTGTATTTGCATTTGTTGAAAAGTTTACTATATGTTAGTCCCAGGCATCCCATAGCCTTGTGAGGCCGTTAGTAATAGTTTTTTTTATCACACACACACAAAACCGGCAATCCACTTGTGTAAGAAAGTTTTGTTTTGATTCAAAACCGTCAGTCTCAGCTTGTGTGTTATGAAAGCCACACCACACACGCTTATTTCACATTCAACACAAAAAAGAAATTTGGAATGTAGGTTCCTTTTATGATGTAGGCGCCTATTAAGTATTGTTGGAAATTCGGACTGCAAGGGCATAGCACCGTCCCATACAGGTCGAATTTCGAAATGGCTGTATCTCCAAAAACGGGAACGGCCGTGGCATACAACACGCGTCTACCGTGCGGGTGATTCGTTGTACGAAGTATATTTTTTTCCATTGGCTGCCCCCTCGTAAGTATCTCATAAACCATTACAGGTACGAAGTCGAGATTGGGTACATATGTTGATCGTATAACAAAAATAACTTTTTCGGCGGAAAGAGGGCGATGCTTCTTTTTACAAAATCGTTATATAGGCTAAGTAAATGGACCGATTGCAATGAAATTTTCTCTGTGTGGTATTGTCCATAGGACCTCTATCATAGGCTACATGACAACATAGTTAGTCAATAGGGGCGTGGTACTGCTCACACAAACCGAAAGTTTAATCGGTCATATTTCAAACCAATAAATTACTGGCACAAGAAGGATTACGTCCCAAAGGAAAAAGGGCGGCGCCGCGCCCCTTTTGAAATAATGGATATATCGGCCAATAAATTAACCGATTGCAATGAAATTTTCATTGTGTGGTAATGTAACTAAGTCCTCTATCATAAGCCAAACTGAAACATAATTAAACAAAGGCGCGTGACACCGCCCACATTAACCAAAATTAGAATTTGACATATCTCACGAGGCATTAGGGGTATGAAGATGAGATTTGCTACATATGTTACTGGTACAAGGAGGATTGTGTCTCACTGGGAAAGAGACAGTGCCACTCTTCTATTTGAAAAAATGATTATGTCGTTCATATTAATGAACTGATTGAAATAAAATTTCCATAACCTATGTATCTTGCTTGGTAGCTGGCTAACTGACTGGGTGAAATGGCTGTAGATAGGTTAATGAAATTTCGGGTGGTTGTTCCCCTTTTCGAGTAAACGTCAGCTAAGAATGAATTTGTGGAAATTCTTACTTATGGCCAAAAAAAGAGGATAAAACTGGTACCATCACCCAGACCAATCGACTAAAGTTATAATCGCGAAAATGCTTACTATAAAATTAGATTGAAGGTTTTTTTCAAAATCGACACTTTCCTTATAGAATTATAAGGGGTACCTGTCCGTCTAAGTTGTGCGATACGAATAGACTGGGCTAAAGCTACAGTCACCTAAATTTGAGTCTTATGAAGCAGTTTTGCGAAATTTTTTTTTTTCAAAATTCGTTATTTTGGGGATAAAAACGGACACAAATCAGTGTGAAAATATTTTTCGACATTTTTACTTTTAGATACATAAAAAGTGGCAGCGTCGCCAATAGAGCACGGCTAAAGCCAAAGTTACACCTTTAAATGATAGAGAACTTGTGCGATTAGATCTGATTTATTCCAAGTTTGTATTCTTAGGGCCACAAAGGGGTGAAACTTAAACCATCTTAATATCATCTTATTGAGTAGTTGTAGGATACAAACAAATTATTGCAAAATCGTACTTTGAGAAATAAAAATTAACAGTATTGCATATTTAAGAGGGTGTAATTGCTACTAACATCCATATAATGTTTTCATTTTAACTGTAGTAGTTATTCCCTTAAGAAGATTCATTGCATGTAAGAGTGTAGCAAAGAGATCCGGTACAGCTAGTATTATATAAGTAACTTCATTTTAAAATCGGTTAATTCATATAAGTTTCAGGGTATTTTATTTATATATGATGAATTTCATATCAAAACCTATAAAATAAGGAACATTTTGAACCCGACCCCCTCAAATTTTAAGAAATTTTGCATACAGCTACATTTTACCTACAGAAACACAACCTCATTTTTAGAAATTAAATTTTTGAAAATATGTGGGCGTGGCAAGGTGCCGAAATATTTGAAAAATTACGGTTTTTGGCACTTTTAGGCTGCGATTACTATGGAATGACTCAACCGATTTGAAAGATCTTGGTGCCATTAGAAAGGTATATAAGTCTGCTTTCAAAAACATATACTGTAAAAATTTTATATTACACTGAAATTTTTTTTTTTTTTTGCCAAAAATAAAAGTTTAAACTTGGAAAACAGTTCGAAGATCAAGTCTTTTATTTCCAAAAAAAATATTTTTAGATAGGCCTATTTAATATATATAACATATCTAAAAACTAAAATGGGATTTTTCTAATATTTTTTTAAAAAAAATTTAAGTAAATGCACCTCCTCAGCTTATTCATGTGACCTACAAATTCCTTGACAAAAAGCAGTAAGAAAGTTTCAGTCGGGCAACCCGACTTACATTTACCCTCACTCTCAATAAAATCTATTACATTGATATTATGACTCGATTTCTAAAGTGGGCGGAGTGGTACATTTGTATGGGAGGTACCAGAAGGGGTGTGTCTAGCCTTCCAATTTTTTTCTCCAAAACTGTATCCTGCTATAGCTTTACTAAATACAGAATTTGGGCACGACAACGTTGGGTGTATTGATATTATTACT
The DNA here is from genome assembly GCA_964034835.1 of Muscina levida. Classification (NCBI taxonomy): domain Eukaryota; kingdom Metazoa; phylum Arthropoda; class Insecta; order Diptera; family Muscidae; genus Muscina; species Muscina levida. Next base: position 32,605,108 of record OZ035882.1, on the reverse strand, counting down.
CGATTTCTAACGTGGGCGGAATGATGTATTTGTATGGGAGGTACCAGAAGGGCCGGGGACATGTAGCCCATTTCCAATATCGTTAGTAGTTTTGGGAAAATATTAACTCGTGAAAAATATCAAAACAGTTGGTTGCGTCTTTCGAAAGTAATCGTGCGCACCAGCCGGACTGCCAGACAGACGGATATGGCTCAAACGATTTAAAAAGTTAAGAATCGAATTTAGTTCAAAGAAACCTAGGGTCTAAAGTGACTCCTTCGAACGGCGAAAGACCTTTATCATTGGGCTTCACAAACTTGTACGATCTCCATAGAAATTGATTATGCAGACGCTGACGACTACAACAAAACAAAAGAAGAGCTGTTTTCAAGGTATAAAAATGCTAATACTATTACAGGAACTCAAAGCTTCCATTCTTTTATACCTTTAGATGAAACTTCACTAAATATTAGCAAATATTCCGAAAGTCAACAGTATTTCTTGCGCAAAATTTATCAAGGTTAAGTCCATATTTTTTGGGGTGTCTAAAAAATTTATAATACGATTCTTGTTCTAATCTATTAGAATCACCATAAAAATCTGTATAACTTCCAAAGTTTAGCTACTTTATTCATTTTTGTCACACAAATATATCTATATAAGGGAGTTAACAAGAGATGCATTTACTTAAAAATTTTTTGTAAAAAAAATAAGAAAAACCCCATTTTAGTTTTTGGATATGTTGAATATATTAAAAAGACCTATCTAAAAATATTTTTTTTTTGGAAAAAAAGACTTGATCTTCGAAGTGTTTTCCAAGTTTAAACTTTTATTTTTGGCACAAAATTTTTTTCAGTGTAATAAAATATTTTTACAGTGTATGTTTTCGAAAGCTGACTTATATACCTTTCTTCCTTTTTACAATGCTGTTTTTATATTATTATTCTTTTAAATGTTGACATAACTTTGCATTAAGCACACGCTTAATATTAGTATAGTCGTATGAATCATCCCAATATTGTGTTTTGTTTGTTTCTCTGTTAAAACCATTGACGCCATTCTATCAGCCCATTAAGATTCATTATCATCAACACCTTTTCTTCCAGACATAAATCGTACGAAATTGCGCATTTTGTAATTACAATTCTTCGCTTTCGCTGCAATTAATCTAAATTAATATTAATTGAGGAAAATGCAAATGTTAATTGAGTTTTATTCACAATATCATATCATATGATAGATAGCAAACATTTCATATGTGTTTATATGAGAGTATAATATATTTTTTGCTAATCCCTTCAAACAAAGACGATATTCTAATAAATCTTAAATGAGGAATTAATTAAAAAACGAAATAATCTGACTCGCACACACACACACACACAGCTGTACAAATCCAAATTAAATTGTCAATTAATAAAACAAATGTTAACTAACTTAACATAGACAAATAAAAACAACAGTAACAACTTTAACATGGTTCTGTAATAAATGATTCACTTACCAGCCATAAATTAAAAGTTGTTGTGCAACAACGCAGTTGTGACAAACAGCAATTGACAAGAAAAAGGATTAGATTAGAAGCACAACAAAAAGCTATAATAATTATAATTACAAATTTTGTATGCAATATACAAATTATGCAATATTTGCCCAATACATTAGCAAAGAATAGCAAAAAAACGTGACTTAAGGTTTTGAAATCCTCTTTTCATGATTTCTAACACCAAAGTGTGAAGAAAATGTTTAGAACACAAAACAATGAGGGCAATATCAAGATCTAAAATAAAATGTAAATCTGGTGGTTTAAAGTTGTTAAACAAAATTTGAACAATACAACAAATCAAAAGGTAACAAGTGCAGCAGCAACGCTCAGCTATTGTTAAACAAGAGATTTTAAGCCAAAATTGTATTGCGCATGCGCAACACTTAAGTATACACAACTAGAAGGTTGTGTGTTAACAAAAGATCTTAGATTAGCATAATGTTTTATTGCAAAACTGTAAAGAATTTATTGTTTTCATTTACTGGTTTCCCCTATATAATCGCCTTTATATATATACGTGTGTGTGTTTTTATGTAAAATTATTTATTTATGTAATTCAAGTTGGCATATCCTACATTAAGAGTACAAAGTGTATGTTTAACCGGCTATTGCCAACAACAGCAAAAAAAATTTGCATTATTTTCTCATTTTTATTCTTCTCAAACTCGATGACTTTCTGCTGTCTGCCAGGGAGCTGCTGTTGGGTTTATTGTTAATTTAAAATTGTTGTATAACAATTAATTACAATTTATTAAGAAAACAATTTTAGTGCGGACTTCCAGTATGAAATGTAGTAGTTAGCAGAGAGTGGTGGTTAGTTAGACAGTATAAGGCAAATGTATTGGGAAGCTTTAACTCGCCGTCTTTCTTACCTCCTGCTTCACCTAACTAAGTCTTTTACGGTCTATTTTATGCCATGCTCAAGGCTAATAGTTGCAGCAGTTTTTCTTTAGTTTATATTTTTGTTGTTGTTGAGTGTTTTTGCCCGACAACCATTAAACACTTAATGTTGGTAGTTTTTTTTTTCTTTTCTAACGCTCAAATGGACAAAGGAAATGAAATCGCAAACATGGCTGTGCTAAAGTTTTTGTGTTATATTCAGAATTTCGCAATTTTTGTTTTCTGGTTTTGAAAAATTAGAAGTCAAGTGGTGTCAATGTTTTAAGGCAACATTTGTTTGTGGGGCTTTTAAACTTGATTTCATTTGTAATATCGTGTCATTTTTTTGTGTGTTAAATTTTTGCAGTGAATACGTTATTTTGCTATAGTTTGTTTAATTACAACTTTGAGGCATTGGTGAGACTTAAGTTGCCATTAACAAATTATCACTGGTACTTGGTAATGTTTGGCGGCACAACAGCTGTAAACAGTAGTTAGATTAAGCTGCTGGACATACATTTATAAAAGGGAAACATAAGAAAAAAAAAACGAAATGTAAAATAATATTTTTATGTACCATTATTAAAGCGTTATAATTTTGTCGTTTGGAAATAAAATAAAATAATATAAAATAATATAAAAATATATAAAATAAAGGAAAAATAAAATAAACTTATAACATAATTTCCCTTTACACCCCATGAATGAGGTATGGGATAGCTTCTCGCGTAGTTGTGAATTAACACGCTTTCTATTTTTAGATTCACAACTAACGGCACCTACTTGTTTATCGACGAATGCGAACGTCACTGTTCGATAAGCTTTTACTAGAAATGCCGATTGGCTCGACACTAATACTGCACTGCGAAGTTGCTGTCGACAACATTCGAGGGGAGCCGACAATGAAAGAAAATGAAATGGAGCCAGGAGTTGGACCTGTGATCTCCCACATGGTAGTCGCGTGTTCTAACCACTATGCTTAAAATAAAATAAAATCAAATAAAATAAAATAAAATAAAATAAAATAAAATAAAATAAAATAAAATAAAATAAAATAAAATAAAATAAAATAAAATAAAATAAAATAAAATAAAATAAAATAAAATAAAATAAAATAAAATAAAATAAAATAAAATAAAATAAAATAAAATAAAATAAAATAAAATAAAATAAAATAAAATAAAATAAAATAAAATAAAATAAAATAAAATAAAATAAAATAAAGTAAAATAAAATAAAAAAAGATAAAATAAAATAAAAAAGAAGTAAAATAAAATAAAATAAACTAGTGCGTTACACACTGAATTTGACCAAAATCTTTAAACAATAAAATAAACAACACTTTTCTGATCGTAGGCCGAATTTGATGTATCATTTGATACACTTAACGTACATTTAATAAAATAAACTACTCATTTGAATACTTAAAATGTGAAAATCTTAAAAAAAAATTATTTAAAATTTGTTTTTGAAAATTCGTGATGTTACACGTGACAAACTTTTTTATATAATCAGCAGACATCTGGGGTTAAACGATCCTTATGTACCCCCACCCTTAGGGATGAGGCCTTCACTGATCCTTATGAAAATATACTTGTATTATAAGTTTTCTGAAAGAAGTTATGGGATTTTAAATAGGCAGAATAGTCCTACGGCTTCCGGTAAAACCCATACAAAATGACCCATTTTTTAAGAATTAATCTTTCTCTTAAAACTTACGAACGGATAACTTAAAAAAAACTTACTTTCCCTTTACACCATTATGAAAGAGATATGACATAGCATCTCTCTCTCTCTCTCTCTCTCTAATGGGTAACTGAAAGATATTATAATTTGGTCAGTTTAAAACTTAATTCATATCCCTTTGCACCCCATTAGTGAGGTATGGGATAGATTCTCGCATTGTTGTAAATTAACACGCTTTCTATTTTTAGATTTACAACTAACGGCACCTACTTGTTTATCGACGAATACGAACTTCACTGTTTGAGAAGCTTTTTACTAGACATGCCGATTGATTGGACACTAATACAGCGAATATGCTGTTGGCAACATCGAGGTTGCCGGCAACGAAAGTAAAATGTAGATGACTGGAGCCGGGAGTCGAACCTGGTCTCTCCCGCATGGTAGTCGCGTGTTCTAACCACTATGCCACGGACAGTCCCGTCAGTTTAATACCTTGTTATAATAGACAAATATTCAAAAACCTGAAACCTTTGCCACACTCATTCTGGTACCTCCTATACAAATGACCGAATTGACCCTTATAGTTTTACACAAATACAAGTACACTTTTGTTTAAGATGCACTTTTGTGAGACTTTAACTCAGGAATGAATATGGACCATATTGGCCGATCCCTTCTGGTACCTCCCATACAAAACGACCTTTTTTTAGGAAATTAATATTTCTCCTATAAGTTCCAAACGGACAACTGGAAGAAATTTTAATTTGTTTAGCTGATTTAATTTTTATGGTATATAAATCCTCAGAAAACTGAAACTTTTGCCAAACAACCCCCTTTTGGTACCTCCCATACATATCTATGGAAAACTGATATTTCTCCCCTTCTGGTGAATTCACCCATATACATTTACATACATTTCTTTTTTTAAAATTTCACTGAATTCACTTAAATTTCACTTACTGTATATGTTAGTGATAATATGGCTCAGGAATAAAAATGTATTATATCGGTCGACCCCTTTTGGTATAGGGTAGCCAGATATTAAAGTCGGAAAAACAGTACATTTGAGATCAAAAAACAGTAAAATTAAGAAAAAACAGTACATCTTAAATTAAATCTTAAAAATTGACTAAGCATCACACATATGAAAAGTAATTCAACAAACAACAAAAACAATGTTAAAAAAATATAATTATGTCATGAACGCATTTGCACAGAGAACATAGATATCGTTGGCTTAACATGCAAATGATCTAAGTCTACTTTTTTTTAAAGAAATTGAGATTTCAATGCAGTAATATACATTAAGTAAAAATACATCGATCACAACAAAAAAAAATCTAATTTTTTGTTGTTGTTTTGTGGTGATGAGCAAAAGCGCTAAGTCCAATTTATTACATCTTTGTGTAATATCTCTTTAATTCCAATGTTGTCATATCAACTGTTTTGCGCAGAGTATGAGAGTCCAACCAATTGACATATTTCGTCACACTCAGGTCAGCTGATGAGCGTACGCTATTTGAGCGTACGATTGATTCTCGTCTGTTCTATAAAATTTTAAAGTATGCACTTAGAGTATAGACGTCCAAAATAAAATGAGGCGCTATTAGTAAGTGAGAGACATAGCAACCTGAATGAAACGAAGTGTGTATTGAAAAGTAAGGGGACTGAGTGAGAGAGAAAGAAAATACGTGTGAATTGAGCTAGCTCAATCATTTTAAAAATTCTGAAACGAATTTGGTCTTTAGATACTTTATACTACCGCATATCAAATGATATATACCCTTATCTTTCATTGTGTGGGTATAAATATATCCTACCGGAATGCTAAAATGTAATCTTCAAACTTATTTTAAAAATTATGTGCATTAAAAACAATAACAACGTTGTAAACAAACTATGTGTTTACTATGATAGAGTGCTTTATATTGTCTTCGGCAAAACATGTGTTATTAAATATTGTAATGTATTGTAGTAATAAAAATCAGTAAAATAAAAAAAACAGTACAAAAACAGTAGTCGGTTTGAAAAACAGTACTTTCGCGTACTGTTTTACGTGTTGTGCATAAAAAAGTACGTAAACAAAAAAACAGTACGTGTACTGCTAAAAACAGTACGTCTGGCTACCCTATTTTGGTACCACCAATACAAAATGACCCATTAGTGGATAATTAATATTTATTCCATGACATTCAAACGCCGCAAAACTTGAAGATACTTTAATTTGGTCAGTATATTTATCTGGTAATAGTAGACAAATCTTCAGAAGAAAACCGAAACCTTTGCACCAAACCTATTGGTACTTTTCATACAAATGACCTAATTCACCCAAGTAGTATGTACATTAGGGTGGCAGCGAAAACTCTACTTTAGATTTTCGGTAATGCCCAAAGGGGAATATTGCGTCAGTTGTTATAAAATGCCTATGGTCAAAAATAGAACAAAATCGGACAACTTTATGCCGTGCCCCAAAGAGGTCAAAGGTCAAATCTATATATATAAAAATGAGTTTGTCTTTGTTTGATTTCTGATGGATCAAGTGGAAACCGCAATTTTGTTAATTTGTTAAAATTTGAAAAAAAAAATTTTTATATCATTAAACATCGAATACTCCATAATGTGTGTAGTTTAGCACTTTAGTACTAATGTCACATCTGTTGAGAATGTTGAGAGTCTTTTCATAGGGAAATCGATGTGGACCTTTTAATGATTTTAATGAAAATTTACTTTCCGATGTAGAATTGAAAAGTATCCGCTGTTTATATACAAATTACTGTCAAATTATATTTTACTAAAATAACAACTAATATGCCCTACTTAATTTTCACACCGCCATCCCTTTCATTGCACTACCATTGCAAAAATCAAGTAAAATCCATTTATAACTGCCAAATTGCCAATCCAATTCTTTAACCGTCACAACACCACTATCCATTTCAAAATAAATTTAATAACAATAAAAATAAAACCCAAGAGAAGACACAAAGATACGTACCATTGCCTTAACCTGCAATAACAATAACTTTTAATATCGCACAAACCATAAACAAAATTAGAAAATTGATCTTAATAGACACGTTCTTGACCCAGTTACGAGGACACCAAAGATACACAGATACAAACACATCGGTCCCAAATGACGTTCGATGGCATTGTTATGGAGGAGCGGTGTTCTTATTTTCCCCATTTACTTTTCCTCACACAAACACACATACACACAACAAATGAAGATGAAGAAAAAGCCAACAATTTGCAATAAAACAAAAGAAAAGCAAAACTTAACGTAAGTAGACAGTCGTTTTCAAAAGCGATCATCACCATTTGCCGCAGCAGTGTAACCAATAGCAGCAACATCTTGATATCATTTTGATTACCTCTTTAGTAAAAGTAATATCATTTTGAAAATGTTTCCAAAGATGCACAGAACAGCAAGAGAAAGATAGAGGTAAAGACAGAAAAGTACAAAAATTAGGCTAAACATTAACGGAAGAATACAGAGACCGCAACAAACGAAATCATCGTCAGCATCATGAATCGCGAATCGTCATCATCGAAAGCCACCAACCGCCGCTACATTCATTATTGAACATCAAAATATAATAAAAATCAGCAATTGGAACAACGAATTGGAAAAGATGTTCAACACTCACACACACAGAAAGTAATATGTTTAAACAGAAGTCATGATAAAAAAATTGCTACAGACGTTGTCGCATCAATGCGAGATTGCCACTGTGTTGTTCACTTTAGCTCATTCTGTTGACGATGCTGCTGCTGCTACTGCCGTTTTGTTGCTTCTACTATTACTGATAATGTTGTTTGTTGCTCGTCGCTTACCCCTTCACACTGACGACAGCAACGCCATCAAGATGATGCGGCTTCTTCTGTTGCTGCTGTATTCTATTTTGTTGTTGTTTCTGTTGCTGTTATGGGCAACAGATCTGCAAAGTGTTGCCGCTCGCTACTGTATCGCATGTGTCTGTTAATGCGGCAGCACACTACTATTACTTTCACACACACGTTGCTCAAAAAAAGAGAGTAATTCACCAAAGTACTTTCAATTATTATTGTAAAATAATAATTGACATCTCACATTGTTTCATTTATAAACGAATTGAATGTGCTTCAACATTTAGTTTTTTGCGGTGCTATCTTTGGCATTGTACAGAACATTGGTAAGACTTGAAGTATTGAATTGAAAGATACCAAAAAAGAAAGTATAAATGGGTCTTGTGAAGAGATAAGTGACACTGTTCTACTTGTTAATGTAACAATGTAACAGGTAGCGATAGCGATGGCCCATGCTAGGGTGCTTGATGAGACAGATAAGGAACTGAATTCTAAGAATAAAATATTTTGATATAATAAATAAAATAAAATAAAATAATATAAAATAAAATAAAATAAAATAAAATAAAATAAAATAAAATAAAATAAAATAAAATAAAATAAAATAAAATAAAATAAAATAAAATAAAATAAAATAAAATAAAATAAAATAAAATAAAATAAAATAAAATAAAATAAAATAAAATAAAATAAAATAAAATAAAATAAAATAAAATAAAATAAAATAACATAAAATAAAATAAAATAGAAAAAAATAAAATAAAATAAAATAAAATAAAATAAAATAAAATAAAATAAAATAAAATAAAATAAAATAAAATAATATAAAATAAAATAAAATAAAATAAAATAAAAATACAAAAAAATTAAATAAAATATTTTTTTAATAAAATAAATTGAAATATAGTTTTTATAAAATAATAATAAAAATACAAAAAAAATGAAATAAAATATTTTTTTAATAAAATAAATTGAAATATAATTTTTATAAAATAATAATAAAAATATAAAAAATGTTAAAAAGAATAAATAAAAAAAAACAAATTAATTTAAATAAAAAAAGTAAATGTTTGTTTTTATGTTTGTGAATTAAAGTAAATTCTTCTGAAGTAAAACTTTCATAGTTTGGAGAGGTTATATATAAGAAATGGGCGTCATGTGAATACAGGAAACGAAATACAGCAAGACAATAGTCAAAATTGACTTCGAAGTCAAAAGTGAACAAAGGAAAAAACACAGCTTTTGACAAAAAAAAAGACCAACAACATGAATTTTTTTTTTCGATAGAACGCTTACAAGCCATAAAACATATTTGGGCTGCAAGTAGGGTGCACCAGTTAAAAAAAATTATGTTCTATTTATATAACCTTTAACCCTCAGGGGTGTTCACATCAACATTTTATTTCTTGATCCATACTTATGGATATAGAGGGATCTTTCAACCATGTCGAACCGCCTGCATCATGACAGAGCTCCACAGCCTGCAGATCAACACACATACCAGCAAACTGATTCGTCACATGCTATAAACACCTCAAAGCTTGGAAATGACAACCTCACTAGGAGGGTAACTAGAGGCACTAGAGGTTGACCTAGCGGTCAACAGCGTGCTTAAACAGCTGGAGTAGGAAAGATGCATGGCAGTAGCGTACGCGGATGAGATGTCGAAGATGATTCTACCATAAATCGAACGGAAGATGCAGGACTAAATCAATATTCTAGCAGACAAGTTCGCCAGCAGTGGACTTAATGCGAACCCTGATAAAATGGAACCTGGACTGTTCTGTCGGAAACAGAAATCGTCTACTACATCCAATATACATTTGTCTACTACATTCAAAATTCATTTGGGCAACTAACAAATCAACTTTTTCGAGACGGCGTACTACTTGGGCCTCATCTTACACAGGAAGCTAAATTGGAGACAGAACATAGAAAGGAAAACCTACATATGTTAGCACTCATACCGAAAAGCTATTAGGAAAACCTGGGGACTCAAACTTAAGGTAACACTTTGAATGTATAACGTTATAGTGTAGTGTATGGATCTATAGTTTGGTGGTATGCGCTCGCTTCGACAACGTCCCCCTTGTCTCCTAAATACCGGGTGCATTAGATCGACGCCCTCTAAGACGCTCTACACGATACTTTATATACAACAACCTTCTCAGAACTACAAATGATCCGCCCTCAATCCCAATAGAACATTGGGATCGCTACATTAGAGAGGCGTGTAGATTTAAAAAATTTTGTCTTACTTAAAACACAAGTACAATTAAAGGAACAGTCCCACAATTTTCGTTTTTCCCAACACTTGTATATTTTATGTACTGTTTACTTCATCATTCTAAGAACTTTGTCGGACACCATGAAGGAAGCTTGAAATGTGCCATGGAAGTCGTTAACATAATCAAAGCAGTGAATTGTGAAGCCGTCTTTTTTAAACTTTGTGTATGGATTGTTTGATATTATTAGAAAAATTTAAAATTTGAAAATTTGTAAAACTGTATATACTGTTGAAAGGTCTGAGAATCTTCTTTCAAAAATGGTTAATATATCAAAAATTGTTTCAGAACTGAATGTCTTATCAGCTCATAAACGAGGAAAGACCCAAAAATCCGATTTTTGAACCGTAAGTCAAGATTCATGTTGTACTCGACCATACCTACAACAAGCTCTAGCTCCCTCCTCAAGTTCCTTAATGTTTTTCCAATCTGTAGCAATGTGTATTTGATACATAGATATTTGTTTTATTCAGTTTTATCGGAAGGAGCACAGAAATTTATATATGCCTTTGGGGAGCCGTGACGACGAAGCGCTTGAAAAGCCCTGCTATAGTTACTGCAGCTATTTTTGAAATTTGTTAAGAAATTTTTTTAACAAATAACTAAAAAAAAATCTTCTTTGACTTACGCTTAGTTCAACAATATCATCTATGAAGACAAAATCTTACCTGCAAAGAAAAAATTAAAAATTAAATTAATTAATTAAATTATCTCAAGAATTTTTATGTTGTTAAAATTATACATCTATTTAAACAGTTATAAATGATTTTTTTTTTAAATTAATGAATTATATTATATGTAGAACAATAACATACATAAAATCGTCTAAATTTTCTAATAACAACATGTGATACGCTTATAATTTCCGTATGATAACCTTGGAGCATACCGTTAAAGGCAGACAGACAGTCATCAGTGTTATAGCCCAACACATATGTGCCAAACAAAAGCAACAAACAAAAAGAAGCCTTCAACAATGACCCAAAGACCAACAAAACTATAGCGCAAACACAATTGGTCATAATCAACTTGAAAACGGAATAGAACAGGAAAAAACACAAAATAGCTAAAAGCTGCATAGAAAACAATAAAACGCCAAATAACGTGAGTTATGTGCAAAATGTTTAGGGCCAACGTTCGTGAACCCCAACTAAAGAACATATCGTTTATGTTATATAGACCAAATATGGATACAGATATGACTGACTGTCTGTCTGCCAGTCATGTAGCTGTATTTTCTCAAAAAATAATTAATTAGGTGCAAAAATTTCATATATTTTGAGTTAGTTTTTGTACAGATCTTGATCTGGTCACCGATGACGTATAATATGTGGCTGTATGACTATGCCACCAGACATATTCGTGACTGTGGTATGTTGGCTAATAAAATTTCCGCTTTAATTAGTTTGAGTTATTCTCTTAACATTAGTTCAAAGCATATACCTAACATATTTTTTTCTTCTATAATTTCGCAATATATTCGCGTTTCGTTTTTTATTGTTTGCAAAATATTTTGTTTTATTATTTTTGTCGTTTTTCGTTTGTCGTGTTAAAACCCACATGCTGTGATCTTGAAAATTGTTTCTGTTTGTCTCTTCGTATATTTTTGTATTTGATTCTTTTGACTTCAATTTCAAGGAATATGAAAATGAAACGCTGAGACATTCACCACCACCGCCACGATCTGCAGCACCAGCATTTTGAGCATGAGCAGCATCAACAGCAAAACAGCAATAGCACAGAGAGTCAGCCAACAAACCTATCAACCAACCACGTTCTTTGGCAATGTGCACACGTAAAATTCCTAAGATGCCAAAAGTACCAAACGCGGGGAATGGACAGTAATGGTTGAATTTAGGCAAATGTTTTAAATAATAGTGCAGATATCAGTACGGATATGCAATTTCTACTGTATTATAAATGTAGGCACTTTTTACTCCTTTCATGAAATAATTTTGTATGTATTTTGTCTAAAATACATGAACGACCCCGGTTACTCTACAGTTTGTGTTGATGAGATAAATAAGTACACAACTTGCAATGTCAATATCAAGATATTTGTAAGCCTTTATTTTTATTATGACGACATTTTCGGCATAAAGGGCAAGTAACTGTATATACAAAGCATGTACGTTCACGTTGAAAGTCAGCTGTCTAAATAATTTTGATTTGTTGAGTATCGCAAATGTAACAAACTAAGCTATTGCTTTAAACGACAGCCGCCTGTAATTCAATACCTTCTATACTACTGTGATAAATAGATTGTTTTGAAATACATTTGGTATATTAACATTTTAGACCAGCAGATCTAAACCACCAGTACAGACACAACATCATCTACCACCATCATCGTCATCCCAACCATCCATCCATTCATCTTGTACGACGCCGTTCACTTTTCATAGTTATTTCTACTACATATAATTTTAAATTTTTTCTATATGTTTTTATTTTTTGTTTGTTCCTCGTACTCTAGAGTCGTTTTCCATTCCATTCCCTTCCCTCCACTCTACCACTGTCTTATAAATTTAAAACATTTCTGCTGTTGGTTGTTTGTTAATTTATGTTTAGCAAACAATTTTCGCGAATACATGTTTAGATTTAGATACCTCAGACATATTTTATGTTGTGCTGGTTGGCTGTCTGTCGTTCTGTACATCGTCCGTGGAGTACATGACATTATTTATTTGTTAATGCCTCCCGCCACATTTAAGACAAATAGCGCAAAGCACCAACAAACATATTCGCATAAGAAAAAAAAATTAAGCATAAACAATTTTCCGTTAAAAGTCAAATATTTGCCATGCACTAGAACGTATGAAGCATTAGGCATTAGGCCAAGCCGCAAATCCTTCACGTTCACTTGTTGCAGCACAAGCATGTGAGTACATACCAACAAGATGCAATGAGGGGGTTAGAGGGATATGCAATATATTGCAAAGGGTAGAATTAGTAATAAATTGCGGAACGACATTTGAGAGGAATGTTTTGGAAAGTATGCAAGTTTTCTATGTTAACATTTACATAAAACAAATTAAAAACATTAATTCTTCAACAATAAAATAAAATAAAATAAAATAAAATAAAATAAAATAAAATAAAATAAAATAAAATAAAATAAAATAAAATAAAATAAAATAAAATAAAATAAAATAAAATAGAATAAAATAAAATAAATTAACATATTTTTATTTTCTAATATTCTAATTTAAGTTCTTCTTTGAAGCACAACGTCCGATAGATCACGTATTCCCCGGGCAATGCCATTGAACAGCCGTCCAGTGCTAGCAAATGTAAGAAGGCACATTGTTGAGTAACCTAAATGGGATGGTACCAACGATGCGTCATAGGAAGTAGATAACAGATGTTACTGAATCTCAACACAACGGCTCTCTAGTTACTTCAATTTTTATCAATTATTTCCTGGATTTTTATATTTTAATTTTGTTCATAATTATGAAAAAACTTTATAATAATTTCCCTCACTACTGTTAGAGAGGGAAGAGAGCAACTCACTAACACAAACTCATATTGTGGTAGTATAGGGCTGCCGTTCACTGCTCTAGTGGCTTTGGTAGCACCAAGAAACCAGTATCGAGAGCGTTGGCTTAATAAGCCGAACTCCTTAAATAAAATAAAACTATTATGAAAACACTAAAATAGAAAAACCAAGAACCCCCCAAATGTTGACGACCTCCACAAATATTAAAAGGACCATAATTCAAGGATATTCACCGGGAATGTTCGAACTCTCTACAGAGATGGTGGCTTTTACCGACTGGCGGACGTCCTCGATAAATATAAGGCTTACATCACCGCCATACAGCAAATGCGATGATTGGGACAGGGATGCATACGACGAAAGAACACAGTTCTTTTACAGCTGAGGACAAGGATGCTGCATACAGGGCAAAACTGGAGTCAATGGTAATGTATGCGGTGAAGGAACAGTATAATGACATGAGGAGGGAGATGAAGTGCCTCTTCAGGCCCAAAAAGCGTATATGTTAGGAAAGAGAATGGATATTGAAAATTATGGGGATAGACCCCCGAAAGATTTACCAAAATGTGAAAAGCAAAGGTTTTGCAATAGGTGTCCCCACCTGTAGGGCCAGAAAAGGAAATCGGGTAACGAACACGCATAGTGTGGACGGCTCTCTTCTCGTTCTCGAAGGCAGCATAAGTGACGAAATCACGCCAATCATCGACGATGGAGTAGATGGTCCACCACCGAGCCAAAACGAAAAGCCGCAGGAGCCGATGGGCTACCGGCAGAACGTATTAAGGCCGGGGGTGATGAGCTAGCAAAGTGCATGTACCAGCTCACAAATACGATTTTGCTAATGTAATGTGTGTCCGATGATTCAAGTGTGTGCATCAACTATCGGGGGATCAGCCTTTTACCCATCGTTAACAAGGTACTGTCTAGTGTGTTATGTGAAAGTCTTAAGACCATTCTAGCGAACCTGATTGGCTTTAGACCTGATAAATCCACGACCGACCAGATATTCACATTCACGATTAATCCTGCAGAAGACCCAAGAAATGGAAAAAGATATCTATCATCTGTTTATCGATTACAAAGCTGCATTCGACAGTCCGATAAGACAGAAATTATTAGTTGATATGGCTGATTTTGCTATCCCCTCAAACCTAATACGACTTTGCGGGATAACACTGACTGACACGAAGTCCTCAGTGAAAATAGGCAAAAGTCTGAGTCAGATAGATCTGACAGAGACAGTTTCTACCAAGCTAGGATATAGACATAGCGATAGTCTGTCATGCGATCTCTTTAACATCGTAATGGAGATGATGATCAACGATAAAAGAGTCTACCCGTTCGGGACGCTGCGAAAATGCTATAACTTTGAAGTGGTAGATGATTTTGTCTACCTTGGCACAGCCGTAAACAAAAATTATACTGTCAGCCTGATAATAAAGGGACGGGTATTGATCGCAAGCTATTTAATGGAAACAAATATCCAATTGTACCAGACAGTTGGATCTCTATAGAGCAGAATCCTGACTATTGTCACAAGCGGATCAATCTATTCTGGGAGTCTTTCGAGAGAAAAATCATTCATAAAATATTTGGACTTATTATCGTTAACAGCGAGAATCGTCAAATGAACCATGAGCTGTATGAGCAGTACAACGTCATCAATGTAGTCTAGTGCTTCAAAATAGATCGAATGTACTGGCTTGGACACGTTCTACGAATAGGTGAACATGCTCCTTCTCGCAAAGTCTTCGGCAATAAACATGATGGGCGGCGCAGGATGGGGCGGCCAAAAATTCGTTAGATGGACCAGGTAAAAGAGCTGTTATCTAAACTTGGTGTGACGAACTACCTACGGAGCGCTTGGAATTATTTTCAACTTGCGGCTACTGATAGATGGATATCTGTTGTTGCTGTCAAATAAGAAGAAGACATCAAGTTAAATTGCCTGAGCAAAATTTTTGTAGATCATTCAATGTTAAGTTTTATTTTAATATAATTTTCGACTTTCCTCCAAAAAAGGACGAAAAGGATACGAAACATAATTTGATAAAATGTTCCTCAAAAGACATCTGATATCGAAAATGCACTAAAGCAATAAGAACATAAGTCCTAAATTATTTTAAATTGAGGTTAGGTTAAACTAAAAACTTCACCGGGCGCATCTTAATTAAAATAAAATTTAACAAAAACCAGTAAGAAAGTTTCAGTCGGGAAAACTGCCTTACATAAACCTTCAGTAAAACATAACATTTTCTAGTGTATTGATATTAATACTCGATTTCTAAAGTAGGCGGAGTGGTACATTTGGGAGGTATCAGAAGAGGCGAGGCTAAACTTACAGTTTTTTTTCCCAATTTTTTTTCCTGATTTAGCTATACCAAATACAGAATTTGGGCACGATCACGTTGGGTGTATTGATATTACTACTCCATCTCTAGAGTGGGCGAAATGGTACATTTGTATGGGAGGTAGCAGAAGGGACGTGACTAGGCTTCCAAATTGGTTCTCCAAAACATTATCCTGCCTGAGCTTTCCTAAACACAGTATTTGCTCACGATCGCGTTGGATCTAATAATAACATTAATCGATTTCTAAAGTGGGTGGTACCTTATGGGTATGGGAGGTACCAGATGGGGCGTGGCTAGACTTCCAGTTTTTTCTCCAAAACTATATTATTACTCGATTTCTAAATTGGGTGGAATGGTACGTTTGTATGGGAGATACCAGAAGGGGCGTGGTCATGTAGCCCATTTTCAATGCCGTAAATAGTTTCGTCTTTCGAAAGTTATTCTGCGTACCAGCCGGACAGACGGACATGGCTCAAACGACTTAAGAAGTCATAAATCGAATTTGGTTCAAAGAAACTTAGGGTCTAAAGTGACTCCTTCTATGTGTTACACTTTTGGGTCGTATCATGATATATACCCTCCTACCCGTAGGGTGAGGGTATAAGATGGGAATAAAAATAACACATGTCTTTTGATTTAAATTATATCAATAACTTGTCATTTTATTAATAAATTAAAATTATACTTGTGACATGTCGTAGATTGGACTCAGGTCACATCGATCTCCACATACTCTGCAATTTCTGCTGTATTATGCAATTTCTACGCTCCAGCAGCCAGTAAATGTAGGAATTCATTAACAAATCATGTTACAATTTCATTTCCCATGTAACGAATAGCCAGCAACTGCCAAGACAACCGCAACAGAAAAATTCAATTAACAAACATAATTTGAAAAAAAAAAGAAAAAATTATGATAATAAAAAATACTATCCTCAGACAAATTCAAAAATGTTATCGAGTCACATAAATATGAAAGAAATTTGTCAATATAGATGATTTGAATTAGCGCCGATTATATGAAATGGAATTCAAATCAAAATTACAGCAATGCCAAAGACTTAAAATTCATAAAGAAAAAATAACAACGCTGATGGACTCCGACTATCTGTGCTATTCAGCAACTCAACACCAACTAGCAATATCAGTTGAAAAAGCCACTGTTGCTGTTGCTGTCATTTGATAATATTGAATAGAAATGATAGTAGTAGTAGTGGTAGTAGTAGTTGTGGCAGGTAGTAGTGTGTCATTATAACGATTTAATGAATTGGCTACCAAGGAGCTCAGATCCTGTAAAATAACCGGATTTTTTTTTGCACACTTTTATCTAAACAGTGTTATGGCAGAAAAAAAACTCATGATAAATCACTGAGCTAAGTGTCGAAAAAAAATGCATTGAAATATTTTTGATTTGTGCAAAAAAAAAAACAGAAAAAGTTGTTGGTATTAATATTACAACGTTTGAATGTGGAGACAAGAAAACGACATGATACCGGCATTAGTTGACGTCGTCATGGACTTATGAATGAAGCTGGTGGTAACAGCAGCTGTAGCAGAAAAAAACTGGATAATTGTACCAAGGTGACCATTGGCTGGTTGTATGCAAAAATTACAATAAACAAAATATAAAATTGAAAAAAATAGTAACGGCAATAATAACATGATAAAGATCTAGCAAGAATTAAAATATGGATGCACTTAACAAAATTCTCGATTTATAAAATGAATAAGATAAAAAAAATAGAAATAAAAATTACAGCATTTATAACATTTTATAGGAGATATTTAACTTTATTAACAATAACTGTATACATTTCAGAAATTTTCCTAACATGATTTATAAAATAGTGACGATATTGAAAATTTCCAAATACTGATTAAAAAAATATTATGTTAGTGATCATATTATTTTCAATTCCAAGCATCCAAAACGTTCGCCTTTATCTCTTATTAATTTTTTTTTTCATCTAGGTTAAACTGCATTAATTTCCATGGCAGCTACTGTATTTGTGGTTACAACCACTTGAGTGGTATTCATATTGGCCATCTGTAGTGCAGACATAACACACAATCTCACCGGAAATTGGAAAAAGAAGTGAAATAACAGCCACAACCGCAAATTCAATAAATCAATGAAAATAACGAAGAAAAAAGAAAGAAAGAAAGAACTTTCAAGCTAAGATCAGCGAAAAAAAACAAGTAAAACGAAAAATTTGATGTTACGACTTAAAATTCATTAAAATGAATGATGAGTTATATATTTTCGTAAAATAATGAATAATTTGCCAGGATTTGTTGCGAAATTTAATTAATTACAGTCAAGTAGACAATTTTGCGTTTCGATTACAAAAATTTGGAAATTAATTTTAATTAAAAATAAGCTTAATATAAGCTTTACCCAAATTATGATTTAATCAGTAAGGTATCCAATGGATCCATATCAAACCCATTTACCTATGTTTTCAGTACATTTTCGTAACACGTAACACTTATCTTTCATAGTGCATAGTGGGATGGCTTCCGACCGACCGACCAGATATTCACGCTACGACAAATCCTGGAGAAGACCCAAGAAATGCAGATCGATACCTACCATCTGTTCATCGATTACAAAGCTGCATTTGACAGTCCGATACGACAGAAATTGTTGGATGCTATGACTGAGTTTGGTATCCCCACAAAGCTAATTCGACTGCGGGATGACTCTGACTGACACGAAGTATTCGGTGAAAATTGGGAAAAATCTGTCAGAGCCATTTTCTACCAAGCGAGGCTTTAGACAAGGCGATAGTCTGCCCTGCGATCTCTTTAACATCGTAATGGAGATGATCATGCGGAAAGCAGCAGTAAACAGGAATGGTACCATCTTCAACAAAAGTCACATGTTGCTCGCGTATGCTGATGATATAGATATTATTGGACGTGGATTGCGAGATGTTACTGCGGCTTTTTCGAGCATTGAAAAACAGACGGCTGAAGTGGGTCTGGTGATAAACGAGAACAAAACCAAGTTATTTGTTTCAACGAGCAAAGAGTCCACTCGTCTGGGACGCTGCGTGAACGTTGACAACTATAACTTTGAAGTAGTAGATGATTTTGTCTACCTTGGCTCCGCCATAAACAAAAATAATAATAACAGCCTCGAAATCAAAAGACGAGTATTGATCGCTAACCGTTGCTACTATGCGCGATGCAAGCGATTTAACGACAAAGCGCTCTCTCGAAGAACAAAGATCCAGCTCTACCAGACTCTGATCCTACCTGTCTTGCTCTACAGCGCAGAATCCTGGGTAATGACACAAGCGGATCAATCTATTCTGGGAGTCTTCGAGAGAAAAATACTCCGCCAAATATTTGGACCCATCATCGTGAACGGCGAGTACCGTCGTCGAATGAATCATGAGCTGTATGAGCTGTACAACGACATCGACGTGGTCAAGCGCGTTCAAACAGACCGAATGCGCTGACTTGGACACGTTGTACGAATGGACGAAAACGCTCCGGTTTGAAAAATCATCGGCAATAAACTCGATGGGCGGCGCAGGAGGTGGCGACCAAAACTCCGATGGATGGACCAGGTGACGGAACTGTTAAGTAAGCTTGGTATGACGAACTATCTACGGAGCGCAAAAGACGGATGCGCTTGGAATGCTTTTCTACGTGCGGCTACTAATAGATGAATTTCTGTTGTTGCTGCCCGTAAAGAAGAAGAGGGATGGTTTCATAAATTTTTGTGAAAAAACTATAGGAAGCGATACCAGATCATTGAAAGTTGACACCGCCGACCAATATAATGATTAAATTAAGAAAATAATGGAATTTCATTAAAATCGGCCTCGTCCAACAACAAAACTAAACACATTTAATTTTAAAACATTTCTCTACAAAACTGCATCGTTAGATTTTTGAAATTAATAGGTCGAAAAATAAGCTTTTGACAGCAAACTCCCACTGTGCAGCGCACTGTGGAAAATTTTAGTCCTTATCGGATCAATAATCTGTAACTTTTTTGTTCTTAGAGATAGAGTTCTGAAATTTTGCACGATTAATCTTAAATGCATGTGCTATTATTCTATAAGATATGAGCCAAATTAAATCAGAACTTTTTTCAGAATAAAGGTAAGAAGTTTACTTTTAGCATAAAGAGATGACTTGTTCATGTATTTGGTACAATTTTTGATACGAAAAAAAGTATAACGCATTATAGGAGACGAGTTAGACCCCAAGAATAATAAAACCAAATTCGTTTCAGGACTTTTTAAGACGATTGAGCTATGTCCGTCTGTCTGGCAAACTGGCTGGAGTGCTGGTGAGCAGGATAGCTTGAGTAAACCTTAACGGATCGGTATAAAAATGTACCAGTATTAATGTTTTTCAAAACGAACTTTTGTGATTGTAAATGGGCTGAATAGCCCCACCCCTTCTGGTACCTTCCATACAAAATTACCTATTTTTGGATAGTTAATATTTCTTTCATAACTTTGAATTTGGTCGGTTTATTTATCTTGTAAAGGTAGACAAACCTTTAGAAAACCGAAACCTTTGCCACACCCCTTCTGGTACCTCCAATACAAATGACCGAATTGACCCTCATAGTTTTACATACATATCTTTTTTGTAAGTAAACTGAATTCACTCAAATATTGCGAATGATGTTCGCTTATGAAAATTGAACTCAGGAATGAATATGGACTATAGCCTTCTTCTAAGAGCCATCGAGCTAGGTTTAAGTTTGTCTGGGGTTGTCCTTTTGTCCTTTTTGGGGTTATCCGTCTGTCTGTCTTTACTATTACATCCGTAGATTATAAGCTATCGAGCTGAAATGTAGTATGCAAGCTTCTATCCACTAAGCGGAGATGAAGTTGTAGAGGAACAAGTTTGGGTAAAAACTGCTCCCACCTTCCATTCCTCTTTTTTGGGGTTGTCCGTCTGTTTGTCCTCGCTATTACAGCCGTAGTTTAAGAGGTATCGAGCTGAAATTTTTAAGGTAATCTTCATCCTCTAAGAGGAGCAAGACAGAGCAAAAACTACTTCCACCTCCAAAACCAAATCCCCTTTTTGGGGTTAAGCGTATTCAAATATTCTCAGCTCATAAATAATAGTTCAAGCTCAGTATTAAACACTTCAGTAAGGAAAAAATTAGTGGGAAAAAATGGATGTGATCGGTCAAAAATAAGGTCCACCTATTATACAAATTCACCTTTTTATGCGGAACAAAATTGAATATATCGCGACCTAAAGTCGTAAAGGTTATAAGTCCAAAATTCAAAATTTTACAGGAGAGACAAAAATACTTTACATTTTTCTTTTATCGACTTACTTTTTTAATGCAATTATGTGTATGAAAGGCAAACCAGATGCTTTTTCGCTATATCTTGCATTCTACATCACAAAATACATTTTGGCAAAAAGTGGACTTACAACCTTTACGACCTTAGGTCGCGATATGTAGTTGTGTGCAAATAACTAGTTTTATCACCATTTTTTTAGATAACACTGTGAAAACCGGGAACAGCTATATCGGCCAAAAAAAATGCTATATGTGTCTCGGCATATACTGATCACATAAGAACTTTCGCTAAATTTCACAAATTTTCATAGACACTTCAAGTTGCTGTGGAAAATTGTGTGTGTCCGTAACGTACTTTATGTTAGTGACAATCTTAAAATCAACATTTTAAGTAAAGTTTCATTAAAAGAACATTATAGTACTGTCCAAAATCTGCATTTTATAATATGAACATAATCTTTAAAATATTTAAACTTTTCGAGAAAACTACAAAATAAGAAAAAAAAACGCGCCTGCAACGCCAGACAATACACATATATATTTACATTTATTTCAAACATGCGAAGTAGATATAAGCCGAAAATGTCCAGCAAAAATATATTTTTACCCACACTTTTTTTAATGTAGATTTTCGATTATTCTTTTCACAGATTTTAGCTAAACAGAAGACTTCAACATTAGTTTGGGAGTTATATAAAACGTTGCACAGACGACAAATTCAGCTAAAAATTTTTTTGTAGAATTATTCAGCTTAGATCTGTAGTCGCATCTGCAACTTCTTATCATATGCACAATTAACGGCTAATTTTCAGATTTCTTGAAAAACTTAATACACTTATTTATTTTCCAGAACAAAGCTATATAAACTAAAGATAATAAGTTTAACCATGCACACCTGTAAAATACAACGTAAATTATATTGTTTATAAGTATTTACATTTATTTGTAAACGTATGATATATCATCACAACAAATAATATAATAACATTTGTTTCTGCAATACTGCATTCTTTTTTATTGACAACTCAAAAAAACTTAACATCTAAATTTCTCACAAAATTAAAAACTCATAGTCATTGTAGAAACACATCTAACAATTAATTAATTTCCAATACTTGTTGTATAGCACTTTCTCTGTTTGGTTTTCACTCACATATCTATTGATTTGTTTATACACATACTTAAACCAAAGTATTGCAAAATCATTTAAATCCACCCAAAAAGATAACACAAATAAATCACAAAATATTTCAAATGAGAGAGATATCAGTGCATCAGTGCGTCAGTCACAATGATAACATCCGGCAGAAAGAAAAAGGTGAAATCCATCACCAGCAGCAGCAGCAGCAACAACTACAATAGCTTGTAAGTTATATATACCTAAATCCTCCCTCCCTCCCTCATTACACTCTGTCCATATCACTGCTGTCCAATTATAAATTACAATTAATTTTGTTTATACAGCGCCCAAACAAATGGCAAGAGTTTTGAAATGATTTTGTTGTTTGGAATGGAATGAATATTTATTGTTCTGTTGTTGTTGTTGCTGCTACTGCTGCTCGTGCAATCTTGGCAAGAATGCAAAAGTAAGTATTGGGAATTTACAACAATAATGATGACCAACAATCCAACAACCTCCCTCAATCAACTCCAGAAACTATAAATTTTCAAAAAGAAACAATAACAATTCGCCTGTAAAGAGTAGCAGCTGTCCATCTATTGGTGGAAGTGAGGCCAACCAAAAGAAACAAAACAAAAAATCGTTGGAAAAATATAATAAATTACATAGAAATTCTTTCGAACTTTTGTGTTGCTGCTTGCTACTTCCTTGAAGCACCATCAGCTACCAATTGCTGGGTTGAAGGTAAAGTTGGCAAAGTTACCGTTAGACTAAATCATATGATCATTAAATCATATGATGTTTAGATGATACAATATGAGATCAAAGAATGTTATTGAATTGAAGAAATGCTTAGCGTTTAAAATTTTCAGTCAAAGTGAAACATGACAATGTTTTAGACCAGTGGTAGGCATAACCAAACGCACGCACACAGCAATATGGAGTGCCTGTGTGCCGACGCGCTAATAGCATCAGCGCTGTCGAATTGTACACAGTGAAAATGTTGTGCTCTCCCAACAATCTGTATATGTACTTGTGTCTCTATTTGTATTGAATGCGAAACAAGTGTTTGGGAAGTTACATTCATAACACTCAAGCAGAGACCAAATGTTTTAAATTAAACAAAACTTTTGAATATTTGAAAACTGTCGATCGTGTCTGTGTGAATTTCGACGGCCTCGCGAGGCTATGCGATGCCTAACACTGCTTTAGATATTCTAAATATTTGATCAGACTATCAAAACTTTATATTTTTTTTAAATACATCAAAAATTTATAATCTTGTCCAGATTTCATTCAGATCTATCAGACTTCATTTGTCAGGCTTTAATACCGAAACAATGAAGAAAATCGCACAAAGGCTACAAAGGCACAGGAGTCTGCTGTATTAAAGCAACAACAGCAATAATTTCAAATACAAAACATTTCATAAACGGGAAGAGGAAGGGGAAAAGTTTGTAGTGACCCACATAAAGGCACAAAGAAGCAACAACAGAGAATATCAAAAACAACACACAAACTTGATGAACGTCCACCAAACCAATATAGGAAGCAAAGCAACAGCACCAGAACCAGCAACAACAACATCATAAACAGCAGCAGCAATACAACCATACCATCCATCGATGGTTGTTTGCCACTATGAGTTCACTTCAATTTTGAAAAGTTTAGGCTGCTACTGCTGTTGGCCTGACGTTGAAGAAAGGATGTTAGCATTGGCCAACGCTGCTGGTACTGCCGTCTCTGGTCCCATCCCCTTAGTATGTCAAACATCTTCACCAGTGAGGGTTTTTGAATTTCCTGTTGTGTGGTATACATTGCAATGATTTTTGTTTTTGGCATATTCATGTTGCTTGTCAATTTCATTGTTAAGTTTTGCGTTTAATGACTTCCAAAATAGTTTCAATTTCTTTTGAACAAAATAAGTTGTCTAAAGTTTTATGGTTAAGAGCACAGCACAGGAGGGGAGGGAGGTGGTAGCAACAAATTTTATTAAGAATGTTGTAGAAAAGTTGTTGTGTGCTACACAGCAACACAACAACGAGTTATGAGTAATTCTTTGAACATATTTTTCTTAATGTTCGGGATTTTTTTGAAAACATAAAATAAAATAAAATAAAATAAAATAAAATAAAATAAAATAAAATAAAATAAAATAAAATAAAATAAAATAAAATAAAATAAAATAAAATAAAATAAAATAAAATAAAATAAAATAAAATAAAATAAAATAAAATAAAATAAAATAAAATAAAATAAAATAAAATGAAATGAAATAAAATATAATAAAATAAAATAAAATAAAATAAAATAAAATAAAATAAAATAAAATAAAATAAAATAAAATAAAATAAAATAAAATAAAATAAAATAAAATAAAATAAAATAAAATAAAATAAAATAAAATAAAATAAAATAAAATAAAATAAAATAAAATAAAATAAAATAAAATAAAATAAAATAAAATAAAATAAAATAAAATAAAATAAAATAAAATAAAATAAAATAAAATAAAATAAAATAAAATAAAATAAAATAAAATAAAATAAAATAAAATAAAATAAAATAAAATAAAATAAAATAAAATAAAATAAAATAAAATAAAATAAAATAAAATAAAATAAAATAAAATAAAATAAAATAAAATAAAATAAAATAAAATAAAATAAAATAAAATAAAATAAAATAAAATAAAATAAAATAAAATAAAATAATCAAATCGAAAGTGGTCAGTGCCTGCCGGAAATCTCTTAACGAGATATCCAGGAACAACAGAGTTCTGGTTACGTGGATTCCCGGACACAGCGGAATCGAGGGCAACTGCAGAGAGGATGAAGAGGCCAGACAGGGCTCAGCCCTGCCGGAAAGCGACGTTGAACACGTAGCACTTCGCCCTATATCCACCTGTAAAAGTACCATTGAAAATCTAACGTTTAGAATTGCAAACGACAGATGGAAGAATGAAGAAACCTGTAGAAAGGCCAAAATGACTTGGCCAGAATACAACGCGAAACGTGCATCGTACCTGGTAAGTCTTGAGAGGGACCAGATAAGGAAGATTATTGCCTTCCTGACGGGACATGGACCCATAGGCAAGCATGCGAAAAGAATGGGATTCGCAACGAAAAGCGAATGCTACTACTGCGGAAACAGTAGCAGTGAACCATCCACCGACCACATTATTTGTGATTGCCCAGCGCTATACAGAAGGAGACTGGAAACCCTGGGGAAACCCTTTTTAAATGGTGTAGAAGAACTTGCATCGTTGGACATCGGAAGGATTAACAACTTTTGCAAAATTATCAACTGGACGGATTGGATCGAAACTCCGGATTCCCAATCGACAACTGGCAACGCGATCAGTCAGCACACGCGCTGATAGCATAGGTTGAAGGGATGGCACAAATGCCCAACGGGTGTCACAATGGGTCCATAGGGACCTAAGTGTTCTCCTTTGAAGAAGGAGATGCCTGCATACCAACCAACCAAAATAAAATAAAATAAAATAAAATAAAATAAAATAAAATAAAATAAAATAAAATAAAATAAAATAAAATAAAATAAAATAAAATAAAATAAAATAAAATAAAATAAAATAAAATAAAATAAAATAAAATAAAATAAAATAAAATAAAATAAAATAAAATAAAATAAAATAAAATAAAATAAAATAAAATAAAATAAAATAAAATAAAATAAAATAAAATAAAATAAAATAAAATAAAATAAAATAAAATAAAATAAAATAAAATAAAATAAAATAAAATAAAATAAAATAAAATAAAATAAAATAAAATAAAATAAAATAAAATAAAATAAAATAAAATAAAATAAAATAAAATAAAATAAAATAAAATAAAATAAAATAAAATAAAATAAAATAAAATAAAATAAAATGAAATAAAATAAAATGAAATAAAATATAATAAAATATAATAAAATAAAATAAAATAAAATAAAATAAAATAAAATAAAATAAAATAAAATAAAATAAAATAAAATAAAATAAAATAAAATAAAATAAAATAAAATAAAATAAAATAAAATAAAATAAAATAAAATAAAATAAAATAAAATAAAATAAAATAAAATAAAATAAAATAAAATAAAATAAAATAAAATAAAATAAAATAAAATAAAATAAAATAAAATAAAATAAAATAAAATAAAATAAAATAAAATAAAATAAAATAAAATAAAATAAAATAAAATAAAATAAAATAAAATAAAATAAAATAAAATAAAATAAAATAAAATAAAATAAAATAAAATAAAATAAAATAAAATAAAATAAAATAAAATAAAATAAAATAAAATAAAATAAAATAAAATAAAATAAAATAAAATAAAATAAAATAAAATGAAATAAAATATAATAAAATATAATAAAATAAAATAAAATAAAATAAAATAAAATAAAATAAAATAAAATAAAATAAAATAAAATAAAATAAAATAAAATAAAATAAAATAAAATAAAATAAAATAAAATAAAATAAAATAAAATAAAATAAAATAAAATAAAATAAAATAAAATAAAATAAAATAAAATAAAATAAAATAAAATAAAATAAAATAAAATAAAATAAAATAAAATAAAATAAAATAAAATAAAATGAAATAAAATATAATAAAATAAAATAAAATAAAATTAAATAAAATAAAATAAAATAAAATAAAATAAAATAAAATAAAATAAAATAAAATAAAATAAAATAAAATAAAATAAAATAAAATAAAATAAAATAAAATAAAATAAAATAAAATAAAATAAAATAAAATAAAATAAAATAAAATAAAATAAAATAAAATAAAATAAAATAAAATAAAATAAAATAAAATAAAATAAAATAAAATAAAATAAAATAAAATAAAATAAAATAAAATAAAATAAAATAAAATAAAATAAAATAAAATAAAATAAAATAAAATAAAATAAAATAAAATAAAATAAAATAAAATAAAATAAAATAAAATAAAATAAAATAAAATAAAATAAAATAAAATAAAATAAAATAAAATAAAATAAAATAAAATAAAATAAAATAAAATAAAATAAAATAAAATAAAATAAAATAAAATAAAATAAAATAAAATAAAATAAAATAAAATAAAATAAAATAAAATAAAATAAAATAAAATAAAATAAAATATAATAAAATATAATAAAATATAATAAAATAAAATAAAATAAAATAAAATAAAATAAAATAAAATAAAATAAAATAAAATAAAATAAAATAAAATAAAATAAAATAAAATAAAATAAAATAAAATAAAATAAAATAAAATAAAATAAAATAAAATAAAATAAAATAAAATAAAATAAAATAAAATAAAATAAAATAAAATAAAATAAAATAAAATTAAATTAAAAAAAATAAAAATAAAATAAAATAAAATAAAATAAAATAAAATAAAATAAAATAAAATAAAATAAAATAAAATAAAATAAAATAAAATAAAATAAAATAAAATAAAATAAAATAAAATAAAATAAAATAAAATAAAATAAAATAAAATAAAATAAAATAAAATAAAATAAAATAAAATAAAATAAAATAAAATAAAATAAAATAAAATAAAATAAAATAAAATAAAATGAAATAAAATATAATAAAATATAATAAAATAAAATAAAATAAAATAAAATAAAATAAAATAAAATAAAATAAAATAAAATAAAATAAAATAAAATAAAATAAAATAAAATAAAATAAAATAAAATAAAATAAAATAAAATAAAATAAAATAAAATAAAATAAAATAAAATAAAATAAAATAAAATAAAATAAAATAAAATAAAATAAAATAAAATAAAATAAAATAAAATAAAATAAAATAAAATAAAATAAAATAAAATAAAATAAAATAAAATAAAATAAAATAAAATAAAATAAAATAAAATAAAATAAAATAAAATAAAATAAAATAAAATAAAATAAAATAAAATAAAATAAAATAAAATAAAATAAAATAAAATAAAATTAAATAAAATAAAATATAATAAAATAAAATAAAATAAAATAAAATAAAATAAAATAAAATTAAATAAAATATAATAAAATAAAATTATTAAATTAAATTAAAATAAAATAAAAGTAATATAAAAAAATACAACTACTACGATAGTTATCTTCGGTCATGTTAAAGCTCACATACCCTTTATCATTTTTAAAATGGTCATAAACCAAGACTATTTAAATAAGTTTCGTATCACAAAAAGGGGAGTTTAAAGTTTATGTCAGGTGTAACGTTAACCGATTTTTTGCCGATAAATTTTTATTACTATTAAAATGTCAAATGCTGAGAGCTTGGATTGTTTATATAAGCTGATAATATTTTAATGATTTTTTTTACCCTAAAAAGGGGTAGGTTGTATTCTAGGTGAGAGTAGTTTTTGGCCGATATGGCTCATGTTGAAACTTAACATCCACTTAGAAGATTAAAAAGTTTATGGCACTAAAATGTAC
The DNA here is from genome assembly GCA_964034835.1 of Muscina levida. Classification (NCBI taxonomy): domain Eukaryota; kingdom Metazoa; phylum Arthropoda; class Insecta; order Diptera; family Muscidae; genus Muscina; species Muscina levida. The sequence continues at coordinate 32,576,148 of OZ035882.1, read as the reverse complement.
TTTAATTGCACCAAAACGAGTTTTTTTGTACCAAAAGACCCTTTTATTACTATTTAGTAGCAAGAAGTACAACATAAAGTAGTTTTATTGTATTGAGCTTGTATTGTACCAGAAAGTACTTTAATTGTACCAAAAAGTACTTTTATTGTAACACAAAGTACTTTAATTGCAGTAAAAGGTACTTTAATGTACCAAAAAGTACCTTTAGTAAAAAATGTTATAATAAAAAGAACTTTTATTGTACCAAAAAGTTCTTCAATTGTACCAAAAAGTTCTTAAGTTTACAAAAAAATGTACTTTAATTGTACCCAAAATAATTTTATTTTACCAAAAAGTACTTTTATTGTATCAAAAGTGATTTAATTGTACCAAGAAGTACTTTTATTGTACCAAAAAGTAGTTTATTCCACCAATAAGTACTTTTATTGTACAAAAAAAATAAATTTTATTGTACAAAAAAATACTTTAATGGTACCAAAATGTAATTTTATTTTATAAAAAATTCTTTTATTGCATCACAAAGTACATACACAAAGTTCTGTTATTGTATCAAAAAGTACTTATGTTGTACCAAAAAGTACTTTTTTTATATCAAAAATACTTTACTTGTACTAAAAAGTACTTTTTTTATATCAAAAATACTTTAATTGTACTAAAAAGTACTTTTATTGAAGAAAAAGTTTTGTTGTACATAAAAGTACTTGTATAGTAACAAAAAGTACTTTTATTACATCAAAAAGTTATATTATTGTACCAAAAAGTACCTTCAATGTTCCAAAAAGTTTTTCACTGTACCTAATTGTACAGATAAGTACTTTATTGGTACCAAGTTTACAAGTTCACCATATTCTCAATCATTTGCACAGATAAGTACTTTATTGGTACCAAGTTTACAAATTTACCATACTCTCAATCATTTGCAATAGTTTAGTAATGAATCTATATATATAAAATGGAATGTGTGTTTGTTTATTTATTTGTTTGTTCCTTATAGGAGACCAAACCTCTGGACCGATCTTCCCGACATTTTCACAGCATTTATAGGGTACTTTTTTTCGACCACGCCCACTTTTACGCCCATTTTTTTTTAAATAATATGCAATAGCGAAGCATTGCCTGGCCCACTAGTATGATATAAAATGGGACCATCGAGTATCATCCAATTCCTATGTCATTACCAAATTTATATATCTATGTATGATAACTTAACTTACTGAAAGAATAAACGTCTTGTCTATGACCCACAGAAAACATACCTGAAAAGATAACAACAACAACAAAAAATAAGTTAGTATTATATTTACAATCAAATTTATTTTAATGGCAAAATAATGTTGTTTTTTATGAAAAGGGAAATCTAGCAAAAGCAAAAATTATCAATGGAAATGTCTACAGCGCGACAAAGGAGCGGGGCAACACGTTTAGAGCAACACATATACAATAGGCTACAATAGACTTTCAACTACTAAAACACCACTATCGAAATGACAACAACAGAGTCTCCTCCACACATGTCACTGGGACGGACGCTACTAACGATCCCTCATCCCGTCCCGCTGCGTCCTCCTGGTGGGTCCATGTACGCGAACATGTTCAACCAAAAGGAACATGACAAATTCTTATCAAATTAAAGAAAAACAACACAGCAAAAAAATGGGACGCGAGCTCGAGGGACATAAATAAAATATCAGCACAGCGCGCAACAACGGAAAAAACTCTCCCGCCGTATGAAACTGATGAAAAACAAAGAAGAAACTAAGTAAATGAAGTAACCTCAATTTGTAGTGAAATCTAAAGAAGTCATGACATAAATTCAGCCTGATTTTGCTACAAAGGGAAGAGTGAGAGCAAATATGCGACGGACGGTGGTGGTGGTGGTGCAGGCGGCGGCGGCGACATCGCTTGCGATTGGAAAAAAGCGACCACAATTTTATCGCTCAAATTGCAAGCAATGAAACAAATACAACAGACGAAAAGACTCTTTAAGGAAGAATAATTTCTTAAGTATCGCTAGCTGTCGCTGAATTAATAAAAAATATATTACCCCACCCCCCCAAGACCCAACGTCGTTTGGCGCGGCGTAAATTGCATTTTGGTTGCGTTCGCTTCAGTTTCGATTTAGTTTGGTTCTATGCATAAATTGTTGAGTGTGTGCAAGTTTGCACATATCGATACAACACCAACTGCGGTAGAGATATATGCAAAATGCAAGGAGGTACGTATTTACATATCACACATACTGTCGTGGGGTGGGGGAAGAGGGCAGCATGACATAGCTGAATACAAAAAGTCTTATCGCGCTTTGCGAGCAGAGGGTGTACACGCTAAGAATACGCTTTTTAAAAAGAGTTGCATTGTAAGACGTAACTTCTCAAAAATCAATAGTGTTTATAATGAATTGCAAAAATTTCGTTTCGTTTTTAAAATAAAACATGCAAAAAAAATTTAAAAATAAATAAACTGCAAAAAAAATGCTTTTCAGCTAGCTGAATTAGTACAAAAGTGTAATATTCATCACCCAAGGAACTTTGCAAAGAAAAAAATGTTATTTAGCTAGCTGAATCATTACAAAATTTATAAATTGTAACCCAAGGAATTTAAAAAAGAAAAAAATATTATTCAGCTAGCTGAATTATTGCAATAGACTAATATGCTATCCCCTAGGAACTTTGCAAAGTAAAAGAATGCTATTCAGCTATTACAAACAACCAATATTTAATCAAAAAAATCCTATTCAGCTAACTGAATTATTGCAAATGACTAATATTCAATCTCCAATCAACATCTTGACAACTTTGGACATGTCAACTGATTTTTTTTTTCTGAAAAAAAAAGAAAAAACACAAATCAATTTCTATGCCTTTTCTCCAAGTGCAATGGACCATATCAGATATATTCGGCCAGATATGAAAAGTAGTTGTCGCAGTCAATGGCGCCAAAATTATGGGAATTGTGTAAACTTTGCAAAAAAAAATTAGCTGAATAGCTGAATTATTACAAAATTATAATATTTAAACCCCAAGGAACTTTGCAAGGAACAATTTTATTCAGCTAGCTGAATTATTACAAAAGTCTAATAATCAACACCCAAGGAACTTTGTAAAGAAAAAAATTGTATTCAACTAGCTGAATTATTACAAAAGTCTAATAATCAATACCCAAGGAACTTTGCAAAGAAAAAAATGCTATTTAGCCAGTTGAATTATTACAAAAGTCTAATATTCAATACCCAAGAAACTTTGCAAAGTAAAAAAGTGATATTCAGCTAGCTGAATTATTATAAAATACCAAAATTCAATCCCCAAGGAACTTTACAAAGAAATAAATGCTATTCAGCTTGCTGAATTATTACAAAATAACAATATTCAATCGCCAAAAAACTTTGCACTGTAAGAAAATGCTATTCAGCTACCTGAATTATAACAAAAAACAAATATTCAATACCCCAAAAAACTTGGCAGAGAAAAAAATGCTATTCAGCTAGCTGAAATATTACAAAAGACCAATATACAATATCATATAAACATCTTGACAAGTTTGGTTAAATTTACTGATTTTTTTGTTTTCTTTAAAAAAACACTTCAATTTCTGTCTTTTCTCCAAGTGCAATGGACCATTGCGGACGCACTGCACCAATAGAACTCCTCCCTGGTTTCGTGCCTATGTTCGACCAGATATGAAAAGTACATAGTTGTTTTCGTAGTCAATGGCGGTGGTGCAGACTGGAGCAAACAACTCAAAATAAAACAGGGGCTTGTACACGATGATATGCTGCCGCTGTTACCGCCACCGCCACCGTCGCCGCTGCCTATATGTGAACAACAACTCAACACGAGGGGGAAACTAAAGGCATGGCTATATAGAAAATAAATTGAGATAAAAAACTTGTGTATTTCTTTTCGCAAAATGTAAACAATTTATTTAACAAAAAAAAGTTGTTGTTGTTATTGTTGTGTATGCACACAGCAACACAACAACTGCAAATGTGCATAAAATTAAGAAATATTGCATTAAGAAAGCAAGAAACAAAACAACCAAAAACAACTACGCCAGCAATTTTTGTTCTTGATGGAAAACTACAACAAAACACAACAACAACAAACAACATAGGCTATCAGCAACGGCGGCTACAGCAACTACAACACTTAGTTTATTTTGAAATTTACATCTTTCGTCGAGTTTGTTACTGTTGCCGGCTAAACTTCAAAGTGTTGATTATTGAATATTCGTACGTACGTATTATTTTGTTCTGTTGGTTTGGGTTCACTACGCTTGGCTGCTGTTCGTTTGCAGTGTTGTGCCTACTACTAGAGTTTGCTAAGAAATATTTAAATATTCTGACTAACTGATTTTTTTTTAACAAGAGGAGGTCTATTGATAATGGTTAATGATAGTAGTCAAGTGATGAATTAAGGCATGATAGTCTTATTCAGCTAGCTGAATAGAAAAATTGTTACACTACAAGTGATATTTAATGTGTTACCTTGTTGTAAATGCTATTCAGCTAGCTGAATAACCGACTTCTTATGTGTAAATAGTAGTTTTAGCTTTGTAAACTTGAATTCAGCTAGCTGAATAGTTATGAAGTTGTTCGTAAATGCTTAATACCCAACATAATAAAAACTTCAATTCAGCTAGCAGAATAGTTATAAAAATGTTCAACTTTTATCTGAAATTCCTTTGATATTCAGCGGCAAAAATTTTAAATAATTAGTGTCTGAAATAGTCCTAATAATTTTTGAATTGCAAATAAAAAAAGTGTTACATTGTTGTTAATGCAAAATTATACTAAATACTTTGTAAAAACTTAAATTCAGCAAGCTGAATAGTTATAGAAGTGATGATTAGAGGATTGACAGTCTTATTTAGACAGCTGAATAGGAAAAGTATTACGGGATAAGTTATACTAAATGTATTATATTGCTGTAATTGCTTTTCAGCTAGCTGAATATCAAGCCTACATGCGGATTTCTTTGTAAATAGTAGTTTTAACTTTGTAAACTTGAATTCAGCCAGCTCAATAGTTATAAAAAGTGTTAAATTGTTACTAAAACTTTAATTCAGCTAGCTGAATGGTTATGAAACGTGTTAAATTGTTGTAAATGCTAGCTAAAACATCGGGTACACTTGTAATTCACTATAAAATACTATTATCAACTCTTTTAATTTGAATTTCTTTGCTGCTCAGCAACGAAATATCATAAATTAATATTTTTCATATAAAAATTAATCTGCTGAATTACTGTCTTAAATAGTTCCAATCATTTGAGAACATGGAAACAATATGTTATTCAGCTAGCTGAATAACAGCGAACATGCGTGGTTCTGTGTTAATTGTATTCAAATCTTAAAAAAATCAATTCAGCTTAGCTGAATAGTTGTGAAACGTATTACATTGTTGTACATTTTGGCTAAAAAATTGAGTAAACTAGTATTTTTGTATAAAATAGTATTTTAAAACATTAAACGGAATTCCTTTGGCTTTCAGCAGCGAACAAATGTAAGATAAATTGTTTCTATACAAATATTAATCTGCTGTGTTAATAAATTTTATAGAACAAAATAAAGTGTAAACAAACCAATGGATAATAGAGGAGTATTAAAGCAATGTAAGTTAAAGCTAACCGCAATTCAGCTGAATATATTTTAGGCAAAATTCGAATTACGCCAATTTTGATTAATACGATAAACTTGCAGTCAGACCGCTTAACTTATATGTTAAGGAAAACCTCATGTTCATTAACTCTAGTACTACAAAACTCAGTCAATTAAGTACGATTCAGCTAGCTGAACTCTTATTTAATAGAAAAAACATTTTCCTAACGAAAAAAAAATTATTCCAAAATAATTCGATATTGGCTCGAAAGAATTACAATGAGAGAACAAATTAACAAATATTGGCAAAAACTGGCTGATTATTTGGTCGAATAAATTAAAGTGTGTAACTAAAGAAGAATACAGGATATAGGAACTAAGTTAAGTAAAAGAATTACGCAATTCAGCTGAAGACATAAATTCTAATTTGCAGTCATTTCACTATATGAGATGAGACAAAATTCTTAATCTTTCATCATTGGCAATTGTAGGTTTTGGTTTTATGTTAAGAAAGACTAAAATCCCTTAAACTCTGGTACTACAATTCGCAGCTAAGGGAAATTTAGCTAGCTGAATTGGCCTTATCTGGTCAAATAACTTGATGTGTATACCTTAGGAAGGATACAGGATATATGAGCTAAGTTAAGTAAAAAAAAATCGCAATTCAGCTGAATACATTATAAGTAAATTCTAATTCTCGATCATTTTACTTTATGAAATTATTAACACAATGCTGAATTTTTCATCATTGACATTTTAAGTTGCTGGTTGTAAGTAAAATTGAGAGTGATTCAGCTAGCTGAATTAAGATTACAAGGCAAAAGATAGTCCAGTACAATAGAACATCATTTTAAAGTGTTTGTTATAAGTGACGCGCTAGCTGAATATTGGATTTTTATTGAATCAGTCTACATAAATAGAACAATAATCTTAAGCCATTAGAGCTTATGAAAGTTAGGTCCAACAGCAGTTCAGCTGAATAACTTTAAAGTTTAAACTTAAAATTACATTTCTACAGAAAAAGTTGAATATTACAGTAGCTAATATAATCCCGTTTGTGAAATAGTTGATTGAAATATGTTTTGGTATTACAAAGTTGAATATTCAGAATATTCAGCTAGCTGAATTTTGATTATTTTTGCATAATTTAAATTCTACACAAATGAAACGATAACCAAATGACTTTAGAGCTAATATTACTTTAAAACAACATAAACAAAGATTCATTACTGCGAAAAAAAATCTTGATTAATTAATTTTTACCAATACAATGTTAGATTTGATCAAATTCAGCTAGCTGAATATGGATTTTTTCAACTAGTTACAGTTTACATAAATAGAACAATAATCTGAAGACGTTAGAGCTTATTAAAGTTAAGTCCAACAGCAATTCAGCTGCATAACTTTAAATTAAATTAATTGAAATTACTTTTCAACAGTTCTAGCTGAATATAACAATAGCTAATAAAAACTCGTGATTTAAACAGTTAATTGAAATATGTTTTGGGTATTAAAAAGTTAAATATAATCAAATTCAGCTAGCTAAATATGGATTTTTATGAATTAGTTACAGTCTTCAGAAATGAAACGATGATCTAATGACTTAAGAGCTAATATTACTTAAATATTACAAGGACAATGATTCCTTATTGCGAAAAATACTAATTACATAATTTTTACCAATACAATGTTAAATTTGATCAAATTCAGCTAGCTGAATATGGATTTTTTTTAATCAGTTACAGTCTACACAAATAGAACGACACTCTTAAGACATTAGAGATTATGAAAGTTAAGTCAAACAACAATTCAGCTGAATACATTTTTGTTTAAATTTAAATTAAATTTATTGAAATTACTTTTTAACAGTACTAGCTGAATATAACAATAGCGTATAACATCCTGTGTGTCAAATAGTTGTTTGAAATATGTTTTGGGTATTACAAAGTTACAAATGAAATGATCATTTAATAGCTTTAGAGCAAATGTTACTAAAATACAACAAGGACAATGACTCATTACTTCAATCAAAAAAATCATAATTACATAATTTGTACAAAATAAAACGTTAGATTTTATCAAATTCAGCTAGCTGAATATAGATTTTTTGTTACAGAGTACACAAATATTATTATAATATTAAGACATTAGAACATATGGAAGGTAAACCCAACAGGGACAACTATTATAAGTTACAAAAAATATTAATTCTGTTTTTATAATATTGAAAACTTAGCAAAAAAAAACTTCAATTCAGCTAGCTGAATAGTTATGAAACGGTTTAGAATGGTTTCATAAAATCTTTTAACTGGAATTCCTTTCCATATAAAAATTAATCTGCTGAATTAGTGTTTGATATAGTCCCAAAAATTTCTGAAGGGCAAACAAAATTAGGGACAAAATGCGTTGCGTTGTTGTTAATGCTATTCAGCTAGCTTAATAGCATTGAAAACTTAGAAAAACTTTAATTCAGCTAGCTGAATAGTTATGAAACGTGTTTAATTGTTGTAAATTGAGTACACTAGTATTTTTGCAATACAACGTTAGAAATTTGTCAAATTCAGCTAGCTGAATACGGAATTTTTTGACACAGTTAAAGTCTACACAAATATAAAAATAATCTAATGACATTAGACATTATGTAAATAAAAATATAATCAAATTCAGCTAGCTGAATATGGATTTTGTCGGATTGTTTAAAGTTTATAAAAAATGTACGAACATTTTTTTTTTGGACCAAACAATGTTAGATTTGTCAAATTCAGCTAGCTGAATAATGATTTTTTTAGAAGCAGTTAAATTTTACACAAATGTAACAAAAATCTAATGACATTAGACACTCTGTAAGAAAAATATGTTCCAATTCAGCTAGCTGAATATGGATTTTGTCGAATTTTTTAAAAATCTTCGATAATCTAATGGCATTAGAAATTATGCAAAAGCAATTCAGCTGAATATATTTGAATTCAAATTAATAAATTAAATTTTTAGAACAAACAAATTTAGACTCTAAATGTCGAAATTTATCTGTTTAAAACAACTGAATAAGTTTAAATTGTTACAGCAATAATCTACACTGTGGATGTTTGGAACACCAAAAGGAATGAAGGGAATTCAGCTAGCTGAATTTGTTTTCTAGTGAGAAAAATAAAAATCTTGACACAAAAAAAATTTGATTGAAAACGGAAAATGGACATTCAGCTTTTTATACACAAAAAAAATTGTCGGCACATTTTAACTAATTAAAATGCATTGTTGATAGCTAATATTGATTTCAACAAGAATTTTTATCAAATCAATCAAATGCATTATTAATATGTAAAAATTGGCTTATAATCGTTATCAAAAACAAATTTTTCAAGAATCAATCTACAATATCAGTATTTTTTTTACAAAAGGCGGCTCAATTTCAATTAAAAATGTAATTGTATTTACGAAACTATTTTTTTGTGTGTACTAATGTTTCATTTGCGTAATATATGTACATACATATTGAAACAACTCTATTTACAGTTAAATAGACTAAAAATATCGTTGATATCCTGCAAAAAGGGTACCATCGAGTCAACTATTTGTGTTTTTGAGATTTGATACAATTACTACAAAACTGCTTTTAAAGACATGGAATTTATTAACACGGCATACACTGGGACTTTTAAGACACTTTAACATCATTAAGTCTATTTCACAAAAATGTGGACTTGAGACCCTTTTATAGGATACATTTATTTACATTCATTTTATAAACCTTAATGAAAATAAAAATCCATTTTAAACCGAAATTTTTCATACCACACGGAGGCTTTAAGCAAATTACACAAAAAAAAATCTCTTTTTACATACGACCAAGAAGAGGAGGAAAGAAAAGTCAGACATAAAACTTAGCTGAATATTTTGCAATTTTTGCATAAACTTAACTTAAAATCCCAGCTTCGTAGTAATTGATTACAAATCAATGAATAAATGTAAACGGAACTTTAAACACCAAAAACGTTAAGTGGCGCGGAGCAATTTTGTTGACGATCTCGCGGCGCACTCCTCAGAATAAACAAAAAAAGCCGCCGCCACCACCACGACCAGTAGTGACAGCCGACGATTGGCATGCTTGATATGCAAGAAGTCAAGGAAAAGTTATGTTTAAATAAGTAATTAAAACAAATTGACATGATTTCAACAACAACAGAGACAACAGCAGCAACAGCCTGTCAGCCACCAACACCAAAGAAATTAAAAAAATTGCCATGAGGCAAGAGTGGTTGTACTTGGCGCTCTTGGTCTAGAGTTATTCTTGTTTATACACAAAAAGATAGCTAGAATTCTTTGGATTTACAGTTTTACTAAGAGGTATTTTAACGCAGTTAGACAGCTATTAACAGGTTATGATGCTGATATTGATGATATTAGTTCAAAGTTATTTAAAGCATAAACAATAATTTGTACATATTTTATTATATTATTACAGCGCCACCTATAGCACATTTATTGTATAACAAAAAAAACTATTGATAATGTAAACACTAAATTCTGAATGTGTCATTTAAATAGTCTGCATTCTTATGATCAGGCAATTTCCATTCAAAACATAAGTAATACACTTATGCAGCAAACAATTTGATTTTGAAATAAGAAATCAAAGCCTTTAAGGTTCCATCAAGTTTACTTCCAAATTCAGCTAGCTGAATTGTATAACAAAACAATTTATCACAAATATTTAATTACAGGTCACATCAACTTTACTAGTGCTTATGATCAATGACCATAGAACACAAGATTTATTCGAATCTAAGATGAATTACAAGTTTTCATAAACACAGCAAAGTTGTCTATTTTTTATATTTTTTCACTTAAGATTTATTTTTAATAACAAATGACCTCAAATTAATAACAATAAAATATATAATTTTTCAGCAAAATTGCATTTATATATTTATTAAAATGTTATTAAAGAAACACACAACAACAAAAAACGCCACAGCTAGAAACTGATAATTTAGTAAATATTTTGTGTACAACAAAAAACTGCATTTTGCAATTTAGCAACAAGCAGAAACAATCACAACAACAACAGAAAAAGAAAAATAATAATAAACAATAAAAATCAATAAATAATTGTTGAGACACGATCAGAGTGCAAACAAATGCTCGTGTCATGCAAATTTTTACAGTGGGGCATAAATAGCACCTACAGCTACAATTTAGTCTATAATTCTGTCATTTTTTTTGTTTGTTTGTGTCTCCTCTCGCACTCAGCGATAAGAGGTTTTATGTTTGCCTGCGCTTTGCTGAAATTGTATTAAATTATAATAATTTATTGGATGAAAAAAACTAGAAAAAAAAACACAAAACAAACGAACAACAAAACCCCTTTGACATTTGCTAAAAGGCGACAACGACACAGCAGACCCCCAACGACATAAACAAAAATCATTGTCTTAGCGCAGTTAATTGTAATTGTAAACCATTAGTGCCCTGTTGAAATGACCATTAGATGTTAAACAAATTACTCGTAACAACAAACCGGAATATTAATGCTCATAAATCTTCAACTGGACTTAGCTGCAACAATTTTGCCAACCAGGTAGCGCCGAAGCGCTCTGACAACGCTGGGGAGTGGTAGTGACATGTTTGTTATCACATATAAAAAATGTCATTTACAGGGTTAGAATGCAAATCAAGGTGAGAGAGAGAGAGTGAGCATCATATACCCCACTGCAGTAATGTAGCATGATCAGTGGCGAACACCCGCATTAGCGAGATTTATGATTTTAGACTTACATAGTAATAAGTCTAGTAAACTAGATAAGAAATCAATGTTATGAGGTGAGAATGAAAGATGTCAGACATTAAAAGCAGCAGTCATGTTTATTGTTTGACAGGCACTGCGAATACGAATTTATTGCCAGAAATAAAATTTTAATAAAAATACAATAAATACAAATTAAAAAAAAAATATATAATAAATAAAAAAATAAAATAAATAAAAAAAATTTAATAAATAAAATAAATAAAATAAATAAAATAAATAAAATAAAATAAAATAAAATAAAAGAAAATAAAATAAAATAAAATAAAATAAAATAAAATAAAATAAAATAAAATAAAATAAAATAAAATAAAATAAAATAAAATAAAATAAAATAAAATAAAATAAAATAAAATAAAATAAAATAAAATAAAATAAAATAAAATAAAATAAAATAAAATAAAATAAAATAAAATAAAATAAAATAAAATAAAATAAAATAAAATAAAATAAAATAAAATAAAATAAAATAAAATAAAATAAAATAAAATAAAATAAAATAAAATAAAATAAAATAAAATAAAATAAAATAAAATAAAATAAAATAAAATAAAATAAAATAAAATAAAATAAAATAAAATAAAATAAAATAAAATAAAATAAAATAAAATAAAATAAAATAAAATAAAATAAAATAAAATAAAATAAAATAAAATAAAATAAAATAAAATAAAATAAAATAAAATAAAATAAAATAAAATAAAATAAAATAAAATAAAATAAAATAAAATAAAATAAAATAAAATAAAATAAAATAAAATAAAATAAAATAATATAATATATAAATTCAAGATCACATTAAGAGGGTCGATATTTGTAAAAATTGTGATAAAAATATTAGGGGCTTCGATCACAAGTATTTGACCTGCAATACGTGGTCAAATACTTGTGTTTGAAGCCCCTAATATTTTTATTATTATTTATTGGTAAATTGGGGATAAGAAGTACATTTCAAACAATTATAAAAATAAATACTTAAGATCGCCAATTACACAATGTTATGAATTTCTTAATTGTATATAGGAGGTGATTGTTCATTTTGGAACTTAATCTCTACTCACAGGGTAAGAGTTTGAAAATATACTGTAATCGCAGAAACTGACAGACGGACACCCCCAAAAAAATTAAGATTTTGTATGGAAGGTGTGAAAGTAGGTTTTGTCCTTTCTTGCTTATCTCAGAACTTAACCTCTGTTTTGATGATAGAAGATTGCATACCATATTTCAGCTCGATAGCTCCTAAAACTACGGCTATAATCAAGGGGACAGACAGACGGACACCCTCAAAAAGGTCGAGTTTATATTGGAGGTAGAAGTAGTTTTTGTCCAATCTTACTTATTATAGATCTTAATCTCCGCTTAGAGGTTAGAAGCTTACATATCAAATTACTACCGAATTTCAGCTCAATAGCCCTAAAAAATATGACTGTAATCGCATGGACAGGCAGACGGACACGCCCAGAAAGGGGATCTTTGTATGGGAGGTGGAAGTAGTTTTCGTCAGATCTTGTTCATCTTAGTACCTAACCTTCGCTTAGAGGATAGAAGCTCGCATACTAAATTTCGGTTCGATAGCTACCTTGATAGAACCTTGTATTTTTTTGCCCGATTTTGCTCTCGTAGAACTTAACCTCCACTTAGAGGGTGGAAAGTTACATATCAAATTTCTACAATGGTAATCACGGGGACAGACGGACGGACGGAAAGACATTTTTTTTTAAAACGACTCAGGAATAAACATTGATTATCATACCTACCGAGCCTCCTTGGGCATAAGGTCTGATTGAGTTATATGAAGTTTCAACTTTCGGTTTAGGCATGCCGCAATTTTGATTTTGTAATTTTTTTATGATAGATCCTCACAATCCTCGCACCCACCTTACCCTTAAATTGGAATAAAGTTTATGCGTTATGGTCAATGGGTCTCATCTCTCTCTGGGTTCGAGTTAGACGTCTGTTTGATGAATAGGATATGTCACTTCTTTTCTTGAATATTGACCAAAAAAATATTAAAATTTAATGTTAATATGTAAAATAAGGTTTTGCGTTTTGTGCACCCGGAAAAACAAAAACCGCGGTATTTTCGTTTAAATCTCTTTCTTCCACGCGCAACATAAGATCCCCATTGTCCCTCCTTTCGAACATTTCCCCTAAAGTTTGTTCAAGCGAACTTCACAGGGTTCTCGGTTCGCCAAGGCGCCTCCCTATATGGGAGCTATATAAAATAGCTATGGTTAAAATTGGAGCAAGCCGTGCACCAAAGAGGTAAAAAGTCAAATCCGTATATATGAAAACGGGTTTGTCTTTGTTTGCTGGCATTTTTTAGTACCGCATGGACTAGAAAACGGCTTGATTGTTCATTTTGAAATTTTCACAGAATGTAGCTGTGTGGTCGGTGGTGAAAATAGGGTTCTTGCATTTTTGATATATCAAGTGGGCGTGGCTACGCCCATTGCACCCAATATTTGAAACCGCATTATCTGGAAGACTGTTTCTTCAATCGTCTTGAAAATTTATGTGGATGCATTTGGCAGCAAATTCGTGATGGAACAAAAAATAGCCGGGATCGGTTTAGTGGGCGCCGCCTACAAACGTCAATATTAGTCCATTGGATATTTACGAGAAAAAATACAAATCCTTAAACCAACATTAGTAAAAAATATAGGATTTTCTAAAATCCTGACCTGTGACCTACATCGGGCACGGCAAATAGTTGTGCGATCGTACTCCGTCATGTACTTTTTACATCAAATGGCGCAATATTCCAGCCGAACAATTCTATACTCCCGCAAAAAAAAATCGTTCAAACATTTCGCTGCCACCCCAACATACAAACTTAGTTATATTTATCAGTTCTCAACAGATGTGTTAAACCCATACTAGGAGTTATGAAGTCCGAGTTCACGGATAGATAGAGACTATGGTCATGGCCACATATACATATAATAAATAAACTTTAATTTCATTTTGAAAATCTTAAGAAGAATCTTAAAATCTTTATGAAATTTAATAAAAAAAAATACATAACAGCATCATAACTTAACTTCCATCAATAAGATATGGGTCACGTGTTCTAACTATCACTATCACTAGGATGACGCGTTTCGAACTCCATGACGAGTTCATCTTTAGACTATTTCTGTCAGTGTGTCAGTAACTGAACATTGAAAGTTTAATTGCTTAACTGTTAACAACTTATCTCCCCCACCTCTGTCTTCCCATTGTAAGTGATCACAGGGCACCCATGTAGGCCCCTACGTTCATACTACTGCTCAACAGTTGCAAATAACAAAGGAAAAAATATTAAATAACAAGATTTAAATGACTTTTTTGTGCCTCAGTCCATTATATTGTTAATATTACTAAGAAATATGCAAATTATTATTGTCGGCGGCGTCGGTGGCGGCATTTATTTGATTGTAAATTATTATGCTTTCAACTACTAACGACAACAACTACTCATTGCCTATTTTCGCCAAGTTGTTGAAGTAATTTTATTTTATTTTATTATTTGTTTCTTTTTCGAATTGATCTCGACCGGCTCTTTCTCTATAAGAAACTTAAAAGTATTTGGCGATCTCATTACCTGATTTCTCACACATATGATCGGGTGATTATGTCTCATAATTTTTACCTTTTCTGGTATCTATATTAACAACGATGGCAACTTTATGGTCAACAATTAGATGGGGGATTATTATTGTAGGTGTTGTTGATCGGCGGCATTTACAAACGTAATAAATGAAATGTCTTTTGTTGCCGCTGTTATGTAATAGAGTAGTGGGGTAAGAAATAAAATAAGCAATTTTACTTTATTGGTCCATAAAACTTGGCTGCAACAAATAATCTACGAGATAATTTAGCACAAAACAACTAGTATACAAGGAACTTAGTCATCATAGCGAAAAACCGCAGTATTTATGAGCTACTAGTGCTACACGTGGAATTATCAGTACTGAGATTTATGGATTAGATAGGAAATCTTTGGTAAATTGGTAATGTTTGTACTATGCTGTACTGTCAAGGATAACATGAATGTTTACATGAAATTGTATTAGTCATCCTAATTTGTGTGGACAACAAGTTTTATCGTTCGAAATATAGCAAATAGCATTAGTTCACATTAAAATTAATCCATTTTAATAGGTCATTTATAAGAGGACCAAAATTTTGGCCGAAGAGACCCATTTTTGATGAAGGGCTATTTCTAAAGTCGCTCATCTATTTCAATAACACGCAATGAGCCGTCCGCAGGCATCCCATAGCCTCACGAGTCCGCAATAATGTTTTTTCTGTACACTGCCACGATCGACAATTCACACGTTTTCGAATACATTGTTTGATTCCAAACATTCAGCCACTGCTTGAGTGTTATGAAAGCAACACCATACACGCTTGGTTCAATACAAGTACAGACAATGTTCAATGATTGTTGGGTGCGCATTAGAGCATGATTGTTGGGAGAGCACAACATTTTCACGGTGTATAATTCGACAGTGCTTCGTGGGCAATAGCAAATCATATTCTTGCGTGCGTGGAAGAATATTTTTAGAGACAATACTAGTATTCGTATTTTTGATAAAAGACAAATTCATCTAAGATTGATTAGTAATTTTTGGGTTTTATATTAGGTTTTGGCAGTGAATGCTCTACAAATATTCGCTTAATCAGGATTTTCTTGCTATTCAGCTGTAGTTAAAACAATTCAGCTGAGTATGAAATACAGTTTAATTTCGAATTTTATTACTTTATAGATTGTATATTTTGTGTACATACGTAAATAATTTATTTTTGATGGAGAAATTTGTTAGCTGAATAATTTAACCTTACCTAAGATATGATCGTATCGTTCGTATTTCTTTTAAATACAAATTAAGCAAAGATTTATTGCTTATTCAGCTGTAGTTGGAACAATTCAGCAGAGTATAATATATTCATGTGTATTTCCTTCTCGAGTTTAGATAATCAAAATGCGGCGAACTTTGTAATTTTTTTGTGTTCGTATATAACTAACAATTTTATTATTTCTCGTTGGAAACTTCTACTTCAAGTTTTACAAGTACACAAAAATTCGTTTGCTGAATTTAAATTCAGCTAAGTTTTTTGGCTCATTTTTGGATGTTTTCGAATAAAAACTACTAAAAAATTTATTTTAAAAATTTATTAATATCTGATGAGAAGATAATAACATGGCAAAATTCGCAAGTTTTTGAGGTGATGCGTTAATCTCTCTCCTCACAGCTTTACGTTAGAAACCTCGGATCAAGAAAATCGTTTGCTGAATTGGTTTATTTACCACTAAAAGAGTTAACTTTACTTTATAAAACAGATTCAGCTAAGATTTGTTACTACTTTTTGGG
This sequence comes from Muscina levida, assembly GCA_964034835.1. Classification (NCBI taxonomy): domain Eukaryota; kingdom Metazoa; phylum Arthropoda; class Insecta; order Diptera; family Muscidae; genus Muscina; species Muscina levida. The sequence goes on along the minus strand of OZ035882.1, from coordinate 32,559,390 downwards.
TTTAATGTTAAGTTCTCTATCAGATTCTGCTTAAATATCATCCTATTAAACATATATTCATATGCTGAATTAGAGTTTTTAATAACGTAAGAGTGCCAATACCCTTATATATAATACTAGAGTTGACATCTTCAAATTCAGCTAACATTTATCACTAATTTTTTGAGTTTTACTTAATTCAGCTGAGTCAAAAACTTATTTCTGGTTGGTGGGTGATAATGAATCAACAAAATTTGTGTTTTTCTCAACTTCCAGCTAGAAACTTCTGCTTTAACTTCATCTTACTACTACCAAGATATTCGTTTGCTGAATTGGGTTTCTTCACTACTAAAAGTGTTTCACTATCATTCTATCATTCGCAGTTTCTTTCTAACACAGATTCAGCTAAGATTTGTTACTTATCTTTGGCATAAATGTTATGTTTTCGCATGGAATGCATTATTGACACTATTTCTATCAGCTGCTGCTTAAATATTATCCTATTAAACATAAATTCATTTGCTGAATTAGGGTTTTTACTAACTAAAGAGTGTCTGTACCATTTGATATACTACTAGAGTAGGAATCTTCTATAAAACACAAATTCAGCTAACATTTATTACTATTTTTTTTTAGTTTTAGTCAATTCAGCTGAGTCTAAAATCCGATAGACTTATTGCTGGTTGGTGGGTGAATCAACTAAATTTGTGTGTTTTTTTTTGTGTTAATATAAAACTACTAAATTCTCAACAACCCGCTAGAATCTACTGCTTTAACTTCTTCTAACTACTACCAATAAATTCGTTCGCTGAATTGGGTTTTTTTCACTACTGAAAGTGTTTCACTATCTTTAGATATATTTCTTTCATTCGTGGGTTGTTTATAACACAAATTCAGCTAACATTTATTACAAAATTTTAGAGTTTTACGTAATTCAGTAAAAGTCTAAAATCCGCTAGACTTATTTATGGTTGGTGGGTGATTATGAATCAACTAAATTCGTGCTTTTTGTGTTAGTATAAAACTATATAGTTCTACTACCAAGAAATTCGTTTGCTGAATTGAGGCTTTAAACTACTTAAAGTGTTTCACTATCCTTAGCTGTAATTCGTGGGTTGTTTATAATACAAATTCAGCTGAGATTTATTACTCATTTTTGGGATTAAGTAATGCTTTCGGAAGGAATGTACCAATAATTGTATCTTTATTAGGATTTTCTTTCAGATACAGCTAAGATTTGTTACTAATTTTTGGGTTTAATGTTATGTTTTCCCATGAAATGCATTATTGATACTCTTTGTATCATTTTAATTAGGGTTTTCACTAACTAATGAGTGTAAGTACCCTTAGATATGCTACAGGAGCTGTCATCTTCTATAAAACACAAATTCAGCTAATATTTATTACTAATTTTTTGAGTTTTACCTAATTTAGCTGAATCTAAAGTCCGATAGACTTATTTCTGGTTGGTGGGTGATTAATTTGTGTTTTTTTTGCGTTAATATAAAACTACATAATTTTCAACTTCCCGCTAGAAACTTATGCTTTAACTTCTTCCTGCTACTACCAAGAAATTCGTTTGTTGAATTGGGTTTTTGCACTACTTAAAGTGTTTCACTACCCTTAGATATAATACTATCATTCGTAGTTTGTTTATAACACAAATTCAGTTGAGATTTATTACTAATTTTTTGAGTTTTACTCAATTCAGCTGAGTCTAAAATCCGCTAGACTTATTTCTGGTTCGTGGGTGATTAATTTGTGTTTATATGTTAATATAAAACTACTTTATTCTCAACTTCCCGCTAGAAACTTCTGCTTTACATTCTTCGTACTACTATCAAGAAATTGTTTGCTGAATTGGGGATTTTTACTACTTAAAGTCTTTTACTACCTTCAGATATAATTCTGTTATTCGTACTTTGTTTATAACACAAATTCAGCTGAGATTTATTACTCATTTTTGGGTTTTATGGAATGCTTTCGATTGGAATGTACCAATTATATTGTCGTTGTAAGGTTTTTTTACTATTCAGCTGCAGTTGAAACAATTCAGCTGAGTATAAAATTCAGTTGAATCTCTAAATGTGTTAATTTCTGGATTCTAATTTTTGAATAGTAACAAGAAACACGTTGGCTTTATATCTACTTAAAGATTCTGCCTTATATATAATTGCCGCATTAGCATTTCCTCTAAAACTTAAATTCAGCTAAGTTTTATTACACATTAATGGTGTTTTGTTGTGTTTTCGTTAAAATTTTACTACTGATATTAATTTTATCCGAATTTTGTTGCTATTCAGCTGAAATTTAAACAATCCAGCTGAGTTTAAAACCCAATATAATTACTACATTTATTAATTAATGGCTTACAAATCGCCTTAGTTCGTTACTTTCATTATTTCACAACCACTCGCTATCAACTGATGTTTTAATTTCTTACTACTACTAAGAAAATTGATAGCTGAATTTGTATATTTTATATCTAAAAGTGTTTTTTCATCCTTAGAAATAGTACTAGCTATTGTACTTTCTTTTTCAAACATATTCAGCAAAGTTTTATTACTCATTTGAGGATTTTATGTTATGTTTTCATTTATATTATACTACATATATTAATTTTATCAATAGTTTTTTTTTCTATTCAGCTGCAGTTGAAACAATCCAGCTGAGTCTAAAATCCAATATTATCTCTATAGGGAATTAATTTCCCGTTTTGTGGCTATGGGTTGACATTTACCAGCTGCAGTTAAAGATATGTGTCAGCTGCATTAGTATCGATTCATTATTAACATAATCCTGACATTAATATTTCCCGCTCCCTGCGCATTTTTATTCCCCTTTTCCGGCTAACTCAATTAATCACAAATCGCATAAACTTTATAATATAATCACATGTCCGCGACACACATTTGCAGCAAATTGTAGCGTTTACATATACTATTTTTTATTGTTTTTCCTATTTATTTTACATAATCTGGCGAACACGTAGCCAACAACATGTAGCAGAGCTTAGAGATTTGTCACAAATCGTCTCAAAGTCCAAAGAAGACAAGCAATTGAATGAAGTCTAAAACAAAGGAAAGGGGTTAAGTTTAATGTTCTCGTTCAGCGCTCTCTTAACAACGTCATAAAGTTGCGCCAAAAAACGTTGCACCGCCGGTATATGCAAATACCACGTGAACATTGAGGGACGGGGGGGGGGGGGGGGACGGGGGAGCGCATATTTATCATATTTCAAAATCCCAACTGACACATGCACTTAACACACCACGAACGCCTGAGCGTTTGTAATAAAATGATGGTCTGGTCTTTAATGAAACCGTTTCAGTTTTATGGCCACAGCGATAAACTTCGCTGTTTGGCTATTAAATCTTGCATTAACATGCTTAGTTCTTCGCCATTTATGGCGGGCCAACAGTTGGTGGCTTTATGTATTTCATACAACGTGGAAGGTGGGGAAGGGAGGGCACATGACTGTTTGGCTTGTGGAACATATCAGTTGTTGTGTTTAAATAGAAACTCTTTATGTTTTTTTTTTGGCTGATTGTTAAAAATTTTCTTTGGTTTCACATTTTGTATGTATGTATGTACAGCAGGCGCTCCCACAACGCCATCCAGCCACCTCTTGTGACTTAACAAATCGTTGTTATCCATCCAGTCAAAGTTCCTGAGTTTTATTGTTCCAACAGTTTAGAAACTTACGCAATAAAATGCATTGCAATGCAAGCAAGCAGTAAAGTCGCTCGCTCGTGCACTGTGCTACTGTTTTAGTTACAGAGATTTCAATATCGTTGCTGAATGTAATTGTTATTGTTGTAAATGTTTGGGTCATAGGTCCATTGAGTCGAAATCACAGCAAAATGTGTATGTATTTGTGATTTGTTGTAAATTGATTGCAACGTTTGATACTCCCACCCCCGGGTGCTGGTGGCGGTTGTTAAGTGTGTGATTTTTGGAATATTCATAGGTGATGTTGACTGTGAGAAGGAAAGAGGGTTTAAATGTAAAAAATATGTGTTATTTAGCAAGCTTTACAAGTCATCATCACTATATTGAAGTGATATTTTGCTCCCGAACATTTTGATAAAATTAATAAGAACTATTAAGCCCTAAACGAATAATAAATCTTAGCTGAATTAGGTTCATATAAAGAATACAAATGCAAGATTGGTATTAAATGCTAGGTTGACACTATAGCAAGTGATATATGCATATTCAGCTAAAAATTTGACTGAAAATACGAAATAAATAGTTGATTTTATATCCCATTTAAGGATAACCCGATTGATGACCTTAGCTATCCTCAAAACTGTAATAACTTATGCTGAATAGCAAAAAGATTTTTATGAAATGAATAAGGCAACGACTGAATTAGGTTTATATAAAAAATACGAACACAAGGTTGATATCAAACAGTAGGAAGATACTTAAACTAGTAAAATATGCATATTCAGCTGGAATATTTTAAAAAATTTACGAAGTAAGTTTTTATTACCCATTCATCCGTTACTTCGATTGATAACCTTTACAACTCTCAAAACTGTAAAAACTTTAGCTGAATAACAAAAAGATCCTTATGCAATTAATAAGACAATATCAAAATAATATAAACGCCTAAAATGAGTAATAAATCTTAGCTGAATTTGTTTTATATAGAAAATACGAATGCAAGGTTGATATCAAATGATAGGTACACACATAAACAAGTAAAAAATTCATATTCAGCTAGAATTTTAACTTAAAATATGGAATCAGTAGGGGATTTTTTTTTCCTCTTTAGGTAAATTCGATTCATTTTAACTGAGATATCTTAAAACTGTATTTAAATCAGCTGAATAACAAAAATGAATTTATAAAATTTATAAGACAATATCAAACTTAATATAAACGCCCAAAATGAGTAGCAATTCTTAGCTGAATTAGGTTCATATATAAAATACGAATGCAAGGATAATGTCTAATTATAGGTGGACACTTTAATGAATAAAAAAAAACATATTCAGCTAGCAATTTAAGTGAATATACGAAATTAAAAGTTCATTTTCATTTTTAGATTAATTAGATTAATATTAACTCAGCTATCCCCAAACTGTATCACATTCAGCTAAATGGCAAAAATATATTTGTGAAGATAATAAGATAGTGACATAATTTACAAAAACGCTCAAAAAAGAAATAGATCTTAGCTGAATTAGCATCATATAAAAAATACGTATACAAGTTGATATCAAATGGTAGGTAGACACTTAAGCAAGTAAAAAATGCATATTCAGCTAGAAATTTAACTGAACATGCAAAATAAACTGTTTATTTCATATTATTTTTATGGTTATTTCGATTCATATTCACTCAGATATACTCAAACTGTATTAACTTCAGCTGAATGCCAAAAAGGTTCACATAATATGAATAAGACAATGACAAACGCTGTATAAACGCTCGAAATGTGTAAAAAATTGTAGCTGAATTTGATTCGTATAAGAAACACGAAAGCAAGGATTATATAAAATGATTGGAAAATACTTTGACAGGTAAAATACACAAATTCAGGTAGCAATTTGTCTGAAAATAACGAATTATAAAAAAATTCAGCTAACATTTATTACTGTATGCATTTTTTTTTTTTGTTAGATTAGACCTATAATATTAATTATATAAAAATTTCTTGATATTCTACTGATTTAATATAACTCAGCTAAGCCATAAATTCAGTAGTTTCACCATTTTTTTTTGTTAATTTCTAACTTAAAAATACAACAAAAAAAATATAAATATAATTTTAATTTTTTTTAGTAAAATTTTTTATTTTTATTATAACATAAATTCAGCTAATTTTATTGCTAATTTTTTAGGGTTTATATCATGTTTTCGTATTGAATGTACCACTAATATTAATTTTAATACCATTTTCTTGCTATTCAGCTGTAGTTTTTTTGTGTTCGTATATAAGTAGAAACTTTTGCTACGTTATTACTACTTAGGTTACTACTTAAAGAGTTATCCTTTTCAGGATTCGTTTTCTCTTTAAAACACAAATTCAGCTAAATTTTATTGCTAATTTTTGGGTTTTATGTTATGATTTCAAATGAAATGTACTACTAGTATTAGTTTTATCATAATTTTCTTGCAATTCAGCTGGGTCTCAGTATAATATCTACATGTATTATTTTGTTACTTGTGGAAAAATTTAGAAATCGGATCAATTCGTAAATTGCTTTGAGTAAGTAAATAACAAATTAATACGCATCTTTCCACAAGCAACTTAATGGTTTAATAACATACTACTACTTCAAAAAAAAATTCCCTTGCTGAATATGTTTATTTTATGGTTTAAAGTGTTAACCTACCCTCAGATATCATCTAGGCATTCGGATTCTATTTAAAACACAAATTCAGCTAAGTTTTATTATTCAGTTTTGGGTTTAATGTTAGGTTTTCGCACTGAATGTAGCGCCAACATAAATTTTAATAAATTTTTCTTGCTATTCAGCTGTAGTTTAAACAATCCAGCTGCGTCTAAAATCCTTACTACTTAAAGAGTTAACCTTCCCAAAGATATCAGTCAGGTATTTGTATTTCCGTTAAAACACAAATTCAGCTAAGATTTATTGCACATTTTTGGGTTTTATGTTATGATTTCGACTGAATTTTACTAATAGTATTAGTTTTATCATAATTTTCCCGCTATTCAGCTGTTTGCAAAACAATTCAGCTGAGTCTCAGATGCAGTAAAATATTTAATAGCACCATCGATAATGAATGATAACAAGTTATACTAGTTATTTTGTGTGTTCGAAACACACAAATTAAATTAACTTGTGCTTTTAATTTGTTTTTACTACTTATGAATTCACTTGCTGAATATGTTTATTTTACTACTTAAAGAGTTAACCTATCCTCAGATATCATCCAGACATTCGTATTCTCTTTAAAACACAAAAATGTAGCTAAGTTTTATTGCTCACTTTTTGGGTTTAGTGAAATGTTTACGAATTGAATGTACCGCCAATATTAATTTTATTAGGATTTTTTTTCTATTCAGCTGTTTTCGAAACAATTCAGCTGAGTCTCAGATCCAGTATAATCTTCTAAATGCACTAATTTTTTGCTACTATCAAAAAATTCGCTATCCACAGATATCATCCAGGCCATCGTGTTTTCTTTAAAACACAAATTCAGCTAAGTTCTATTTCTACTTTTCAGGTTTTTTGTTAAAATTTCTAATAAAATGTATACTTATATTTAGTTTATCATGATTTTTTGATATTCAGCTGTAGTTAAAACAATTCAGCTAAGTCTCAAGTCTAGCATAATCCCTTAATTGAGTTAATTAGTAGTTAGCTAAGGTTTATTTCTAATTTTCATTTTTTTTTTGTTATAATTTCTAATAAAATGCATTACTTATATTCAGTTTATCATGAGTTTTTTTTTTTTGCTATTCAGCTGCAGTTAAGACAATTCAGCTAAGTCTAAAGTCTAGCATAATCTGTAAACTGTACAAATTTCTGGATAATAGATATGGTTGACATGTAACAGCTGCGTTGGTAGATATGTCAGCTGTATTAAGAAATAAAATGCTATTGAAATTACTAATTCATTTGCTAAATACCAAATTATACAGCTGAATTGCAAAGTAACACACATAAGTATACAATTTTGCGTTCCCACATTTTATGTGGTACATTTTCTCTTACAAATCACTGACGGAATAGTAAAGGAGCAATTCAAAGGAAAGTTCCTGCAACATCCAGCAATCAAAAATTATTCATTCTTATGACTTTTTATTATCAACTGATTTCCGTAGTCAGCTCAAAGGAAAAATTTCATTATTTTCCCAACTTTATGTTATTTACGTTTTTGTTTTTTATTGTGTCTGTAATTTGTGAATTTTATATATAATATATATTGAGTGATAGATTGACTTTGTCCAACATGTTAAATTTTACAACATTATTTAGTATATTTGCCTTTGCATCCAAAACCTTAGCTGAATAGCTGAACTATGCCCAAAATCTTATTGTATTACAACATTGTGGATTTTTTTTGCCACAATACCTTTAGCTGAATACCATTTATCATAGAGGTAACAACACGCAGGACAACAAAACAATCTAAAATATTTATCGAACTTTACACTTATAGCTCCGCACATTTAATAATTTCATATAATTTATAAGCAATTTTCTTGTAACACCAACAACACACACACACAAAAAAATCCGGCTAAATGCGAATTTTCCCCCTAGTATTATTGTATATTTACTCAAATATTTATCTATTAAGTTAATTTACATCACAAATATTCAAAATTAAGGAAATTGTTACCAATTTTCATTCGTCTGCCTATGCACGGCACGGTATGCTGGCTTGCCAGTGTTTGATATGTGGTAACTTAAGATGGAGACGTACCGAACGAATCGAACGACCGACCGACCTATTCATAACAGATAACTTACAAGCCCCGGTCAGTGTCTGCATTTTTGATTATTCAAAATGTATTTGTATGTTTTGTGTTGGTTTTCGCTGCTTCACTTACGATTCTCACACCAACTTTAGATGCGATAAATGATATTTCATGTTATTGCGCTAGGCGCGATAAACGGCAGCAAACAAGAAAAATGTTAGGGTGAAACTGTAAACGAAGGCAGTCAGGCAGTTAAAGGTAACAAATTTGCGAAAAAGAAATACAAATACGGCTTTGATCGAAAAATATATTTTGGCTGTGTAACAGTAATAAGCAAATGTGATAATATCACATTAGCTGAATTGCAGATATAACCGACAAAGAAAAGTTTTAGGCTTAAACTTACTTAGCTGAATTGAAGAATATGTTATTCATAATTTTAAAACTTGTGGCACAATGTTGGAAATACACTAAAAGTCCAAATATAGCTTGTGCTTACAAAATATTACAGCGTTTAAAAAGTTTGCTGAATTGACACAAACATATATCAGCACCGTTGAGGGCAAAAAATTAATTTAAAAAATCAATTAATTTAAATTAATTAATTAAATTTTAAAAATTAATTAATTATTTATTAATCACTTAATTAATTTTTTAAAATAAAATTTTTCATATTTTTTTTGGTAATTTTCATCTGCGCTGAATAAGTGAAAAGGGCTTAAATACTTGTAAGATAATATCAGACGAGTTTTTGGAGTCGGCAATTAACACAACGCTGTGCTTACTTACAACTTTTTATAGAAGCAAACGAAAAAATTTAGCTGAATTTTTTTTTGTTTTGAATTTTTTTCAGAAATATTATGGAAGGTCAATCGAAAGCAAAGTAGGGAATAACCGTCTTTTAGGTTTTTTCAGACTTAACAAGATTTTGAATTTTAAAATTAGCTGAATAGCTTTAATGAAATGCAATTCCGCAAAAATGCACTGATTAAATGTAACCGAGCACTAGAGAAGCTAATATTGCAAATGATTACAAAATTTATATGATCTCAAGTAAGATAAATCAGCAAATTATGAAAAACATTGGGTAAACGTTTACCGCAAAAGTTTATAAAACCGACAAATAACCTAATACAGAGCGTGCTTACAAATTGTTAAAGCAAAAAATGAAAAAAATTAAGCTGAATGTAATTATTCTAAATTTTTCTCAGAAATATCATGGAGATCAGTCGGCAGTCAACTAGGTTTTACACAATAGTAAGATTTTTATATTTTAGCAAAATTTTTAGCTTTTAGACTAGCTGAATAGCTGAAATGGGGTTCGAATCCGAAAACACACACCATTTGAGTATAAGCACGCACTAAAGAACCTAATATTGTAAATGCTTACAATATTTATTAGCAACAACATTTAGCTGAATAAGCAAATTGTTAAAAAATTGTGTAAGAATTAACTAATATAACAAAAAACCGTATATGGGCTAAACATTATTGGTTACAATTGTACCATGCGAAGTTATGCTGGGCGTTCTTAAAATTTTTGAAAGCAGAAAGTGAAACAAATTTAGCTGAATTAGGATTTTTTTTAATTTTTCTTATCTACTTCATTAATGTTAATTGGAATTATATCAAGGTATGACTGTCTCTAGTCTTTTTTAAATTTAAACGAAATTTTGAACTTTAAAATTAGCTGAATATCCGAAATGAGGTTTAATTCCTAAAACGCATACTGTTTTAGTAAAAGCTCTAGCTAGACAAGCTAATATTGTAAATGCTTACAAATTAAATAGTACCTAAATGTAGCTGAATAAGCAAATTTTCATAGCAGAAATAAATTTAGCTGAATATGTAATATTTTAGAATCTATCTTAGCTATGTAATAAATTTCAACTGGATTTATATCAGGGTATGTCCGTCTATAATCTTTTTCATGTTTAAACGAGATTTTGAACATTAAAATTAGATGAATAGCGGAAATATGGTTAATTTTCGAAAACATATACCGTTTGAGTACAAGCACGCGCTAGACAATCTAATATTGTAAATGCTTACAAAATATAATGACATCTTAATGTAGCTGAATAAGCAAATAACTTAAAATTTATGTAAGCAATAGTGAATATAATAAAAACACAATGTGTGCACAGAAAAGGTTGGTTGCGCAAGTACTCTGCTAGACATGCTTACAATTTTTTAAAGCAACAAGAGAAAAAATTTTAGCTGAATTTGTATGATTTTACAATTTTATTAAGCTATATCATAAAGGGCAATTGAAACCTAAGTAGGGCACACACACCATTAAGCTTTATACGTACATAAGTAAAATTTTGAAGGTAAAAATTAGCTGAATAGCTGAAATGTGGTTTAAATCCGCAAACACATACTATTTTGCTATAAGCATGCGCTAAACAAGTTTATATTGTGAATGCTTACAAAATTTATTAGCATCAACATTCAGCTGAATAAGCAAAATATTAAAAAATTGTGTAAGCATCAACTAATATAACAAAAAGCCGTATGTGCATAGAAATTATAGGTTACACAAGTGCCGTGCGAAGTTATGCTGGGCGTGTTAACAACGTTTGAAAGCAGAAATTGAATCAGGTTTCTTTTTCAAGTTTTAACGAGATTTGGAACTTTAAAATTAGCTGAATAGCTAAAATGAGTTTCAATCCCGAAACGTCACACCGTTTTGGTATAAGCACGTACTAGAGAAGCTAATATTGTAAATGCTTACAAACTTATATAGCATGGAAATGTAGCTGAATAAGAAAATAACTGAAAAACTTTAGTAGCTTTAAAGAATATACTAAACAGTGTGTGCATAGAAATTGTTGGTTATACTGGCGTGCTTACAACTGTTCAGAGTAGAAAGTGAATTTAGCTGAATATGTAATTTTTTTGAATTTTATTCAGCGATATCATAAAGAGCAGTTGAAACCATATTAGAGTATACCCGCATTTAATTTTTTTCAGATTTTAACAAGAATTTAAACTTTAAAGTTAGCTGAATAGCTGAAATGTGAAAAACACACACTTTTTTAAGCACGCACTAGGGAAACTAATATTGTAAAAGCTTACAAAATTGAATAGCATCTATATGTAGCTGAATAAGCAAATAACAAAAAAATGTTTGTAGCATTAAAGTAAAAATTGCTGGTTACTGAAGTACCTCACTAGGTTAAGCTGGGCAGAAACTGAAAAAAATGTAGCTGAATATAAATTTTTTGGTAATTTTACTTAGCTGTACTAAGAACGTCAGTTGAAACCAAAATAGAGTATATCCGCCTTTAAACTTTTATCAGTTTTGAACAAGAATTTATACTTTAAAGTTAGCTGAATAGCTGAAATGTGGTTCAAATCCGAAATCGCACACTTTTTTAGTATAAACACGCACTACAGAAGTTAATATTGCAAATGCTTACAAAATTTATTAGCATCTAAATGTAGCTGAAGAATCAATAACTAAAAATTGTGGTAGAATTAATGAAAATAATAAAAGGAACAGTGTGTACCAAGAAATTTTTGATTACACAAGTACCGTGCGTAGTTATGCTGGGCGTGCTTACAATTTTTGAAAGCAGAAAATTAAAAAAGATTAGCTTAATTTGAAATTTTTTGAAATTTCACTTAGCTATACCATGAATATCAGTTGAAACCATCTGCCTTTAAATTTGTATCAGATTTGAACCAGAATTTATACTTTTAAGTTAGCTGAATTGCTGAAATGTGGTTCAAATCCGAAACCACACACCATTTGAGTATAAACACACACTGGAGAAGTTAATATTGTAAATGCTTACAAGATATTACAGCATCTAAATGTTGCTGAATAAGCAAAAAACTTATGAATTGTGTAAGTTTTAATAAATATAATTAAAAACAGTGTGTGCATATAAATTATTAATAACACAAGCACCGTGCAAATTTATGCCGGATGTGTTTACAACATTTTAAACAAGAAAGTGAAAAAATTTAGCTGAATTAGGATTATTTTAATTTCTCTAAGCTACATCATTAATGTTTATTTAAAGCAATTCATCGTTTACGCGTCTCTAAATTTTTTTCATATTTTAACGAAGTTTTAAACAGTAAAATTAGCTGAATAGCTGAAAGCGAGGTTTAATTCCGACAAAAACACACAGTTTTAGTATTAGCTCACTCCAAAAAAGCGAATTTTGTTACTGCTTACAAAATATAAGAACAACTAAATTTAGCTGAATAAGCAAAAATCAAGTTAATGTAATAAAAAACTGTGTTTATGAACAATTTGTTGTGTTCACAACTTGAAAAAATGTCCCCTACCTAACCAAACTCATTATAATGCCCCTCTTTTAATGCAGATACATATAGCAACATCCCAATCTTTGATATAAAATGATATTATGAAAATAGATATCTCCTGCTATGTACATTTCGTCGCTGGCACCCACCACCCCTTAACTTATTGCATTGCTGGCTCCCGCTTCCATCAGAAATATTTGTTGTTACAAAAACAAATTTTTTCGTCTCTCTAGATTTACCAAATCTAAAGTGAGGTTTGTAGATTTCCAATAGCCTCCAGAAGCAAATAAATCAAAAAGCGAAAAAAAATGATGTGAACAATTTTTTTTGGTAGATACTCGAAAACGCTGCTGAAATTTTTTCCACACTTTTATTTAATAAATGGATGTTTATTTTTTGTTTACATTGCCGGAGCCACAGCAGACAACAGAAGAGATCGCGAAAATTTTAACAAACTGAAAGTGTTTTTTTTTTGTTTTTGCTCAACTATTTTTGGTGGAAATTTCTCCACAACTCCTTATTATAGGCTTCATTAGCCCCCATCTCAGCTCGTTATAAAAAAACTTAGTGGTGTAGGGAAAGAGGCAGGGTGTGGAGGTAAAAGAAAAGCGAAAATGCGAATGAACATAAATTTTGATTGAATGTCGTTTTTGTGTTACTTGACGCCAGTCCAGCAGACAGACTAAGCGAAAATGTAAAACTCTTTTAAAGTGGTGCTACGCCACGTTGTCTTGACTTTAGTTGTATTGATCATCTTTTTGGGGGGGATGTTGTTTAAGCAACAACACCAATACAGCACATGCAGAGGCTAACAAAATCAGCCTCCGGTTATACGTTGACCCATGGAAAATGTTGGTTGATTGTCTTAATGTGTTTTATGCCTTGGACAAAAAGGAAAACATGTTTTCCATAGTTTACACCTCAATGTGCTGGTGTTTTGCTGCTGTCAAAGTATCCCGAAGTCGTTCAGCCTCCCTCACCGCTTTGGAGGGTCCCAAGACGAGAAAGGTTTTTTATTTTGTTTTTCATAACAAATGCGAAAGTTTTCTGGTCTTTTGTTTGGGCCTTGGAAAACTGCTGTTCATTTTTCATGTGCTTTATGGTTAATTTTCTGCCAAAATTGTTTTGACATTTTTAGCACAAAGCATTTTTGTTGTTTTTCCCATCACAAGTCCCCTATGGGATTTGTTTCCTTTTGTTTGTACTTTTGTTGTGAATAATGTTAATATTATAACAAAAACCTAAAAACCTCAATAGAGAATTAAGCCATAAATTTTAATAAGACTGCAGCAAAAAAAAGCGATGGTAGGACAAATTGGATGCGGCTGAAGCAAAAAAGGACATTAGCTGTTTGTGAATAATACATGAGAACTGATGAATTCTGTTCCATGTGGCATTATTGAAAAAAGTTGAAAGGAGGATAAAAATAATCATTAATTTTTTTTAAAGAAATAAAAAATAAAAACACAATATTTTTTTATTGGATAATTTCCTAGATTTCCAATCTCCCGTCCAATTAAAACACAACCGATTTCAAGTAACGTACAATGAGGAATAATATATTTGAATTCATTTATGACAAAACAGAAAAATATGTAGCAACACAAAAATACGGCTTGCTATGATTTCATATGAACAATAGAAAGAGTTGCTACGATTATAAAATAACATAAGTAAAAAGGTGAATATAAAACAAGTGAATAATTGCGAGTTGTCTTGTTTGTATATCTCCAACACTTCCCCTCAAACGGCAGCTTGCAAATTCACTATGTGTTACAAAGACCAATCATGTTGATGCACGACGCGTGCTTCGAAGCTGGCAATCCTTTGGTAAGGACGTCAGCTGGCATTTCAGTCGTAGGAATATATTGAACTTGAATATCACCGCGATCGATGCATTCACGTATGAAATGGTGACGGATGTCAACATGCTTCGTACGACTATGAAACACTGGGTTTTTTGATAAAAGCCCAGCTCCTTGGTTGTCATTGTAGATGACTGTGGCTTGCAGTTCACCCATAACTTCCTTCAAAAACCGCCTTAAATGGACAACTTCTCTTGATGAATCAGACAAAGCCATGTATTCGGCTTCAGTGCTTGACATAGCAACAGTTCGTTGTTTTCTTGATTCCCAACTTACTGCAGCGTTGGCCAGAACAAAAACGTATCCTGTATAGGATCTTCTGTCGTCAACATTAGCTCCCCAATCAGCGTCTGCATAACCCGTGAGACATTCACCAGTTTTGTGAAACTTCAGGCCTACGTCTTCGGTGCCTTTCAGGTATCGCAATACCCTTTTAGCTGCGACCCAATGCTGTTTTCCAAAATTAGAGTTAAATTGGCTAAGCATACTTACAGCATGAGCAATGTCAGGTCGCGTAGAAACAGCCAAGTACATCAGCGCACCAATTAAACTTTGGTACGGAATTCGTTCCATTTCTTTTGCTTCGGCTTCTGATTTTGGACACATCTCTTTTGACAACTTCTCATTCGATAGAATAGGTACCGATACTGGCTTGCAATTTTCCATGTTAAACTTTTTTAAAACTTCTTGAACGTATTTCTTCTGTGACATGGTAATTTCTCGTTTGTGTACGTCTTGTTTGAATTCGATGCCTAAGCAGAAGTTTAAAGCTCCTAAATCTTTCATTTCAAACGATTTTGATAGCTGGCATTTGAGTTGACTTAACATGTTTTTATCATTAGATGCCATAATCAAATCGTCAACATATATGGCAACAATAAGCATCTTGTCTTCATCTCTCTTCATGTAGATGCAGGGTTCGGAATCCAACGGCTTCAGTTTAAGCTGCTTCAACTTGTCATCTAACTTTTTGTACCATTGGCGGCCTGATTGCTTAAGACCGTACAGCGCCTTCTTTAATTTCAAAACTTTATCACCCGAAAAGCTTCTTTTGTCTTGACACTCCACAATTTCTATTAATTCTTCCGGGATTTCCATGAAAATGTCTTCTTCGATATCACCATTTAGGTATGCGCTTACAAAATCCAATTGATGTACTTCCAGGTCTAGTTCAACTGCCAGTGCCATCAGAATTCTTATGGATCCAATTCTTGCTACAGGAGCGAAGGTTTCATCAAAATCAATTCCGGGTATTTGACTAAAACCCTTTGCCACAAGTCTTGCTTTTCGTCGTTCGATAGATCCATCTGCTTTCAACTTTGTGCGTAAAACCCATTTTGATTTAACAACTTTCTTACCGCGAGGGCGTTCCACGATATTCCAGGTTTTATTTTTCTTCAGCACCTCGTACTCTGCTTTCATAGCGGCTTTCCATTCACTGGCTTCTGGACTTGATAACGCTTCTGCTGCTGTTGATGGATCAAAACTTTGAACCATACCAGCTTCGGTTTCGGCTGAACCTTCTTCAATTTGATGCAATGTATTTGTTTCAACTATATTAAAAAGTTTTCGTGGTCGTCCTCGTTTGCCGGTCAATTCCTTCTTGGGACGTCCTGGTCCCCTTTTTGAAGTTACTGGGGTTTCTGCTGTTGCTTCTTCATTGTTGATGTTGCATTCAGTATCTTCATCTTCAATATCGGCTTCTACTGGCGTCACTGGTAACAACAATTCCTGGGTATCTGCATTTGGTTGAATAAAATCTTCGTATTTGCTGTCTGCTTCATAGGGTTCAGTGAATTTTACATCACGGCTGCGAACAATTTTTCTCGTTTCAGGATCCCAAAGTCGATAAGCTTTTGATTCTTGAGAATAACCCACGAAAATGCACTTCTTAGATTTCGGTTCGAATTTACCTTTACCTGGTTTCTTGTCCAACATGAAGGCTGCCATTCCAAACGTTCGAAAGTAATTGACGTTAGGATTCTTGCCCGCCCATACTTTGAACGGTATTTCGCCTCCCAGACTTCGTGATGGACAACGGTTGCGTATGTGGTTCGCTGTCAAAATAGCTTCGGCCCAAAAACCTGGAGAAAGTCCTGACTGTATCATCATACAGCGAGCCATTTCGACGAGCGTTCGGTTTTTGCGTTCTGCCACCCCATTTTGCTGTGGCTTATATTCAACAGTGAACTCGTGCTTAATACCTTCTTGCTTCAGATATTCTTCAAGATTTCGGCAAGTATATTCAGTGCCATTGTCTGATCTAAGTGTCTTGATTTTTAGACCAGTTCTCTTCTCCGCCATGTTTTTAAATTCCTTGAATTTTTCTGCAACTTCGTTTTTCTTCTTGAGGAAGTAGATTTCGCACCATTTGCTCTTATCATCAATGAACGTGACGAAGTAACGAGAGCCCCCAAGAGAGTCGACGCGCATGGGTCCGCAGACATCGGAATGTACCAGCTCGAGGAGATTACTTGTAGAAGATTCTGACGTTGTGTATGGACTTTGTACGTGCTTCCCCTTGATACACGTTTCACAAACGGGTAAAGCACCTTCGGTTGTGGTATTTATGCCACTTACCTTATTTTTCCGTATGATGTCCTTCAGATCTTGTTCATTCAAATGGCCAAATCTTAAATGCCAATCCTGAAGAGTAAGTTTCGTAGATTGGGCAATCTTGCTGTCTTCTTTCGACTCTTCAACGTAGTACAAGTTGTTCTTTCTGTTTGCTGTTAGGATTTCTTCACCAGTCTGAGAACGCTTCACTACTGCCTTATTTTTTGTAAACAATACCTCCAACCCACGTTCTGTTATCTTCGAAACAGAAAGTAAATTTGCTCTTAGGTCCGGCACAAACAACGTATCTTCCAGCTTTGCAATAATTTTCTTACAAGGCACCTTGACTGTTCCACATCCTTCAATTCTTGTTGATTCATTGTTTGCCAAATTTAATACTTTCGTACCTGCCTGCTCCATGTGATGAAAACGTTCCTTTTGGCAACACATGTGAGAAGTGGCCCCAGAGTCAAGACACCAACTCGCATTTTCGTTCTGTGTTGCCATTGCAACTTCTGCACATCCAGACGTCTCTGAACGTTTAGGTTTAGCTTTCTTCTTCGATCTACATTCTCGTGCCATGTGGCCTATTTTCCCACATGAATGGCACGCAAATTTGAAACGTCCTAAAGCTGCATCGCTGCTTTTCAAATTCGGCTTACCTACGTTTCGGTGTACAAACATGGCACCCTGAGCACCTTCGTTGTGGCGTTTCCTCGCTTCGTATTCTTCCAAAAGTTTCACCTTGAGCTGTTCCGGTGTCGGGAGTTTATCTTGCGTCTCGATGGCAATGCGGAAAGATTCAAATTCTTCTGGAATGCTATATAAGAGAAGAATAGTTAGCAAATCTTCGACGACTTCAAGATTCATCTCCTGCAGCTTATCCACAATATCAAAAAACGCGTTAATGTGGTTTCGCATATCATCGCCATTTTTCATTTTCAGAAGAATAAGCGATTTCAACAGCATAGCCTTCCTGGCCGGTCCTTTCGATTGATACACGCTATGTAGTTTATCCCATATATCCTTGGATGTTGTGCAGTTTTTGATTTGTTTTAATTCCGTGGATGATATGGCCAAAACCAAATCTGCACGTGCCTTTGCGTCTTCACTTTCCCAAACTGCTACGGATTCTGCCGGTTCTTCTGGCTTCACACATGTGCCATTCACATATTTCCATGTGTCACTCCGGATCAATAACGCCTCTGCTTGGATCTTCCAAGTGTCGAAATTGTCCTTGTTCAACATCTCAATCCTCATTCCCACGTAACTCATTTTGGCCAAGATTCTTCAGTTCCTTAACAGCACACCACTTTTACGGATTTCAGGTTGCAAAAACGTTTTGCAAATTTAATGGTTATTCACAGCGTAGTGGTAGTGTGTTGGGTCCATAACCTATTGGATAATTTCCTAGATTTCCAATCTCCCGTCCAATTAAAACACAACCGATTTCAAGTAACGTACAATGAGGAATAATATATTTGAATTCATTTATGACAAAACAGAAAAATATGTAGCAACACAAAAATACGGCTTGCTATGATTTCATATGAACAATAGAAAGAGTTGCTACGATTATAAAATAACATAAGTAAAAAGGTGAATATAAAACAAGTGAATAATTGCGAGTTGTCTTGTTTGTATATCTCCAACATTTTTAAATAAAATAAAATAAAATAAAATAAAATAAAATAAAATAAAATAAAATAAAATAAAATAAAATAAAATAAAATAAAATAAAATAAAATAAAATAAAATAAAATAAAATAAAATAAAATAAAATAAAATAAAATAAAATAAAATAAAATAAAATAAAATAAAATAAAATAAAATAAAATAAAATAAAATAAAATAAAATAAAATAAAATAAAATAAAATAAAATAAAATAAAATAAAATAAAATAAAATAAAATAAAATAAAATAAAATAAAATGAAATAAAATAAAATAAAATAAAATAAAATAAAATAAAATAAAATAAAATAAAATAAAATAAAATAAAATAAAATAAAATAAAATAAAATAAAATAAAATAAAATAAAATAAAATAAAATAAAATAAAATAAAATAAAATAAAATAAAATAAAATAAAATAAAATAAAATAAAATAAAATAAAATAAAATAAAATAAAATAAAATAAAATAAAATAAAATAAAATAAAATAAAATGCCGAAGGCCAGGTACCCTTTGCCAAATATTGCAGTATTTTTTGGGTAATTTTTTAAAAAGTAATAAGATAATGAATAACCCAATGCAGGAAAGCGACGTCGAACACGTAGCACTTCGCCCTATATTCACCTGTAAAAGTACCATTGAAAATCTAACGTTTAGAATTGCAAACGACAGATAGAAGAATGAAACAACCTGTAGAAAGGCCAAAATGACTTGGCCAGAATACAACGCGAAACGTGCATCGTACCTGGTAAGTCTTGAGAGGGACCAGATAAGGAAGATTATTACCTTCCTGACGGGACATGGACCCATAGGCAGGCATGCGAGCAGAATGGGATTCGCAACGAAAAGCGAATGCTACTACTGCGGAAACAGTAGCAGTGAACCATCCACCGACCACATTATATGTGATTGCCCAGCGCTATACAGAAGGAGACTGGAAACCCTGGGGAAACCCTTCTTAAATGGTGTAGAAGAACTTGCATCGTTGGACATCGGAAGGATTAACAACTTTTGTAAAATTATCAACTGGACGGATTGGATCGAAACTTCGGATTCCCAATCGACAACTGGCAACGCGATCAGTCAGCACACGCGCTGATAGCATAGGTTGAAGGGATGGCACAAATGCCCAACGGGTGTCACAATGGGTCCATAAGGACCTAAGTGTTCTCCTTTGAAGAAGGAGATGCCTGCATACCAGAGCTCGCAATAATTGGTCTCTCTCGTTCTTGTTGTCAGGAAAAAACCACTCATCCACTAACACGATGCGAAACTGTCGCCAAAAACCCTTAAACATCGTTCTTCTTTGGCTTGCTCTTTGCTCAACCGACGAGCATTTCTATTCACTAGATCGGCTCATGGGTTTACTCGAGACACTTTACTTCGTAAAAACTCGTCAAACGGTCTTTTCAGCATGTATGTGTGCTGTGCGTGTGGATAGGCAAACGTACGCACACACCTATTCACACTAATGACCCCCCTTTCCACCTTTCTTCTTCTCTCCTATTTAAAGCATATGACGAAATTTTTAAGGCAACAACACAATGCAAAGCAACAATAAAAATAAAGACCTTTTGTGCGGACACTTTGCTTGCTTTGCTCACTTACTGATTCTCAGTAGGTGAGCGACGGAAGGTTCTGTTCGTATCGAGCGGTCAGTAAGAGACCGATTCATGTGTTACGTTCAACCCGAAACCTGAGAGCAAGAACACGAACAAAACGAAAAAATGGTTGTTGTTCAGACACTGAGCGATTCCGTCTCATTTGTTTCGGTCTTTTAAGTGAGCAGACCGCGTAGTAAAATTTGGTTGAGCATATTTTGCGAGCTCTGCTGCATACCAACCAACCAACCCAATACTCTTAATAGTCTAGTTTTATGAATTGTTCCCTAAAATGGGAAGTTTGACGGTAGTAGTCTCTGTCTGATCGCGCTTAAAAAATTTGGTTGAGCATATTTTGCGAGCTCTGCTGCATACCAACCAACCAACCCAATACTCTTAATAGTCTAGTTTTATGAATTGTTCCCTAAAATGGGAAGTTTGACGGTAGTAGTCTCTGTCTGATCGCGCTTATCTTAGGGCTTAACTGTTGTTTAGAGGATAGAATATAGTATACTAAATTTCGGTTCGATGGCACTTAATATAAGCTGTAAGAGAGGGGACATACGGAAAGCCCCAAAAATGGAATGTTTGTATGGGAGGTGGGAGTAGTTTCTAGCCGATCTCGCTTAACTTCCGCTGAGGATAAAAGCTCAATAACTTATATTTGCGGGTGCAATCGCGTGGACGAATAAAAGGGCATTCCCAAAAGGGGGTATGTTATGGGGTATGGTGTATGGTAGTTGGGAGTTGTTTTTGTCCGATCTTTCTCATCTTAAAACTTAACCTACGTTTAGGGGATGGAAGGTTGCATACCAAATTTCAAATAGCTCTTAATCTATGGCTGTAATCAATGGGGACAGACCCCAAAAAAGGGTAATTTTGTATGGGAGGTGGCAGTAAATCCTGTTCGATCTTGCTTAATTTAGAACTCAACCTCCGCATACAAGAACAAACTGAATATACCTTTCGGTCCGCACGATATAGACGCCCAGATAAAATCGACACCGACACAATTCATGCTGCTTCATAATGTCAATCCGAATGTTACCCCCACGCTTCCCCATTAACTACAGTGACTTTACGCCCCTTACTCTACTTTTTGTTATCATTGAAGTAAAGCGGGTTTTTTCGGCGTTCCGAGACAACTGCGGTTGGCGGGAAAAATTGTGGTGATATCGGGATTCAAGGGGTCATTTTGCATAAAAATTAGCCTTTTCCTCGGGACGCTCTAACTTACTTAACTTTTTGTTATTGTTTAAGCAAGTCAATGAAATGGGAGGGGGCGTCTCGAGAAATAGAGGTGGGAGAAGGGATAAAGTGTGGGTCATAGTCGGATTCAGGAGGTCCTTTTACATAAAAGTCAACAGGAATAGTGCCGTGGCCGATTTTTATGCCAAGAAATGGAAGGGGGTTTTCAGAGAAATAGGCAGGAGATGGGACAAAATAGGGGCCATAGGATTTCCTTTTACATAAAGGTCAGCCGATTTTTATGCTGAGCAGTGTTACCTAAGCCTGTATATCGTGAACGACAGCGTCATGTAGGTGTTTTAATGCCTCACTGGGCTTGGGAGCATATGGGCAAATTTATCTTATAAACGAAATGTTCACACCGCAGTTGCGGAAAAGCTTAACGATTTTCTGCCCACTCAGAGAAGTGAAAATGAATCGAATGATTATCAGGCTTCAGTTCTTAGATTAATTGGACTTTATTAGCATTCATATCGAAGTCTTGAGGCACAGGCACTAGACGACCACATCCACGAGTTTTTTTTTTGTAATCCCAATGGGTCCAACTCGCTTCACAAATTTACCTTTTGATAGCACTCATCTTCTATCGAATTCATTTAATGGAATTAGGAGTTCAAAACTGAGAACTTTGGAAGAAAGTTATTATATATTTCCAATTTGGTAAATTCCGAATTTTGAAAAATATATATATCTTTCCATTTCTGACTTACTTTTTTCTTTATCATCTTACATAGGATCATAAAATATTACCTGTAAAGAAAAAAAAGTAAAAGAATTTTACAGATTTGTTATAATGACTTATAAACTTTTATTTCTAGTTATATATACATGTATATAGTAAAATATAGTAATTGTGCACCACCTTGAGGCAAGACCTATCCAATGATGTATTACTTTAACTAAATTTATTACGTTTAATACTCTTAACAAGTAGTCAAAAGGTCTTGCTTGTCATATTTTTTATAAAATTCCCCATTAAATAGATCTTCCGTATTATTAACTTAATTTATTCATTACTAAAACCACTAGTTTTACATAAAATCTGTTAGTTTCCATTAAAAATTGGCAACATTTGCAATTCCCTAACAATTGTTAAACAAATAAAGAAAGTCTCTTAGCCGGCCTAAGTACCTGACAAAGAGATATCAGCGCGCTGTTTTTTTTCCTGTCTACCGATAATGAAAATATTAATAGCTTTCGGTGCATAGCGGTTTTTCTAGCGCTTTATCGACATATCCATTAAATACTGTAATAAATCATATTTATTTCCATTTCTTTACACATCGGGCGAGTAATGTGCGTCGGTTGGTCGGTCGTATTCATTTCAAAATCGATCAATTCTCCATTGACATCGAGAGTGACAACAATAAACAATTGGCTGAATATAAATTTGTTGTACGAGTTTTTATGACTGCGGTTGAAGGCTAAGAGAAAGATGTGGAGAAGGAGGAGGCGAGTTTTCTTTGGTTGAAAAATATTTTTTTTTTATTTTTATTATTATTATTGTTATTATTACCAAGCATTATGAATGTTATTACTATGGCTAACAACAACAACAACTTGCTGGTGCTATACACATGTGTAAATTTGTAATTTTGTGCAGCAAACAGAGGCGTTGTTAAGTTGAAATGTGCAAGTCAACTGTGAAAATGCGCGGGTGATCTCTCCCTACCATAGTTGACGGCCGTTGTCATATGGCCGCCTTGGTTTGCAATCTTTGTTATCCAACCGCCAATAGACAGACGTACGTAAATGCGAAATTAAAGTGTTTTTTACGAGTTTTCATTACCTTTTCCGCAATAGATACGAAATCGAAGGAGCTCCTTGTATGGCCATGTGTTATGATCGAGAGACGGCGAGGGATTACAATATTCTTAGTTCAAGCGTCATTGGTTTTATTGTTGCTTTAATTGTTTTTTGATTAGTAAAAATTAACATTTACATACATAGAAGGAGTAGAGTACTAGTAGGTAAGTAATGTTTTACGTGTCACGTCACGTCATGTAATGAGTAACCGAATCATTTTGTACGATTTTGTTCAATGCAAATGTCAACAACTACAAAAACAGCAAGAATAGAAACAAGCGTGTCTTGCCATTTACAGATATTTCCAAGAAAACCTAGAGACAATTATTAAATTAATGGTATTAAAATCACAAAACTAAATCATTTTTTGCGTTTAATTTATGACTTACAATAAAGAAGTGAGGGAGAGGAGGAGGGAGGATTATTTAATTACTCTGTTGTTGTATTTTATTTTCATATATGGTCACTTTTCAATTAAACATATTTTTGCGCACCACTTGTTTTGGTAAATTAAAAATATTTCTTAGAAAAGTAACAAAATAATTGTGTTCGTAGGGAAATTTCCAGATGAATTATTTTGTAAGCATGTAGATATTCCTTAAGTACAGCTAAAGCACTTAACGATTATCATTTGCCTTACATGATATAGGCAACTTTTACCAATTCAGCAAAGTTTTAGTGTAAGGAAATTTGTAAGCATGGAAATTTCTGGATTTTCCGGAATGTGATTAAAGTAATGCTTTACAAAATGAGGCCATTTTCTGTCAAAAACATAGATTTCCAATTGTATTTCAATAAAGCGGTAAAGTTGGGAGATACATTTTCAGATATGGTCAATTTTGAATTAAACATATTTTTGCGCACCACTCGTTTTGTTCAGAAGAATCACAAATCTTGTTCTATAAGTCATTCCAAGAATTTTTGCCCAAGAAACCATAGCTCAAAACTGAATTTCGAGCCCCAAGGAGAAAGTCAAATATTTGTAAATTTTCACTACAATTTCACAGATTTTTCCAAAAACAAGAGAATGAAATCCAAAATAATTTACGAAATCTCGCTCTTTCCGTACACACAAATAAAAATAATGGCCAAAGATGGAATCCTCGATCCAAAAACCCGACATACACATCGGGGGTCTCTAAATTCATTTCCGAGCTATGGTTTATGGTTAGAACAAAAATCTAATCACAATAGTATATATAGAAGTTATAACAATTTGCGGCGTTTGTATAATCTTAAAATTACTTATATATATAAAAGGCTTAGAAGGACAATCTACATACATGGACCGATTATAATAAAGTTTTCTCTGTGTTGTAATGAAAACATAGTTAGGCAAAGGGGCGCGGCACCGCCCACACAGACCAAAATTTCAATTGGTCATATCTCAAGAGTCATTAAAGGAACGAAGATCAGATCTGCAACATATGTTACCTTTCCCGCTAGGAAATGGGCGGTACGACGCACTTTTTCAAAAACTAGTTCAATCTGCCAAATAAATGGGCCGATTGCAATGAAATTTTTCAATGTGTTGTACTGTCCGTAGGGCCTCTATCATAGGCTAGATGATAACATAGTTTGGCAAAGGGGGGTAGCACTGCCCACACAGACCAAAATTTCAATTGGTCATATATCATGAGCCATTAAAAGTATGAATATGAGATTTGGTACATATGTTATTGCTGCAAGGAGGATTAGTCTCGTTGGACAAAGTACGGTGACACGCCCTTTTTTTTAAAAAAAAATCGTCATGTCGGTCATATTAATAGACCTATTGTAATAAAATTTTCATAACCTATATACTTAAAATTGCTTGATGACTGACTAACTGATTATATAGAATTGCTCCTTATAGAATTAAAGAGCCGCAATATATGGGGTTTTTTTGAAATTCGTAATTTTAGAACAGTCAGCGACGTAAGGTAGCCCATGGGCACGGGAGAGGTTTGAAAACAAACAAATGTATTCAATCTTGCTAGAGCACTCATTTTACTGTTTTAAAAGTAAAAATGCCAAAAAAAAGAATGAAACTGGTACCAGATCTAACGGCTAAAGCTATAATCGTATATGGCAGCGAAATGTGTGGACTTTTTTTTTTTTTGCTAAAATTTAAAAATACCAAACCGGAATATTGTACCACTTGATGTAAAAAATAAAGGGTGATTTAATTTTAAGGGCGGATGTTGATTTTAAATAAAACACAATTTTTTTAGGAAATTATTGTCATTTAGCCAAATGGCTTCCGCGACCTCGGCGGCACACCTCCATCCGATGGTCCCATTTTTCGATGGCGCTAAGGCATAATTAAGGTTTTATGCCGTTAATGTGCCGAATTATCTCATCCGTTTGCTCTTGAATTATTGCAGGCCTATCGATGTCACCTTTTCTTCAAATAATCCCAAAGAAAGAAGTCCAACGGTGTCAAATCACATGATCTTGGCGGCCAATTGACACGTGAGACAACACGGCCATTGAGCTGTCGCGCAAAAGAGCCAATGTTTCCTTAGCTGTGCGAAAAAGTGGCAGCGTCCTTTTGAAACCAATTATCGTCCACATCCATATCTTCCAATTCGTGCAATAAAAAGTTCGTTATTATCTCATTCACAGTAACTACCTGACCGGCCTCATTTTGGAAAAAAAATACGTACCGATGATGCCGCCAGCCCATAAACCGCACCAAACAGTCACTCTTTTTGGGTGCATTGGTTTTTCGACAATCACTCTTGGATTATCATTCGCCCAAATGCGGCAATTCTGCTTATTGACGAATACACTGAGGTGAAAATGCGCCTCATCACTGAAGATGATTTTCTTTGAAAATTGTTGGCATTTCTTGCCACAATTCTGACCATTGACGACGTTTGGCATGGTCAAGCGTGTTTATGCATGTCTTTATGCATAATGTTCATCAATGACGAGCGTGAGAGCTGCAATTGTTTGGCACGAAGACGAATTGAGGTGGACGGCTCTTCAGTCACACTATCGGTAACAGCAGCAATATTAGCTTTATACCTCTTATAGTTCATGAGATACAGCCTTTTAAAGTTTTAAGTTTTAAACCACGCCCACCTATCTGATTCGGCCCATTTTTTGTTGGATCACGAACTTTGCTGTCAAATGCATTAATGACAATTTTCAAGCCGATTGGAGAATCATATATAGATTTGACCTTTGATCTCTTCAGAGCACGGTTTAAAGTTTTCCGATTTTACTCAATTACCCAAACCAATGAGATAAAGTTACAATTGCATTCATTGGGACGTTCGTTCGTTTCTGAAGCGTTTGATTATTACCTGTGCTGTTTAAGTTCTTAAGAAGATTCATTGTAAGTACGGAGGATGTTAAAGCTGAAAAAAAAACTTTATTTCCCTTTGCACCCCATGAATGAGGTATGGGATGGCTTCTCGCGTTGTTGTGAATTAAGACGCTTTCTATATTCGATTCACAACGTACGGCACCTACTTGTTTATCGACGAATGCCAACGTCACTATTTTAGAAGCTTCTACTAGACATGCCGATTGACTCGACACTTATACTGCGAAGTTACACTCGATACCACTGAGGGGGCCGCCAATAAAAAAAAATGTAGATGACTGAAGCTGGGAATCGAACCACGGATTTCCCGCATGGTAGTCGCGTGTTCTAAACACTATGCCACGGCGGGTCCCAGCTAGTAGAAAATATAATATACTCATATTTTTTTTTTCAAAACATATTTTTTATTGAAGTCAAAATTTTTTAATAAAGTACTTTTAATTATTTGTTAATTTTTTTTCAATCAATTAGTGCATCCCCTTCCCTCACAACATCCCCCCCTCCCCTTACCGTAACCTCCCGTTTCTGTTTAAAACCACTACGTTTGACAATAGCTATAATTATCGACAAGTCGCCCATATTCAGCTATCATTTCTTTCTGTTTCTTCAAATTCAGCTAATTTTCAAACACCTCAAATTTTGTAAGCACATCCTCCTTTCACGTCTAACATGTACATATCAATGAAAAAATACGAAAATTATATATTCAGCTAAACAATTTCACGATTTAATTGCATTTACCTGTAGGCATATTTCTGTGGTGTCTCTTTGGTGGTTCGGTGCGCCGACGGTACCCAAACATGGTGATATTTTGATTAAATACCAGATGATAACAAATAGTGTTGTTGTTGTTGCCATTTCGTGTTAATTGACAAATCACACACAGAGTCATATTTTTATCAGCCGCATCATATCGCTCGCTTGTACATTGTCATCATCATCATCAGCGCAAAAGATCTCTCTTTTTCATGCTATGTGATGATGCGCTGCTGTCGAACGTTTTAGTTGCAGCGTGTAAATATACAGCTGGTGGCGTGTAACGCTGTTGCAATAGATGCAAGGGGTATGATAAAGGAGGATGGGGGTATGTTTCGCCGCTAAAGCATTATGATGATGAGTGTAATTAAAACAAGTCTACACAATATAGAAATCGAAATCGAAATGGATGTAATGGGAATGAATTAGCAAATGACGATGACTACGACGACAACGACAACGACAACTACAACAACGACGTAAAAGTAACTACAACTTGACTAAGTGTTACTGACTGATGACTGGACAGCCTTGAATGGCCTTGAAGCGGCAGCAGTAGCCGGTTGCCGCAGCATCAATCGTAACTGAGCGCGCTATCTATAGTCCAATATCAGCGTTGTCATTCATTGTTTAAACGATCGAAGCTCATATAAAAAATACTTTGTGAATGACTAATGCCACAGGCAGCCCAGCCAACAGACTATTGGCCAAAACAAACGAATTTGATTTGGTGGTGGTGGCGGCGATTGTTGCTGATGATGATGCGATGCGTTTTATGGTCAAAACAGAAATCGATAAATTGTAATTCCATGTCATTCATTTGACCATATATGAGATCAAGTGAAGCTGGCATATGTAGTAATGACCCATGGCCAACAAAAAGAAGCTGAGATGATTGCTGGCAACAGGTGTTGCGGGGTATGTGTGTGTGTTTGAATAATTTTTGTAGAGCTTCCAAAATTAAACGATAACCTGAGTTTTATAGTCTCGCCTGTGATGGATGCATAAATTTCACAGATTATTTGGTGTTAAACATTAAACAGCCACAGAGGAGCAGAGGAGAAAAACCCCAGACTTGCTGAAGGTTTATTTTTGTTTCTTGAATATTATATTGTATACAACCAAATTTCGGGTGGGTGGATGATTTTATGATTGAAATTTATAGTTTTTCTGATTATCTTAGCTAGCTGTTGCTGTAAGGCAAAAGTGCCACTATTGACACTTAAACGCCTACTGCATTTACCACAACTTGTGCTTTGCACACAGCGCTGGTACATACACAGATACTACAGATACGCGTAAGAAAGGGTTAGCGCGTCAGTTGATATGTTAAGTCACAAGACAAGGTTAACTAATAGATTTAATCAATGAAACCGTAAAGAAATCGTAGACTTATTACAAAATTATTATGATTACACATGTAAATATTAAAAAATTTCAAATTCAGCTTTTGTTCGGTACGTGCAATAAATCTTTGTAAGCATTGTGCATTTTGTTAAAAGCCCTCAATTTTAGTGAGATTACCATGAACGCTTACAAAATTTGTATTAGCTGAAATAAAATAAAGTTTGCTGAATTGTGAAATTGAAAAGGGAAAATGCACAATACTTGACAATATTTGTGAAAAGCTAAAATAAAGTAAAAGAATTAAGGTGTAGCTATAAAACATATTCACTATTGTAGTAGGCACTATTTTACATTTAATAGGAACTGTAAAATTTAGCTGAATTTAACATACATTGGCATATAAGTCGTTATTTATGTGTAAAAAGCTTTGTTAAAGCCAAAAAAATCAATATTTTTATACTGGTAATAATTTTTAGCTGAATTTAATATACGACAGCATATAGGTGGTTATTTATGTGTAAAAAGCTTTTTTAAGTCAAAACCATCAATATTTGTAAATTATTAAAGTAATGCTTACAAAATATGAGACATTTGAGATTTTGCTGAATTGTTGATTCCCTTAGGGGAATTAATCCCAACTGTTAGCTTAAGCACCAGTGTCTGCTTAAAGCCACTACATTTGACACAAGCTAATATGTATTATCAACAAGTCGCCCATTCAGCTATATTTTCTTTGTTTCTTTAAATTCAGCTAATTTTTAAGCACCTCAAATTTTGGAAGCACATTCTGTTTTAGTATCTTATATGAACATTTCAATGAAAAATTACGAAAATTATATATTCAGCAAAATCATTTCACGGCAATAGATGAAGGTTTAATGTGTATTTATTATAATTTTATAAAACAATCAAATATCAAGTTAGCCTATTGAAAAAAAATAAAATATTTATACAAACCAAAAATGAAAATACTAATGTATTTCAAGCTTTAGCTGAATTCAACAAAATATGGCTGAATAACAAAAAACCTTTTTGAAGTTAATCGCATTATGTTCCGTATCAATGTGCAAAAACAAAGGTAATGCCAAAACAATCAATATTCGTATTCAGCTAAGGTAATGCTTACAAAATTTGAGTTATTTCAAAATTTGCTGAATTCCAAAGAAAATGCTAAAAACAACAAAAAAATTATCTATTGAAAAAATTGGTATTAATATAAACTTTAAAGACAAAATAGTTACATATATTACAAATATTAACTGAATTAAGCAAAAAATTACTGAAACTTATTTTAACTTACTTAAAAAAAAAAAACAATTTTTTATGTTTTTTCGCACTGCATTCATTAGAAATGGGTAGAACAATTGGTAGGGTCAAAACAATTACTACTTGTTTCCTGCTATAACAATGCTTACAAAAATTTGAGTATTTTAAGATTTTGCTGAATTGCAAAAGATTGCTGAAAACTACGACAGAAATTTTAAAAAGTTATCTTTAAAAAAATTTAGATTATAATTTAAATCATAAATAAAAATAATTACGTATTTCAAACCTTATCTGAATTGAATCTGACTAAAGTACTGAATTTTTTCAAAAAAATAATGAAAACATTATAATAAGCTAACATTAGCTGAATTGCGCAAAAAGCGACTGTAGAACTAAATTTATGTCAGCTACATAATATCCTTACTATATTCTTTTATAATATATTAGTGCTTACAAAAATTTAACGATATTTGAGATTTAGCTGAATTAGCAATAAAGTAGCTGAATATCAAAAAAACCTAATCCTCATTATTTCTGTGACGTTTCTAAATTGAACATTGATATTACTTGTATTATTAAATAATGATATTACTTGTATTAATCAATGCCTAGCATTCAGCTATGTGATTAAAAATCTGCGTAATGCCAAATAATGTCTGAATTTTTGGACCATTTAAGCTGTTTTAAATAAGGCAACTATATAAAACATGTATGAATACTACATCGAAAAAATTTATCATAAAAATATTTTGCTGAATTACATAAAATTTGGCTAAATATTTAAGTCAATGCAAAATAATTACAGATTTTCCGATTCTTGTACTGAATTTTTTCAAAAGAATCATGTTAACATAATAATAAGCTAATGCTTACAAAATCTAAACTATTAAAAATATTGCTGAATTTAAAAATTTAGCTGAATAACACAGAAAATCAACTACATTGTTTTTCGCGTCAATTTGTGTACTGAATTTCTTTAAAACATTCATGTATATGTAATGCTTACAAAATGGAAACTACTTCACATATAGCTAAATAAAAACAATTCAGCTGAATAACACACAGAAGCAATTACTTATTTTTCTTTCCCGATTTATGTACTGAATTTTTTTTAAATATAATCATGTGAACTATAATAAGCTAATGCTTACAAAATTAATTTAAATTTAATTTGTTGAATTAGAAAAATTAAGCTGAATAACACACAAAAGTTACTACATCTTTTCCCATCCCGATTTTTTATGAGATTTTGAATATAAATTGTTAGTAAATATCCAAAAATTGTTTTTAATGTTTAACTAAACCTAACGAAATCTTGCAACTATTTAAAAATAAGGTACTTATCTAATTTTTTTTCAGTTACTAATGTCATTTATAAATTTTTCAACTTTCTACTGGAATAGTCACACAGCCAATGTTTGTGTCATAACATTCCAAAGTCATATCAATAATTTGCTAAACAAATAAAATATTTACATAAACAAGATTATTTTGATTGACAGCTGTATTTAGCTAAGTTAGCACTCATCTCAGCAGCACTACTCAACACTTCATTCCCGTTTCGTATTGAATATTTAATTAAATAAATAGACATCGTGTGATAAATTGAAACGAACTTCAAATTATCATCGCTTTTTTTATAACCAATGTTCATAGGCACGATCGCTTAACAATATTCTGTACATTGATTAAATATTTTGCCACTTCATTTGTTGAGTATTGTTTATGTTTACATTGATATTAATACAACAACAATTTTAAAATTTATAATAGTTTATGACTCCTCTAACCTTACCTCACACAAACACACGGACATCTGGAAATTTGCATAATTATTAGTTAAAAAAAATTATAGGAGACAAAAAATATTTTAAAGATAATGAGAAAATATTCGCGGCTCAAAACCATTAATTCCTCAAATATTAATACATCAGTTTTTGTTATTTCCCAGTTCTTTTCCACAAATTTTACTACAATTCAGCTATTCAGCAAAAATCTCATATTACACAAAATTTGTAAGCACACAAATTTTCCCAGTCTTCATACTCTTAACTACTCATTAGACGCAATGCTTACAAATTTATTACATCCACATACCAAATACAAATTTATATCTTGTTTTTCCTATCATTTTTTGTTAATGATTAATAGGACGTACGTTTCGTATGAAAATAGAAAACAATGCGAAATAAATACTCGTTCACTTACTCTACTGCGGTACACTCATCGTCAGAGCAGCGTTGAGCGCTGGCAAATATTTTCCGAAATTGTTTTAAGAAAACAAAATACATAATAAACTTGTTCAAAGACACGTATGCCGCCTCACAAACAATTCTGCGGCAGCGACACTACTTGTACTACTAACACATCAAGCAACATCAACCATCACCATGTTGTCAACCTCTTATGGCAAATGCAACTTCAGTTGTTGGTTGCTGTTTCTTGCTGTTGTGCTGCTTTTGTCGTCGTATAAATATATTGAACAGAAATTTGATGATTTGACTTAATTTTAACAACAAAAACAAAAAATAAACACAACAAAGTAATAATATGTCGTACGAATTTTTTTTATAATATATATAAAATAATTTTTTGTTTGTTTTTGGTTTTGATATTTCTATGGCGCCGTTGTAGTCGCCTTATATCAGCAGCAACAGTCAGCGCCGCAAAGTTAAGATATCTAAAGATCAAAAGTTGTTGATCGCGCGCGCTCTCAAGCTACATGATTGACTCAAGCGTTTTGTTTCATGTTCAGACAAAATGAGACAAATTTGTTACGGTAGGAGGGCATAGAAAATTCTATGTCTATGGGTTTTTTTGCGTATAATTCTCACTGAACAACAAATACTGCATTGTCGATTGCAGGCGTTTCCAATTCTGTTCCATTGTTCTTTGCTTCATAAATATAAGGGGGAGAAGGGTGATGGACAACATTTTGCACTTTTTGTGCGCTTGCATGGATTACGGCAGGAGGGGGCGTAATGAAACACATATAAAATGCACCTACAATGTGTACATTTGAACTAGCAATAAATATCTGAAATTTGATATGACATTTTCATAGAGATTTTGTAAATTAAAAATTTGAATTTTTATTATCATTATTTTAAAGGATTTCACAGGATTCTAAGGTTGGTAATGGGATAATACTTTTTTAAATATGATTCGTTTAATCTATATCTATAATAATATTGTATAATATTAGTTGTATGTAGAGGATAATCATATAAACTACTCATCTGATTTTAAAAACGCTTTTACCAATGGATAGCTACGTTATGGGGTAAAAAGGCCGAAAAGGAGATAAAACTAGTAGGCTCTATGAAAAATGCCCCAAATGCAAAATGCCCCCAAAAAATAAACGAAAAATTACCCAAAATAAAATTGGGCGAAAAAAAATTAAAAATTACCCAAAACTCATGAACGAAATTTTCCCCAAAAATTATGAAAAATACCCCACAAAATTTATGAAAAATACCCCAAAAAAATATTCTTCTAAACAAATCTAGCATTATTAAGAGAAAAAGAGGGGCACGCCCCCCACCGTATACGTCGTTATCAGTTTCTATACTCTCTCTTTAGCATTACTAAAAGACGAATGCGGTGGGGGGCACGTTTTTTTTTTTCGGGGCATTTTGCATTTGGGGCATTTTTCATAGAGCCAAACTAGTACAATCACTCAGATCAAACGGCTTAAGTTTGAATCGAAAAAATCTATTTAGGCTTGTTTCCTATGACTTAGAGAGCTGCATGAAGGGATTTTTGGGAAATTTTTACTTTTAGGACCAAAAAATTCCAAAAAGGGCTAAAACTCGTACCATCACCCGAACCACACGGATGAACTTGCACCCTATAGAATTAGAGAGCCGCGCCAAGGAGTTTCCAAAATTCGTACATTTAGGGCAATTCGTACTTTAAGGACTAAAAAAGGCCCGAAAAGGGATTGAACTGGTATCATCACCCAAACCAAACGGCTAAAGGTAGAACTGCTAAATTGTTGGTAAATATGTATTTCATGGGTAAGTTGACCGATATTAAGAATTTTTCGAACTTTGTATTTTGATGGGGGAAAAAGGGATAAAACTAGTACCAAACTGCACAAGCTAGAATCGCGAAAATTAATCTTAATGCTTATATTATGGAAAAGTTGTGCGATTTTAAGGGATTTTTCGACAATCGTATTTTTAGGGGCACAAGGTCAAGAAAGGCATTAAACAGGTACCATAACCGAGACCAAACGACCCAGACCATAGAAATTCGAATATTGGTGTGAATGTTATTATACCCTTACCCTAGGAGGGAGGGTATATATCATTCGATACGGTCCAAAAGCAAAACACATAGAAGGAGTCACTTAAGACCCTAGCTATCTTTGAACCAAATTCGATTCATAACTTTTTAAGTCGTTTGATCCATGTCCGTCTTTCGAAAGACGTAACCAATTGTTTTGAAACTTTGCATGGGTAAATTTTTTCCTAAAACTACTAACAGGATTGCATATGGGCAACATGGCCACGCCCCTTCAGATACCTCCCATATAAATGCAACATTCCGCCCACTTTAGAAATTGAGTTAAACTATCAAACTACCCAACGCGATCGTGCCCAAATTCCATTTTTGTAAAGCTATAAAAGGATAAAGTTGTGAATAAAAAAGTGAAAGTCCAGCCACGCCCCTTCTGGTACCTCCCATACAAAAGTACCATTCCGCCCAAATTCTGAATTTAGTGAACCTACAATTGGATTGAACCTATAATTGGGACCGCTTGTAGCATTATTGCTAGAACACGCGACTACCATGCTGGAGATCCCAGGTTAGACACCTGTGATCAACATTTTTCTTTCATTGCCGGCCCCCTAAATGTTGTCGACGGCAACTTCGCAGTATAAGTGTCGAGTCAATCGGCATGTCTAGTAAATACTTCTCAAACAGTGACGTTCGCGTTAGACGATAAACAAGTAGGTGCCGTTAGTTGTGAATCTAAAAATAAAAAACATATTAATTCACAACAAGGCGATATGCTATCCCATACCTCAGGCATGGGTTGCAAAGGGAAATTAAGTTTTTCTTTTATAATTGGATAACGTTTTCGAGAAAAAATTTGTCCAAGTCCAGCCAGGCCCCTTCTGGTACCTCCCAAAAATTTATATACTTGCAAATTTTACGTTTTTACTTAGGGTGAGGGTATTTGTAAGTCCGTAATAAAACTATCAAATATTATTTCTGCAAGGTTAAAACACATCCGTCCACTGATCAGTAGAAACATGTCTCCTACTTTTCATATTGGTTGTGCTACCTTAAATCTATTTTACTCCTTAAACTCTTATGTCACGCCCCTCCTATCTGTTGCGGCAGGTGATACAAAAAAACCTTTTTTGGCCACGCACCATCTGCCTACTAATCGAAAATTAAAATTTCGTCTGCAAATTTTTAATTGTAGTGCATAGTACTGCCTGCATACACAATTTTACCTCTCTAGGGCCAAAATACAGATTGGCAACGCCGTCTAGAATACAGTTTAACCACTCTAACTCCGCCTACTGATTGAAAGCAGTGCTGCCAAGTACTATATGAGTACCACATTGTACCTCTCTGTATCTAAAATATAGTTTAACCACGCCTCTACCGCCCACTGATAGAAAATTAAAATTTCGTCTGCATATTCATAATTGTGTTGCAGAATACTATCGGGATATCAAATTGTATCTCTCTAGGATTTAAATACAGTTTGGTCACGCCCCCTCCTTCCACTAATCCAAAATAAAAATGTCGTCTGCAAATTTGAACCTGCAGTGCAGAGTGCTATATGTGTTCCAAATTTGATCTCTCTAGCTCTTAAACAAGTTTTGCCACGCCTACTCCGCCCACTGGATTGACAATTTAAAAAATTAATAGCCTATGATAATTTCTATATAGAACAATATAGAGCGAAATCTATAAATTTTCCTAATTTTTCGAAAATTCATATTTACATAAAACAATCTATAGTAAAAATATTACAGATTGTTTTTAGTGTAAATAGGAATTTTCGAAAAATTGGGAAGTAGGCGTAGCGGACAAATTTTTTCATCCAAAAATTGACTATTACGAACATTTAAAAAAAATTTTATCATCAATTCATTTTTATTTATATACATGAGATATATTTAAGGTGTATCTGAGAATCCAATAATTGTTAATATTTATGACGATAGGTGGCGTCCGATACCTCTACCAAAACATCATAATGAAACGTAAAAACCTCAAAACAAACAATACCAATACAATTTCTAAAAAATCTAAAAGCATTGCTCACTTTCATTAGCATTTTTAATACTATAAACAAACAAGTGCGACCATTTGATGCATATTAGTTGGTCATACAGCAAATTCTTTAAAAATTTTGTCTCATTATTTATTAATACCCTACTATTCTGTGTACATCATAGCGGCTATTATGAAATTGTTGTGCAAACATTAAAAACACAGGGGTCTCTATATTTATTTATAATCATCATAAAAAAAACATGTTTGCAATCAAATGATATACAGCATTTTTTTAGGCAAATTCAGCAAAAATTCGCATAAAGCATAACAATTTGTTGTTTTGTAGAACAATGGGGGCTGAGCGGCCTGGCATGTAAAAGTGTAACGATATCACGACGAATGACGCAAAGCGTTTATAAGAAATCCGAACAAGATATATTATAATGTTATTGCATACAAATTATATTACTCACTTATGAGACCATTAAATTGACACTTAACAAAAAGTGATTAAAAAAAACAGGGGGTTAGGGGTAGGTGATGGCCACAATTAAGAAAGAAAGCATCATATGTACCTGCAAAGACAAGAAATAAAAACGATAAATACAGTTTTGAGGAAACGTAAATTATATGCAACATGTAAATAATAACTTAAATTGAAGGGGAAAATTTAATGTGTTGTGATTCAATTGCAATCTAGTGTAGTGGCGCCGATTGCCAAAAATGTTGTCAACCAACCGGTTGATGACTAATTTGAAATTCGTAATATTATTTTTTTTATATATTGTTTGTATACATCTCTTTTATATGTTAAAGACAAATTTAAAAGATATTTCATTAAAATGATGTAATTTTGTCAAAAAAATCACAATTTTAATGTGGCGCCTCTTCATCACTCATCCCTGATATTGTATGAGTCGTATGAGTGATGTGATTGATTAAATGAGGTGTTGGTTGGCCAAACATAGATCGAAGATGATGGCAATATGAAATTTATACATATGTACATATTTGTAAATGTGTTTGTGTGCGATTGAACAAAGTAATTTAAATGTTAAACATTTAATTTAATTTGAAGGCAGTCGCGTGCTTGGCGCTGTAAAGGCAGCACTGTTTCTACAGCAGCGTCATCATCATACTCATCGTCACCGTCATCTCATCGTCATTTTTTATGACAATGGGCTATTGATCAAATTGGGCTTGGAAATACGAGGGTTATGCGAAAAATGAAAGCGAAATTGTTTACTTAATATTATTTCCTGCTTGTGGAGCGTAAACGGTTGGGATTACAAGTTTCAGCACATGTTTAAATCTAGTAATTTAGGGTTCTTTTAATGGGCCAACTGAGAATCAAAAAAAAGTATCTTAATAATTCGCACAAAAATCTAAAAAGAAGCATAATTTCTATTGGTTTAGTAAAAAATTAAAATTAAAATTAAAATTAAAATTAAAATTAAAATTAAAATTAAAATTAAAATTAAAATTAAAATTAAAATTAAAATTAAAATTAAAATTAAAATTAAAATTAAAATTAAAATTAAAATTAAAATTAAAATTAAAATTAAAATTAAAATTAAAATTAAAATTAAAATTAAAATTAAAATTAAAATTAAAATTAAAATTAAAATTAAAATTAAAATTAAAATTAAAATTAAAATTAAAATTAAAATTAAAATTAAAATTAAAATTAAAATTAAAATTAAAATTAAAATTAAAATTAAAATTAAAATTAAAATTAAAATTAAAATTAAAATTAAAATTAAAATTAAAATTAAAATTAAAATTAAAATTAAAATTAAAATTAAAATTAAAATTAAAATTAAAATTAAAATTAAAATTAAAATTAAAATTAAAATTAAAATTAAAATTAAAATTAAAATTAAAATTAAAATTAAAATTAAAATTAAAATTAAAATTAAAATTAAAATTAAAATTAAAATTAAAATTAAAATTAAAATTAAAATTAAAATTAAAATTAAAATTAAAATTAAAATTAAAATTAAAATTAAAATTAAAATTAAAATTAAAATTAAAATTAAAATTAAAATTAAAATTAAAATTAAAATTAAAATTAAAATTAAAATTAAAATTAAAATTAAAATTAAAATTAAAATTAAAATTAAAATTAAAATTAAAATTAAAATTAAAATTAAAATTAAAATTAAAATTAAAATTAAAATTAAAATTAAAATTAAAATTAAAATTAAAATTAAAATTAAAATTAAAATTAAAATTAAAATTAAAATTAAAATTAAAATTAAAATTAAAATTAAAATTAAAATTAAAATTAAAATTAAAATTAAAATTAAAATTAAAATTAAAATTAAAATTAAAATTAAAATTAAAATTAAAATTAAAATTAAAATTAAAATTAAAATTAAAATTAAAATTAAAATTAAAATTAAAATTAAAATTAAAATTAAAATTAAAATTAAAATTAAAATTAAAATTAAAATTAAAATTAAAATTAAAATTAAAATTAAAATTAAAATTAAAATTAAAATTAAAATTAAAATTAAAATTAAAATTAAAATTAAAATTAAAATTAAAATTAAAATTAAAATTAAAATTAAAATTAAAATTAAAATTAAAATTAAAATTAAAATTAAAATTAAAATTAAAATTAAAATTAAAATTAAAATTAAAATTAAAATTAAAATTAAAATTAAAATTAAAATTAAAATTAAAATTAAAATTAAAATTAAAATTAAAATTAAAATTAAAATTAAAATTAAAATTAAAATTAAAATTAAAATTAAAATTAAAATTAAAATTAAAATTAAAATTAAAATTAAAATTAAAATTAAAATTAAAATTAAAATTAAAATTAAAATTAAAATTAAAATTAAAATTAAAATTAAAATTAAAATTAAAATTAAAATTAAAATTAAAATTAAAATTAAAATTAAAATTAAAATTAAAATTAAAATTAAAATTAAAATTAAAATTAAAATTAAAATTAAAATTAAAATTAAAATTAAAATTAAAATTAAAATTAAAATTAAAATTAAAATTAAAATTAAAATTAAAATTAAAATTAAAATTAAAATTAAAATTAAAATTAAAATTAAAATTAAAATTAAAATTAAAATTAAAATTAAAATTAAAATTAAAATTAAAATTAAAATTAAAATTAAAATTAAAATTAAAATTTAAATTTAAATTTAAATTTAAATTATAAAAATTTTCGTGCAAATACTGTCCTCGTATGTATACAATTAGTAAAACAAAACAGCATCACATCACTGTTTGCTGCTGTTAAAGATGAGCTGCTGAGTTGTTGTAATTACATAATAATTGCCTGGGAACTTTTGAGTAATCTCGTCGCCTCCTTAACGTGTGGGAGTGTGTGGTATTTTTTTTAAGCTTCTACGCTGAATGCCACAGTAAACAAAGTCGGATAATAAATTATTGTTTTATTAAAATGTTAAGCACAGAAAAAAAGGCTATAGCTGCATATCAAATTGCTTAAATTGTATAACAACTCTCACACACACAAACTCAAATTCAAATCTATGAACATATCAACAGAAACTCAAGGTTATGTCCTACACCAATCATACATGTCCTTTGAATGAATTGAATTTTTGTAATGTAATAAAATAGTATCCGATGTTGTCGACAGCAGTATCGAATCAAATTGGCATGGGTGAATCCGTAAATATAGGCAAAATAGCAAAACTGAACCCGGATGAAAAGTTACTACAGTTCTCTCAAACTTTAGAAAGGAGTCCCAAAATTTGCATATCCTTCGTGGTGAAAGACCGAACGCACGCAACTCTTGCGTACATCCCAACTAATGGATTGAATCGAACGCCACCTATCGTCAATAAATTTAACATATTAACCAGGATTTCACATTGAAATTTCATGGTTTTAAACTCCTAAATAGTTTTCGTGTTTTATTCTGTAAATAAATGTTAAACTCAGTTAATTAAAGGGATCCCTTAACTCAATGGATTCCCAATAGAAAATTAAATTTTTAAGAATTATTTTTTCTGTCTAGTCTTCAAAAACATTTTATTTACCAAATTCTTTTTTTCCATATGACTTTAAATACTCTTCCTTAATTTCTTTAAAGAATAAAATATGCAGGAATTTGCCTACGATATGCACATTTTTTTAACACTATATTTTAAGCTGAATCAGTTAACTGTTATTTTTTGTTTGTTTTGTTCTCCAATACCCACTGCTGCCTTATGATTTTTGTTCTTTTATAATAATATTTATGCTACAACAAGTAGTTCCCTTTAATTTGTGCAGTAAAATTGCATTTATGTTAAGGCGGAAGAAGATTTGAACGAAAAAAATTATAGTTTATTTATTTCTCCTTTATCTTGTGAGTCGAAATGAATGAATAAAAATGTGGACAGCAGTGGCAGTGGATATAGAAGACATAACAAATTAAAATACACTGCAAGAAAAGTCATGGAAACATAGTTTAAAGATCGGAACATTAGTTTAAGCAAAATAGATCAAATTTTAACAAATAAAAAAAAATTAACTAAAGCAATCAAAACACGATAAAAATTAAAAAAAAATATATTGGCATAATTTGCATTAAAAAATGTGTTAAAACCAAACCTCTTCTGTAGAAAAAATCATGGATATGTATAAAAGTTATGAACTCTTATCTATACGTACCACAGTTTATACTTTTTGTTAGTTTTCGTGCCCTTAATCAATGGTGATGGATTTATTATTAATATTACAAGTTGTGATTCATTTAAAGGTTTCTTTTTCAATTGTGTTATTGTTAAAGAATACACGTGACTGGTGTCAAGTTATCATCTTATTTTTATTCAGTATTGTTTGGCAATTAATCATGGAAAGGTTCACACAGCAACAATGGAGGGCTTCCTGCTTAATTTTTAATTTTTGTCAGGAAGAGTTTCATTTTGTTGTCAATATTTCGAGACAGATATATAAAAATTACAACAAAAGTTACAACAAATTACTTATACTAAATTTATAAACTCTGTCAATTTAATGTTAATTTTAATATTGCAAGGTGTTATTCATTTAGAGGTTTGTTTTTCAGTTGTGTTACTGTTAGAGATCACTAGTGACTGGTGTCAAGCTATCATCTAATTTTTATTCAGTATTGTTTGACAATTTATCATGGAAAGATACACATCGCAACAACGTCTTTGAATTATTGTAAAAAAATATGATAATCACTGTGCTGAAAATAAAAATTTCGGGCATCTTCCATAAAACATAGTGTAAAATAGGCATTTCGAGCCAACAATTTTGAATACAATCGGCGAGTTTGGGTTTCAGTTCATGTAATTAGATCACATTTAGACCGTAGTAAGGAGAATATTGCAGCTGTAGGAGCTAAAGACCAAGACCAAACTCGTATGCCTCGTATGCCTTTTGTATGCAAAAACTTAGTAAATTTTTTGCGAGAATTTTGGTTTAAAACAGTGATAGGCATCTCATAGCCTCACGAGGCCGGTAATAATCATTTGTTTTCCCACAGACACAGATCTACACTTCCCACGTACTCAAAAGATTGGTGAAATTCAAAGCCGTCAGTCTCTGCTTAAGTGTTATAAAAGCGAAATCACACACGCTTGTTTTACATTAAACACAAATACAGACACAAGTCCAGACAGAGAAACAATGTACAACGATTGTTAGGAGAGCACAACATTACAACTTGACAGCCCTTACACTTTCCAGCGGCGAAATTGTCAAAGACTTCAGCAAGCTGGCATGCAACGAGACAATCTGAGACATTGAGACGTGATGTCATCAAGTCCTTATTTTCACATGACTGAAAAAAGGTTTCTTCTTCCTTTTTAAAATATCCCGAGCACATGTTCACTTCAATCTTTAATGACCATTGCAGAAGACCTTCTTTGAGAGGGGAGAATCAAGGTATGCGAAAATCTGTTATTCCACCATTCCGTCGCCCTTCTCATAGAATGCATAAGAGATGGCATAAACAAATAAAAGGCACAAGCAAAGTTTTTCTTAAAACTGTTTATGATTAGTCTCAGTCACAAAATTCAAACGCATCTAAAAGGTAGCATGGCTGACTAACAATTGCGAGGTATTGAGTTCAAACTCAAGCAGGGTTCACTGCCGTTGGAAGAAAAATGTGTAAGTATAGAGAGAAATATATAAAAGTGGGTAATACCTAAAACTACCCGGTGGCCTCTCAATAAATTAAACAATTTTAAAGCGACCAACTACATAGTTTGTTTAAATTTTAAATCCTTCTTTTTTCATAAGCATGCAGGCCTTCTTATGGGAAGCGACAATGGAAGGCCTAGACTCCCAAGAAATGCAGAGGGAAGGTCTACTGTCTTCTCTTGAAGGCGTTCTGTGATGCCTTCTACGTCCTTCCCGTGGCCGCTGGGTTATTGTGCGACCGATTGGTAGAAATATTATGCGTTTGTGTAGGTGAAGCAAGTTCGAGTGTTGTTGCTTTTATAACGCCCAAGCAAAGACTGACTGCTTTGAATTAGACATATCTTCGCGTAGGAGTAAATTGCCGAACATGTATGTGCGAAAAAGACGATTGTTGCGGCCTCGCGAGTCTTTGGGATGCCTGCCAGACAAAACCAACCGCAAGCATTATGTGTTTCTCTATGTGAATGTGATCCAAGAGCGCAGGGTATTGCTTTAACATCGCTCAAGCAGAGACTGACCATTAACTGCAGCTTTAATTCATACATAGTATGCCTCTTTCACACTGCCTCGCGAGGCTATAGGATGCCTGTCACTGGGTTAAAGTCTTACAAATCTAACTTGTTCAAGAATTGAGGCGCCAGACTAGAATACAGTTTTTAATTTTAATTGTCACTGAAGGGCATCTGGATAAAATTCTCGAACTATAGCTAAATCCCAAAAAAAAAGCTCAGTTTAGTTTATGGGTGGGAGGAATCATCGGTCTGTATTTCATTAAAGATAAAAGCGATGGCTTTCGCAATATGAAAAAAAAAAAGCTTTTTGTTGACTTAAATTCACATTTGGTTTAAGGAATGCTATGTCGCATTCAGTCCACTACATAATGGCTTAATTGAAAACGCAATTTTGGTTTGCAACCACTTACGTTCATGTGTCGGACCTGCC
Organism: Muscina levida; assembly: GCA_964034835.1. Taxonomy (NCBI): domain Eukaryota; kingdom Metazoa; phylum Arthropoda; class Insecta; order Diptera; family Muscidae; genus Muscina; species Muscina levida. The sequence goes on along the minus strand of OZ035882.1, from coordinate 32,515,953 downwards.
AACTCGTCGTCCGGAGATTCATGTGCTCCATACGCCATTTTGACAAACTTGAGTTAATGATGCTATCTCGTGTTGTTGATACCAAATTTATCAAATCTGCAATCCGGCTTTGGCTTTCTGTTCTAGAAATTGAGATATTTCGTGTTCACTTTTCTCTATCCCTATCCCTTTGACCTATTTAAACTTTGCCCTGCAAACTTTATTACGCAGAATGCGTTTTTGGCACATAGAGCTCATGAATCCCCGGACGACGTACTGGTAGCCTGGACCGTACGATTTCTCATCTCTAGATTTCGATTCTATGGGATTATGTACAATCTCAATCTTCGTCGATTAGACAGCTACGACCATCTTTATTCGCTTAGTTCGAGATGCACCGTTGAAAAAGCTAGAAAAAGTGATCAAAAGAGACGTTCCTTATAGACACCCCACCGTGATGCCACTGATAGCAATGGAATGAAATTATCTTTAACAAAGTAAATGCCAGAGATTCTTCTGCCGGGTCATAATAAAGATTGCAACATCCAATTACATTTTAAATATTTTATTTAGACTTAAAACTAATCATTCTAAATGAATCGCTCTTCATAACGTATGTGATGCCAAACTTATTCTTACAATGTATTCAAAAATAAAAAAAATATTTCATTAAGTGCTTGCCAAAACTGTTTTGGAAATTGTTCGCAAAAGTGTTTTACAGTACTGATCACGTATTTTTATCATACAGAAATAAAAAGATAAATTTTGGCATTACAATGTGCAATAACTTTGAGAAATTGTAAAAAATTTTAAGGTTTATACGATTTTTTGGACTAAATTTCATTAAAAATTGTTAGCAAAGGTCTTTTTAGAGTTTGTTGTAAATGTATTTTTAGTTTTTGTCAATGCTGACAAAAACGCAGACTATTCAGATTTTGCTGAATTGAAGAAAATTTAGCACATTAATGAAATTATCTTAAAAAACTAAATGCCAGATATTTTGCTATCCAGTCATAGCTATGATCTATTTTAACTGTTTTATTGAGATTTGAAAAACAAGCTTCTAAATGAATCACTCTATATTGTATATAACAACATAGCAAATGAATGAAATTATCTTTATAAACCAAATGCCTGAAAATATTCTATCCAATCATAACAAAAATTTCGCCATCCACTTTCATTGTAACGGTTTTATTGACACCTCTAAATCAAACACTATTTATAGCCCATAATAATATTGCGTATGATAGAAATTATCTTAAGAAAAGTAAATGCCAGACATTGTTATATCCAGTCATAACAAAGAATTCGTCATTCTCTTCCATTTTAACTGTTTTCTTGGCATTTAAAAAACAAACTTCTAAATGAACCGCACTACTATAATAGCATAAAACACCAAACATATCCTCACAGTGTAGTCACCACAACAACAAATAGTGACACATGTGAACAAATGGGGTACTCGTCTTTGTCGATAGGGTTATAGAATATTTACAAGTCCATGAATTTCTGCAAATCACCCCTTCCTCTTCCCCTACCCACCTAGAGCGGCAATTGTGGTAATTGTGCTTTATTATAAACACATTCATATTCATAACTCATGCATTCATTATTTCTCATCTTCGTCATATAAATGCTAAAAATAAACAACAACAACAATAATACAATTCATAAGATAGATCAGCATAGGGCGATGAGAAACTGAAAAAACATACAGACAGCCATAGAGACAGCCGCAAAAAGCTGCAGTTCAGCATAATTTCTACAGCAGTCTATGTTGTTAACAATTGCTATCTAATTTTTATTATTCTGCACAAACCGTTGTTTATGCTAACAAAAAAAGAAAAGAATACGAAATAAAATCTCATCTTGAGAAGTGTGTGACGACAGTACAGATGTCTTCAAATGTCTTCAAACTATAAGCTATTCATATGATTCGGAGTTGAAGTCAAAGAACGCCTAACAAAAAAAATCTTAAAGTTATTCTTTTAAGGTAGAATATTCTTAGGAGTTTTTATTTCTTACTCTCATGTGCTGTTAATTCTTTTGAAAATAAAAAAAAAATTGTATAAAAGTAAATATAAACAAAAGACCGTTAATTGACATAGAATTTTTATGATGAAGATGATAATGACACGAAAATTAGAAGAAGAAGAAAAAATTATGATTTCTATGGTGATCATGATCATCATCATCGTTGGACTTCTTGGATGTCAGAGTGTTGCGTCGGCTTCAATGTAAAGGCTTCAAAGTGAATCTTTACGCTTATGATATGTGTGATGATGATGATGTTGTGAAAACTGATTCCAAAGCGATGGCAGTTTTCATTAGCTCTTAAGATATTTTGCTTTATAATTCACAGTGTGTGGCACCAGCCGACGCCGCCGCCGCCGCCGCATTTGTGATGTGTATGACTTATTCCATGTGTTCCCCAATCGCCACAGTTGACATAGCGGTGGTGTTGGTGGTGATGATGCTGATAAAGATCTCTGTAAACTCTTGTTTATCTTTCATCAGAGCATTTGTATTTGTATTCTAGCCTTTGTTTATGTTTCAGTTTTTAGTTCTAACAAAAAAGAGTCATCATAAACAGACTCAACGCTGCAAAGAATTTATGCAAATGTAAATTTTTGTTTAACGATGATAACTAAATGATAATGTTATATCATTGACCTCTGTGTGTTGAGTGCCTAAGGCTATAGAACAAGTTAGAGTGTGTTAGCAGAAAAAAAGTTTACGATGAATAATGTGACATAATGCGCTGTATAATAACTTTGAGAAGTTATGGAAATTTTTAAAAGTTATGCGATTTTTTGGGCTATATATTAGCCAAAATTGTAAGCATATATATTTTAAGGGTGTATTGTTAACTTAGTTACCGTTTTTGTAGATGCTGACAAAATTGTACGTAATTGGGATTTAGCTGAATTAATGAAAATGTAGCTGAATAGAAAAAATATTGCATATAAATGCTAGACAATAATATAATTGTTAAAATAACTGTAAAAAGATGGTTAGGATTTAGCTGAATTGATGAAAATGTAGCTGAATATCGAAAATATTGCTTACAAATAGTAGACAATAATATATTTTTGGAAATAAAGCTAATTTAGAATATAATTGTGATGGCGGGATAGTTTTAAAAAGTTGTGAAATAACTGTAAAATGAGTTTCTGAATATATTGCGGCTTAAAGCGATTTTTTGGGCTAAATATTAGCCAAAATTTTAAACATAGGTATTTTTAGACTTTATAGTTAACTTAGTTACCGTTTCTGTAGATGCTGAAAAAATAGCAGACTGTTGGGATTTAGCTGAATTTATGAAAATGTAGCTGAATATAAAAAAATTTTTAAAGAAATTATAAATACATAATTTAATTATTGTTTTGATCCTAAGCTGATTTAGTAAAAACGTTTTAATATTGTACAGATTATTTTGACTAAATATCACTAAAAATTGCAAGCAAAGGACTTTTCGTAATTTGCTTTTATTGCATTACACAATTTTGTTAATGCTGACAATATCACAGCATGTTGGGTTTTTGCTGAATTGAGCAAACTGTAGCTGAATATCAAAACAAAATGTAGAATATATAAAAGTGACTGGCATTTAATAAAATTAAATAGATATTTCCTATCGCTAGTCAAAAGTAAAGAAACTACAGATTAAAAAAATACATATTTATTTACTTAGGTAAATTTTAAAGTTTTGTACGATTTTTTATGCTAAATATCATTTTAAATTGTAAGCGAAGGCCTTTTCATAGCTTTCTGTTATTGTACTATACAATTTTGTAGATATTGACAAAATCGCAGCATGTTGGGATTTTGCTGAATTGAGTAAACTGTAGCTGAATAGCGGGAAAAATGCACACAAATCATAAAATATACTAAGAGGGTATCGAATAACATAAACTAACACAGATATTTGCAATGGCAAGACAATTTTAAAGAACTTTTAATTAAAAAAAAATTATTTATTTACTTCACTGATTATTTTTGTTGTAGTTTTAAAATCGACCACTAAAGGATATTGTTGTATTAAACACTTAAGCAGAAATTTTCGATAAATGAGACAAAACACTACATCATAATTGAATTGAAATGTTGAGATTCTTTTGACTAAGATTCATTCAAAATTTCGGGCAAAGGCCTTTTCATAGTTTGCTGTCATTGTACTGCACAAATTTGTAAATGGTGACAAAATTGCAGCAAGTTGGGATTTCGCTGAATTAAACTAACTGTAGCTGAATATCGAAAAAATTATGAAAAATAATGAAATTGTCCCGAATAAAACAAAATTAAACAGATGCTTTAAGTGTTTTCTGATGGATAAGTCTTTATCGTTAGGGCAAAAGTCGACTAGTCGTTTTTTTTTTTAATTTCTTCAATTTATCTTTTATGAATTTTAGAACAAGTTGACAAAGGATGCTATGCCCGAGATAAATAGAAGTTTGATATTGCTGATATTTCCATATGTATTTATGAGGTTACAAACTTTGCATCAGCTTCCTGTAAAATTTTAAAAACTGGGCATATCAACTTTTGCCATAACACAGTACAACATTTTTCAACTCATTGATTTGGGACTCAATTCTGAAAACTGCACGTGAAAGTAGCCCCGAAAAGAAGAAGTTCTGCATCATTGGTTTTGTCAAGTTACATGCCATAATAATTTAATATCATAAGTAATATTCTTCGAATTGAGTTTCAAAATAATGTGTTGTACGGTGTAATTTTATAGATTTTTGAGGATTTTTTTATAACTTATAATTGCTGATGAGTTTTTTTTTTTGCCGAAAATTAATTAAAATTTTGCAGCACTTTTTATTCATTACATTGGCATTGAATATTAAAAAAAATAAATCAAACATTTGCTTAAAAACTATATAGATATTCAGATATTTCTATATAGATATTTTTTAATTTATTCTTCTATATTTACATTATAGATGTACTAACGAAAACTTGCACAGCTTACAAAAATTTCCTTTATACAGCAAAGGGTCAAAGTCAAGAAATTGGGTAAGCATTACCTTTTTTGCTACCTACTGATCTTTTACTAGCTAATATGCACAAAAAGTACAAAATTGTTTAACAATAAAGCAGATTTCTTAAGAATACTGTGAGGGGCAACACTGACCGATTTTATTCATCAAGGATCAACGTTAACAAATTTTGTAAACATTACTTCTGAGTTAAATAAAAAGTAGCTGAATATCGAAAACAAGGCACAACAAGAAATTTCACATTAAGGAATGCATGTAGGTGTGTACCATGTCTCAAAATTGTTTTTGTGTTGAATGTACAACAAGCGTGTGTGGTGTTGGTTTCATAACACTCAAGCAGAGACTGCCTGTTTTGAAACAAACAAAACTTTCGATTACCTGTTAACCGCCGTTCGTGTCTGTGTGAAAAACGAAAAAACGACAGCCTCGCGAGGCTATAGGACGCCTAACACTGGTATAACATTATAATATTATACATTTTTATAGCAAATCCATATCCTTAAAATAAAAACAAAAAATATTAAACGAAAAAAAGCGACGACAATTCTTTTGTACCCATGACAAACAAGTTAACACATTCAATTTTATAACATTTTTTTCAGATTTTATTAATTTCATTTGACATAAATTAAAATTCTACACTTATTTTCGTATAAAAATCAAAACAATTAGCTGAATTGTTGTTGATAATTTTAGCTTAATTAACAATTATAAGATGCCCATTTAATTTTACGATCTCGTAAACCATTTTTGAACATTAACAGATTTTGCTTTGTGTGTGATATTAAAGTAAAAATGAAATTGAAACAAATCTCATGATTTGCATGTACTCTGACTGTGGGAGTTTTAATATCTAACAGTTGCGGTTTTTTTTTGTTGTTGTTATATATACAACAATTTGTCTAGTGTTTGCAAAAGTTGTCAATACTTGAAGAAATTATTTGTTTTTAACAACATATGAACACGCAATTCTCTGCTGTTCAGTCTGTTTCGTACTCTGGAGATACAGAGGTGATACAGATCGTATGTCAAAGATAAACCATTTTGGGCACAAGAAGTATTCGAGTGTGGTTATAGACAGCAAATCCGTTTTGACAAAAAAAAAAAAGATCTGAAGTGTAAGATTATTGTAGCCAACGACGTAAAGTCAGTTGCAAATTAGGTAGGGAGACAGAATTGTGAAATTTTTTTTTTGATTTATAAAAAGTACTTAGATTTAGAATTCATTGTTTTTCAAATGCAATTCAGCAATACATTTTTTAAGACTTTTTGTGTTAACTTCACGGATCATTTTATAAATTCAAATTTTAAGAAATGACTTAAAAAATGTTGGGACTGTTTTGGTCCATTATAACTATACCTTAAGTTAGAGTTCGTTTGCCTTTATGGTTTTTAGGTACTCGGTAATGATTTAGAGGCAATCGTAGTAATGCTTACAAAATTTGTTAACTTTCAGATTTAGCTGAATAAAAAATTTTCTTTGTAAGCAGTGATATTTTTCATTCGCTGTACTTATATTTATAACAAAAAAAAGCGAATTATGTTAACAATACAATTATAACAAAAGCAAAATATCACCGCCAGCCTAAAAAACCGCCTTATTCAGCAAAATTTCAAAGTTAACAAATTTTGTAAGCATCACTTCGTTGGCCTCTAAATCTGTACCCAGTACCTTAAAACCATAAATTGTTTAAAAATTTATAGCTTTCTTAAATATTGCTATAAGTTCAAGATTTAGCTGAATAAATGCGGTTTTTTGTAAGCAGTACTACAATTCTAAAAAAATAATCAACTTTGTTTAAAATACTACTACAACAAATGACAAATATCACTCTCTACTTAAAAAACCAACCTTTATTCAGCAAAATCTCAAAGTTAAAAAATTTTATAAGCATCACTTCATTGGCCTCTAAACCCGTACTTAGAACCTAAAAACCATAAATTCTACTAAATTGTTTACAAAATTTATAGATTTCTTACGGATATTAATGTGTTAATACTTATAAATTCAAATTTTAAGAAATAACTTTAATAATGTCAAAACTTTGTGTTCCATTACAACTGTATATTTAGTTGGAGGCAATCGTAGTGATGCTTACAAAATTTGTTAACTTTAAGATTTAGCTGCATAAAGCAGTGATATCTTTCATTTGTTTTAGTATTATATAAAAAAAATTTGCGAGTTCTGTTAACAATACTATTATAACAAATGCAAAATATCACCGCCATCATAAAAAAATAAACCGTCTTATTCAGCAAAATCTGAAAGTTAGCAAATTTTGTAAGCATCACTACGTTGGCCTCTAAATCCGTACCCAGTACCTAAAAACCATACATTCTACTAAATTCTTTAACAAATTTTAAAGGTTTCTTAAGGATATTACAAAATTTTTTAACTTTAAGATTTTGCTGAATAAAGATTGTTCTTTGTAAGCAGTGATATTTTTCATTTGTTATGCTAGAATTCTTAAAAAACAAGCAAGTTTGTTTACAATACTACTACAACAAATGAAAAATATCGCTCCCTACATAAAAATCCCCTTTATTCAGCAAAATCTCAAAGTTAACAAATTTTGTAAGCATCACTTCGTTGTCCTCTAAATCCGTAGCCACTAACTAAAAACCATAAATTCTACTAAATTTTTTAACAATTTTATAGATTTCTTAAGGATATTATGTGCACGATGGCGATGTTCTTAGAATTACTGCTTGGGAATTTTATGACTACACAAAAATTTACATCCCACCACTTGAGTTAAGAATGGTACAATAACAACAACTACAACTATTTTAAACTGATACCTCTATAAATGTCTTACGTTTGCCATCGAACAAGATTCCCACCATGTCAATCAATTGAAGTCATCTTCAGGAGAAGAACGGAGGAGGCGGAGCAGCAACAGAATCATAAAGAAAGATTTACGCTCTTTCAATAAAAGGGGACTAAGATAAACATAAAAAGTCCATACAAATGGTTCACATGCCTGAGGGCATTTGTGAAATGCTGTTCAAATCAATAATGGCAAAAATAACAAAATAGTTGAAGCTTTAAACGGCACTCAATGGAGGTTTCAACAACATAAAGCCTGATGATGCTGACGCTGATGCTCTCGATGCTACTCTTGTGTAGTATCTATGACAAACAACAATGATGAAGATGACAAAGGGGAGGGGTATAGGGTGTTTTGGAATTTGTTGAATAATGACTAAGTCCGGCTGCAAAATAAGGCGATCTATTTATAAAAATAGTCAGCGCGGGCGTTGGCCCATTGCCAAGGCGCCAGTCTCAATTTGCTGGTATACAAAAGTTTTCCGTTTATCATCATAAATGCAAAAAAGTTCTCATAGGCAATTTTCCCATTGATTTGCGGTTAATTTAAAACGTATTTATATTTATCTTTGTTTGCTATTAAAATTTATGTAAAAATTTTTCTTTAGATATTTTTCTCCCTCCTCCCCCACCTGTGCGATTAGTTGTAGTTATTATTATTATTATAAAACTTTATTGCTTTTATCTTGAGCGCTCACGATTTGATATTTGCTTGCAAACAAAAGAAGTGGAAATTCTTAGAGAGAACTCCCCCACACACTAGTTGGCGTAGTGGTTGGTTGGCTGCTGCTTTTTTTATTAGATACTTAGTCCAGGCTATATAAAGTCTTATAAAGTGCAGATTTCAAAAGCCGACAAATACGAATTAATATTTCATTACGATTATGCGAGACGAAATGCAAATGTTGAAATGTTGTTTGAGAGAAACAACAATGTTGTTATTATGACAGTTTTACATTAAGTATTAATGCATTAATTCGATTATAAATGAATAAATATTTCTGTTTATTAATAGACTAAAGGAGACGAAGAGAAAAAATAACAGACAACCAAAAAGTCTTAAAGTTAGACAAGTTATTGCCAGAGAGTAGAGAGAGGGGGCTTAGAAATATTTCAAGTAATTTAATATGGAAATTTTTCTAATGGAAATATTTCGTGTGTGTGTAGTGGTAGGGAAGGCATATAAACTAAATTATTTTCGCTATAACGAAAAATAACAAATAATTAAATTTAAAAATGAAAAAAATATTTTCGATTTAAAAAAATCTTAAAAATTTCTGTATAATTTTGTAGCAATTATAATTTATGAATAGTACAATATCACTGATTGGCTACAAAAGTGATGCTTACAAAATTTAGCAACACTGATAGCTTGATAAATGAAATATATTGGAGTTGCTTTTAAGAATTTGCTCTTACAAGTCGTATTCTTAAGAAATTTTTTAGAATTAATAACTATTGGCCTGGTGAAAGATGAGTTAGTGGCCGAAAAAGTAATGCTTACAAATTTTCTTGACTTTGAGAGTTTGCTGAATAAACAACATTTTTTGTAAGCTTCGTCATTTTTCATTTCTCATACAGCTGTTATGAAAACAAAGTAGAATAATGAGAAAATATCTTGCTGAATTGTAATTAAAAATTAGCTGAATAAGTAAAAATTTTGTAAGCAAATATCTTAACATTAATTTAGTAATTTCTGAGAAGTAAACTATCACTAAGTGGCTATAGAAGTGATGTTTACAAAATTTATCAACATTATTAGTTTGCTGAATGAAATTAATTGGTGCTGCTTCCAAAAACTTACTCTGATTTTGTAGAATTTATATTAATTGGTCCGTGAACGATTAGTTAAGGGCCAAAAAAGTAATGCTTACAAAATTTCTTGACTTTGAGAATTTGCCGAATAAAGAAAATTGTTGTAAGCTGTGAAATTTTTCGTTTTTTATACAGCTGTTATAAAACAAAGTAGAATAAAGAGAAAAAATCTTTCTGAATTGTAAAAAAAAATTTGCTGAATAAGGAAAAATTTTGTAAGCAAATATTTTAAAATTAATTTTGTAGAAATTATAATTTTTATTATTAAGATATCACTATAGAAGTGATGCTTACAAAATTTATAAACATTATTAGTTTGCTGAATAAAATAAATTGGTGCTGCTTTCAAAAAGTTGCACTTTATGTATTCATAAGAAATCTGTTAATTTTTCAAAAAAATTTGTAGAATTTATAACTGTTGTCTGGTGAAAAATAAGTTAGTGGCCAAAAAAAAGTAATGCTTAAAAAATTTCTTGACTTTGAGAGTTTGCTGAATTAAGAAAATGTTTGTAAGCTCCGTCATTTTTCTTTTCTTATACAACTGTTATGCAAACAAAGTACAATAATGAGAAAAAATCTTGCTGAATTGTAATTAAAAACTAGCTGAATAAGGAAAAATTAGCTAAATTTTGTACGCAAATATTTAAATGTTAATTTTGTACAATTTTTAATTTTTGATTAGTAAAATATCACTAAGTAGCTATAAAATTCTAGATGCTTACAAAATTTATCAACATTATTAGTTTGCTGAATGAAATTAATTTGTGTTGCTCCCAAAAACTTGCTCATTCTGAACCATTTTGTAAAATTTATTACTACTGTCTAGTGAAAAATGGGTTAGTGAAAAAAAGTAATGTTTACAAAACGTCTTGACTTTGAGAGTTTGCTGAATAAACAAAATTTTTTGTAGGCTTCGTCATTTTTCATTTCTTATACAGCTGTTTTGCAAACAAAGTAAAATAATAAGAAAAAAAATCTTGATGAATGGTAATTAAAACTATGCTGAATATGAAAAAATTTTGTAAGAGAATATTTAAATATTAATTTTGTACAAATTACATCTTTTGAATTGAAATATATCCCTTTGTGGCTATAGAAGTGATGCTTACAAAATTTATTAACATTATCAGTTTGCTGAATGAAATAAATTGATGCTGCTTGCAAAAACTTGCTCTTTATTAAAAGTATTCTTAAGAAATCTGCTTAATTGGTTAATAATATTGTTGAATTTATATTGTTAGCTAGTGAAAAATTAGTTAGTGGCCAAAAAAAGTAATTTCTTGACTGAGAATTTGCTGAATAAAAAAAACATTTTGTTAGCTGTGGTATTTTTCGTTTGTGCTAATAAAGTAGAATAAAGAGAAAAAATCCAGCTGAATTGCAATACAAATTTTGCTGAATAAGGAAAAATTTTGTAAGCTAATATTTTAACACTAATTTTGTACAATTTATAATTTTTCAATAGTAAATTATCACTAAGTGGCTACAGAGTGACAAAGTACAAAATTTATAAGTAATTAGTAATCAAAAGTTATATTAAACAAAAACGTGTGACGGCAATATATTAAACCCGACGCATAAAATGCTCAAAATTTTCATGACATTGATGAGTATTCCTAAAAAATTTTAAACCCTTATGAGCTGGAGAGTGTAGTTAGGACGGCAGTAGTAACCTTACAAAATTTGTTAACTTTAAGATTTTGCTGAATAGGATATGTTGTAGGATGTCATATTTTTCCTGTTGTTAAACAAGCAATATATCAAATAACTTCTGAAATAGTACTTGTTACACAAAAACAAACTAAAAAAAATTGTTTTAAATTTAAAACAAAAATTTTTTCTATTCAGCAAAATTTTAAAGTTAACAAATTTTGTAAGCATTACTACCAAAGCCATAAACTCATTTCCCAGCGACCAAAAAGACATAAAACTATCAAAATTCTTCCATTCTACGCCGATATAAGAGATTTTCAGTGCTTCCTTAATTAAGCTTACTACTACTTCAGACTATAGAATTAATGCAGCCACCAAAGTAACAGCAACAGTGAACGCGTTTACTTAGGTTTCTTAAAAAATGCTGTTGTGCCGTACATCACCATGGTTCTGGGGCCGTCAAAAGTTATATAATACAAAATCGTGTTGCTGGCAATACCTTAATCCCCACACATAAAATGCTTAAAATTTTCTTGACATTGATGAGTAGTCCTTAAATTTAAATTTAAACAATTTTTCAGACTTCAAAAATTTAAATTTAATAAAATTTTGAATTTAATAAGAATCTTAAATTAATAGGAATTTTAAATGATATAATGAAAATATGAAAAAAATTTTTAAATTATGTTTAAAATTTTATTTTATTTCAGGTATGAGTTAAAATTTGCGGATTGTTGAGTTATCTTCATTAGAACAAAGCGACCTCATCGTTTTCTGTGTAATTTTTTTGATTGTGTACTCTAATAGAGGTCCTTGAATCCTTTGTCCGTCATTGACCAAATTGTAGATTTAGTTATAGGTTAATGAAATCAATGGATATACCGACTTTGGTGTGCCTACTATGAAATTTAAATTTTCAGGATCTAAGAGAGTTCCTTGAATACTTTGTCCGACATTGACCAAATTTTAGATTTAGTCATAGATTGATGGAATTAATGGATATGCCAGCTTTGGTATGCTTACTATGAAATTTAAGTTTTCAGGATCTAAGAGAGGTCCTTGAATCCTTTGTCCGACATTGACCAAATTTTAGATTTAGTCATAGATTGAAGGAATCAATGGAAATGACGACTTCGGTGTGCCTACTATGAAATTTAAGAGAGTTCCTTGAATCCTTTGACAGATTTTAACCAAATTTTAGAAATTGGTGTCATTAAAAGAGACTGTGCGATGTGCCAAATATTATTCACCTATGAAAACTCCTTTTATTTTTGGCCGCTCTTTGTTTGAAAAGGCAACCACTGTGCATTGAAGGAAAATTTTGTATTAAGTACTTGTTGCACTTGGAAAAGCATGAAAAACTAATTTCAGATTGTAAAAAAATATTTCAAAATCATGAGAAATTGAAATTTTTAGTAAGTATTAATGAAACTTATTCCCCATATTATTATAAATTCCACATTACTTCTCCTCTTAGCTAATATTATGTCATTTGGTTCTTTCCAATAAAATGACAAAATACTTTTAAATTTCCCAAGAAGACATTATATGACACCATTTGGCAACTAGGAATTCACATTTGCTTAATGTGCCATTAACATAATAGAGTTGGTTGATCTCATTGGAACTGCTGCGATTTCTCTATAACCATATGGTTTCAGCACCATCTCTTGCTCTTGTGTCGTCTGTCTATCGATGATTTGCTTAGTGAAGTTCTAGTTGATTTTAGATAATTTTGTACCAACACTATTAAAGAGATCATTGCCCAGCAGCAAAAAATGGGGCTTTGCATGCCTTCTTACAGGCCTGCAAAGGCAGTCAGAAGCCCTACCCTTCAAATGCAGTCTTCATTTCAAATTAACATAGGGTGTCATAGGCAGGCAAGGCCTGCACATTCCCTTTCTCATTGAAGGCGTTTCAGTAGGCATGCCTAGTATGTCCTGCTTGGAGTCCTAATAACAAGGGCCTTCTATGAGGCATTGCTACTGCAGACCAGCTTGCAGGCCTGCAAAAGAGCATTTATAGAAGGACTTAAATAAAAAAAAACATATGCGAATTATTTCCATATTAAATGATTTCCTACTTTTTATAAATTGTTAATACAATATTTATTACAATTTCTAATAACTATTTTTTTTAACCTCCAGCAGCGGGAATCGAACTCGCGACCTCAGTACTCATGGTTGGGCATGCTACCTACTCGGCTATCACGTGATATAGTTGTTGTACGACAAATAACAAACATGTGGTTTCATAAACAACAGCATCTGTCTTACCTTCCCTTAAGAGGCCTGTCAACAGGCCTAATCGGAGAAGTGACAAGTGCATGGCTATGAACGTCAATTCTGCCTTCTACTAATAGGACTGTCAACAGGCCTGTTTAAGGCAAGAAAGTTTGCATGCCCTTTGTGCACATCTATGGTAGGGCTGATCACAGGCCAGTTTTAAGAAGGGAAAGAGGCATGTCTGCGGGATCTTTTCTCATCCTAGTAAGAGGCCTCATTGCAGGTCTCATTTGAGAAGCGAAATGTGCATGGGTATGGAATTTTTTGTTAGGCTTAGTGAAGGACTTATTATAGCCTGTATACATGCCTGGAAAAAGAAGGCGTATTTGAATGTCAACAAACTGCCTTTGAAGGCATGTTTGCAGGCATATTTTTACAATGCCTCGTCTTTTCCGCTGCTGGGTGTGGTTAAATAAGTGCGCGTTTTGTCCGCATGTTGCCGATGGTGCCAATGGCACTGTTGCTTCTGTTATTTATCTACTCAGTGTTGGTTGAATTGTTTGTTTTGAAATTCCTGAGCAATAATGTTGTAGCTGAATTTATTTACAAATTGTTGGCATTAAGTGGTGACCGCTGGCTGCTGCTGCTGCTGCTGCTGATGGAGTATTGTTTCTTTGATAATGTGTAGTGTGTCGTCCACGTCACCACCATCGTCGTCGTCAAAGACAATGTTGTTGAGAAAACACAGCCGGGGCAGCAACAGATTGCATTGTTGTTGTTCGTCGTCTGTTATGTCTAGTCGCTGGGTAATGTTTATGTTTATATATGAAATTCCTGAAATGTTTGTGCATCTTTCGTGAGGGAAAATGTAACCACAGGACAAGGGGGAAATATTGATATTTGGAAAATATACACCATAATAAAATAAAATAAAACAAAAAAAAATTAAATTAAAATAAAAATAAAATAGAAATTAAAATAAAAATAAAAAAAAATTAAATAAAAATTTAAGTAAAAATCAAAATTAAGATAAAGTAAAAATAAAAATAAAAGTAAAAATAAAAGTAAAAATAAAAGTAAAAATAAAAGTAAAAATAAAAGTAAAAATAAAAATAAAAATAAAAATAAAAAATATCAAACAATAAAAAACAATTTCTGATCGAAAGCCGAATTTGATGTATCATTTGATACACTTAACGTAAATTTAATAAAATAAAAATAAAAATGAAAATAAAAGTAAAAGTAAAAATAAAAATAAAAATGAAAATGAAAATAAAAATATAAATAAATAGTTTTAAGAAATAGCTTATCTCCCAATAATTTGTTAACTTACTTTTGTATATCTTTATAAGTTTGTATAATCTTCAAATATTACCTGTAAAGAAAAAATACAAATATTTATTTTACAAATTTGTTATTATGAAATTATTTTTAATTCTATAAAATAACAGTATAGTTTATGAAAAACAAAAAAAAAGTTGCCACATTTTTTTGTCTAGTCTATAGATAAAACTAGTAGATGCCGTTAGTTGTGAATCTAAAAATAGAAAGAGTGTTAATTCACAACAACGCGAGAAGCTATTACATACCTCATTCATGGGGTGTAAAGGGAAATTAAAAAAAAAATAGATAAAAAACGGTGATCTTTAAATTAAGTTTTTTTGTTTTGTGAGCCTAACTAATTTAATACTCATAAGATGCCAATATTTCTTAAAATATTATTTCTAACACAATTTCGTCTCTTTCGGAGTATTCTGTAAATTTCGTATAAATGTTCAGATTTTAAAAAAAGAAAAATTTTTGGAAATTTTTTTATAAAGTAAATTAGATGTCCAAAATGGCTTATGTAGTATTTAGCTAGACTGCAATAGCTTTTATGCCACCACTCCAGGCGACCCTCTCCATATGACCACTAGACCGGGTCACCAAAAAAAATTTCCAAAGTCGAGGGCAAATATTAAAGATCACCTCGAGACAACTTCAAAAAAAAAATTTTTTTCCTCCCCCACCCCCCGGAAAAACAGCCAAAATCGTTTTTTTGTCACTGCTTTATTGTTTGTGGTTCAATCGTAACATACAAGACATCGGTGTATAGGCCTCGACGAGTACTACATTTGTCCTATAGATGTCGCTGACATACGACATCATCTTGTAATTATGGCCTCATTTTGAGCAATTTCTACCCCTAAAATTTAAAAATATTTTTTCCTAGGATTAAAGCCCTTTAAAAACCAAGAACATTTTGCTTTGGAAGTATACAATTTTATTCAAAAACAAAAAAGTTACGTATGAAAATATGTATTTACAGCATCAACACTAATATTTTTTACTGTTGCTTGCATTATTACAGAAAATTGTTGCATACTTCTTAGCGATATCGAAAAAAATGAAATACAAGTTATTGCATACTTTTTAGCGCAAACAGTGTTTTCAAACATGCGGATAAAGGTATTTAGTGTCACCAATATTCAAGAAACGAAATTATAAAGATACCTGCTCCACAATGGAAGTATTGATAATAAAATATAGACATAACTTTGCACTTGTATTCTTCCCATTCAATTTGCAACACTGAACATTTGTGCGAAATGTAAGTGAATCAGCGCTTGGAATGACTAATCAAAATGATAATTTTTTGCAAAATTAGAAAGTCGTGAACGGAACTTGAGTCGCGCCAATATTTGCTGTAATTACATACATATCTATGCTCTTTTTGGGATTTTATTTGTAATAAAAATTATATTTCGCCGGTAACTATATTAAAAATGAATTATCTCAAGAAAATATTTAATTTTTTTTTCGATGTTGTTAAGACTTGTGCAACAATTTAAGCTACAAAGTATGGAATCAATTTTATAAAAAAGTTTCCGTCAGCGCTATAAAGTATGCAATAATTTGCGATAATATTGCAAGCAACATAAAAAATGTTTTTGTTAATGCTGTAAATACATCTTATCATACGTAACTTTTATGTTTTTGAATAAAACTGTATACTTCCAAAGCAAAATGTTCTTGGTTTTTAAAGGGCTTTAATCCTAGAAAAAAATACTTTTAAATTTTAGGGGTAGAAATCGCTCTAAATGAGGCCATCATTACAAGATGATGTCGTTTGTCAGCGACATCTATAGGACAAATGTAGTACTCGTCGAAACCTATACACCGATGCCTTGTATGTTACGATTGAGCCACAAACAAAAAAGCAGTGATAAAAAAACGATTTTGGCTGTTTTTCCGGGGGGTGGGGGAGGAAAAAAAAATTTTTTTTGAAGTTGTCTCGAGGTGATCTTTAATATTTGCCCTCGACTTTGAAGAAAAAAAAAATTTGTATGGGGATCGACCCGGTCTAATGACCACTACGGACGCACTTCATCCCAACCACAAACAATTTTTTTTTAAATTATTTAAAAAATTTTATATTCAGGAAATTTTTTGGCAAAAACGGTTTATGTTTTATTAAACTAGACTACACCAGCTATTATTTGCCACTAGACGGATTGACGCACAACGGTCCAGATGACCACTATGGACAGACTTCATTCCAGCCACATACAAATTATAAGACTTATTGTACAATGTCACATTCCGAAAATTTTTTGTAGAAAACGGCAAATGTAGTCTTAAACTAGACTATGATATCTATTATTTTCCACTAGTCCGATTGACGCATCCCTTTCCAGTTAACCGCTTTAAACGCACTTTACTTCCCAGCCACATACAAATTTGAAATTTGTATTCAGGAAATTTCTTTGGGCGAAAACGGCTTATGTTGTATTAAACTAGACTGCAATAGGTAGTAATTCCCATATTCTTCTTCTATTTTAATGACAATAACAACAGAAATTCATCTATCAATAGCAGCACGTAGAAAATGTATTTTGCGCTCCGTAGATAGTTCGTCACACCTGGCTTGGATAACAGCTCTTTCGCCTGGTCCATCCATCGGAGTTTTGGTCATCGAGTTTATTGCCGAAGACTTTTCGAGCCAGAGCGTTTTTGTCCATTCGTATAACCTCTATTTGAACGCGATTGATTACGTCGATGTCGTTGTACAGCTCATACAGCTAATGATTCATTCGACGATGGTACTCGCCATTAATGAAGATGGATCCAAATATTTTGCATCATTACCCAGGATTCTGCGCTGTAGAGTAAGACAGGCAGGATCAGAGTCCGGTAGAGTTCGATCTTCGTTGGTCTAGAGAGGGCTTTAACCATAAAACGCTTGTTCCCCTGTTTTTTTTTTGGCGAAAACTACTTATACATTATTAAACTACACAGTTATAGCTATTATTAGTCCGGTCGAGGCACCCCCTCCGGTTGGTCACTATGGACGCACTTCATCCAAGCCACATAAAAAATTAAAATTTTTTTTTTCAAAAATTTCATATTCTAGAATTTTTTTTGAGGAAAACGGCTAATGTAGTTTTGAACTGAACTCCCTCTCCAAACTGTTCATATGAAAAACAAAATTTCCTCCGAAAAAAGTATTGTATATTGGATTCAATATTCTATAAAAACATACTACCCTCGTTTAATTTTTATTTTTTTTTTTCTCATAAATTGAAATAATGTGTTCTAACTACTGTCAAAGTTTTCTTAAATATATTTTGTAGATCTAGAGATATTCACGATTATATTCCTGTGTAACATATAAAATATCTCTGCCAGTTCACTTAACAGAGCTCTGTGAATCAAAGCAGTTTGTGTCTGGGATAGGTAAAATACGAATTTAACTTGAGACGCATAACAAATAAGGATTTGTTTCTGTTGCTGAATATGTAATTTTTTTTTTTTTTTTTTTTTTAACAAAAAATCGATCTATGAAACAAATTATCACTGGAGTATCATTGCAGGAACCTTCATATATTTCCCATCTGTTGGCTATTGTACACAAAGTCCAACAAATTACTGCTGCTGCAACTAACACTCGTTGACACTGCTCTGTTTTGTAAAAAACACATTGGATGTTAACATCATTCAGTGTTTTATGACTTTTAAAGTTATTATTATTAGAATTAAAAGACATTATCATTTCCTAGAACCATAAATGTAACTTCCATTTAATCTCTTACACATTACAATGCCGGCAGCAATGATTTAAACTGGCAATCAAAGCCAACAACAACTGTCATGTGGTCGGCAATGCTCGACTGCAACAAGCCAATGTAGAAAGAAATGTTCTTAAGCATGACTGAAACGCCGTTCAAACAACTGGCCACCTGTGTGTCCGTCCGTCTTTTTGTTTGTTGACAATTATTTAAAAAAAAAAAAAAAACAAAAAAAAAATTAAAAGTTATTATCACAGACGCAACAACGCAAATGTTTATCATTGTACAGAGTACAGAGGCCGACCACAGAGTTAGAAAAACTTTCTCCTCATGATGATGATAATGATGAATGCTTAAGCTCACACAATTGTGGTTGCCGTCGCGCTGCGGCCTAAGTAAGAAATCAGTTAGTATTTTAACAATTTCCTAAATGATCTTGTATGAGTAGAAGTTCTCGTTCGTTGCGCTGACCATATGAAAAACGCCGCTTTGGTCTCATCGATGAAGAGGAAAACTTTTAAACCCCAATGGACATATCACACAAGTAATTACCGCAACCGCAGTGAAAAGCAGACCACAATTTAGCCAAAGAATAATCGCTATGGCGACAACTTAGACGCAGCTACTCTTCTCTGCAAAGGCTTCACGCAGCAGCATTCCAATGTCACTTTTCGCATTGCGCACATGTCCAATGGCAATAAGAAAAAGCGAAAGAATCTTGTGTTTATTCTAAAGAGACTTAAAAGCCGTCACAAACAATTCAGCCAACCAGCGAGCGTGGCCAAATCATAGCACAGCTGGAACAGAAAAACTGGACAATGATGACCAGCCAACTCCGTAACAAGTAAGAGAATCTTGGACATGTTTTCTCTTTGACTTTTTCTCTAGAATCTTAAGGCTTAAAGCTGTGCGCAATTTTAAATTGTCATAGAAAGTATAAAAATAAAAATTTAGTGATTCGCTTTTGCTGACATAAAGTTGGAGGACAGACAGATGGATAAACGCTTTTCTTTGACGGCCTAAGAGGAATGGCGCTAAATAGCGTTAAGAAGTATGTGCTTAAATGTATAAAATGTGTATTTTTCCTTTCAAACTCGTCGTATGTGCGATAGAGAGTCACTCCATCACTTTTGTCACGGCCAATCCCGTCAATCCGGTGGTGGTACTATTCTTGAACAGCAAATAGCTCCAGCCGCAGCCAAAAGCACCAGCTATACTCCATTCATGTGACAGTTTAATGAAGACGATTTTCCGTTTGATGACCATGACAATGATGATGATGATCATGACGATGATGACTACGATAAATGTTTGCTTGTCGCTCCCTACTTCTAACAAATGTTGTCAATCATTTTGCTCGTAATGCTTATAATAATTCCATTACAAATAGACGAGACTCAGTCACTTGAATGGGGTTTGCTACAGCTTGCGCTGCTGCTCTACGCCTATTTGCTGAGCAGTAGAACTATTCACTCGTTCGTTTGTTCGTATGTGAACTTGAATTTTATTCAAGAACTTTGAACTTTTTTCCCGCTATATACACACGTATGTAAATTTACTTGGTCGTTAGTGGCAGAGGGACCCACTAACATATGCTAATGTTGCTGTTAAGCAAAATGGGAATGAACTCAAGTCAAGTGAATGCGTAGAAAATTATATGACAATATGTAAAGAAGATGTTAGTAGTATATAGTAAACCGTTAGTCAAAGAACAAAGGCGTGTTTCACTTGGTTGATCGTGGGCGCTGTTAACGTCGTAATGAAAAGACTACGTAATAAAGTGGTTACAGCCGAGTGGTTCTTAATTATTTCGCTATGGTTCTTTAATGCGTCTATTTCTGGGATTTCGAATTAGCTTTGGACTGTGTTTCTTTTGAGTCGAAAATTGTTGTGATATAATATATTACATTTTGTGTATATTTTTGAGTTTTCTGAATGTTATTCACTTGAGAATAGCTAGAATCACATGAGAATAACCTATTGCTTAATCGCTGATATCAGCTATGTCTAGTATCAATTAGTGATGATTCTCTCGCTGACCTAGGACGTTTAATCGGTGCGCTCTCGCTTACAAAGTAAGCGACAATGTCAGTAAGTGTAATTTCAATTTCACGCTTGATTATCAAGTAAGTGACGATGTCAGTAGGTGCCATTACAATAGCAATGTAGCCGAAGTTATAATGAGTGGATGATATTTTTTACATTACATATGCGTGACATTCTTAGTACTTAGATCCTCGCTTACAATGTAATACTAATGTCATGGATTACAACATATGGACTTCGTTTCATTTACCGCTGGGACATTGACATTGTAAGCGATGTTCACTCATTATAGCTCCGATTACAATACTTACTTCGTAATCAAGCGTGCTATCAAGCTAGCATAAAACTCCGCTTACAATGTAATTGCAACCGAAATGGCACTTACTGACATCTTCCCTTACTTTGTAAGCAAA
Organism: Muscina levida; assembly: GCA_964034835.1. Classification (NCBI taxonomy): domain Eukaryota; kingdom Metazoa; phylum Arthropoda; class Insecta; order Diptera; family Muscidae; genus Muscina; species Muscina levida. The sequence continues at coordinate 32,494,932 of OZ035882.1, read as the reverse complement.
AGCGCACCGAAACGGCCTATGGCACTCCTGTGTAAATGTAAGGCGGAACATAAGCAAGATAATCATCAATGTTATGTACCTGGATATGTACCTGGAATGTCCGAACTCTCCCCTATTTAATTGGCGATTGTCCTTGACAGATACAAGACTGACTGACATCACCGCCATACAGGAAATGCGATAAATGGGACAGAGATGCACACGACGATAGAACTGTGTCATTTTTTACTGCTGCCATGCAGAAAGACACGAAATTCGATGTGAATCCTATAACCGTCCGAAAAGCCAATAACAGGAACAAGGTGAAATATTTTTACATCACGCTGATTTGTGTAATGGCCCTGACGGAAGACATAGACGAGGTCATTCAAGTTGTTTTCCATAAGCGCCTGGAGAAAATATGACTGCTACCCTGCACAAGGCATTAAAATTGTTCTGGAAGATATTAATGTTAAAAAAGGAAGAGTAAACGCAGAGGAAGCTACTCGTCACAAAGCTGCATACCTCCGAGATAGCCAATGCCCACTCCAATCAACTCTCTCAACTACTTCAAAAAACCCCCAATTTTGATGTTCCCGACAACCAGTGGCACTATATTGCAAATTATATGACCAATGCCGCAACGACCCTAATGGGTTATAAAAAATCACTCTCGGACAAGCCCTTGTACGATGAGGAAATTCGCGCAATGTCTGATGAAGGATGCTACGCTCTATAACAACACTGCATTGACGGCTCTTCTCACGAAATAGGCATATATGAAAGAAAAAGTGAGATTCAAAATATCGACAAGTACAGGGATAGAGGTGAAGCCCGATAGTTCTACCAAAAGATAAAGAGCAAATGTTTTGGAACAGGAATCCCCTCTAGTAGGAACAGAGATACAAATCTGAACACAAACACGCAGAGTGCGCCGCAAATATGGAGGAAACACTTTCGTCATCCGTAAGTTACGAAAGGCAACATAAGTGACGAAACCACCGACTAAATCATCGACGACATAGTAGATTGTCCACCGCCCAGCCAAAAGAGATAAGCAGGGCAATTGCACTCCTTAAAAATAATAAAGCTGCTGGTGACGATGGACTACCTGCAGAGCTTTTTAAGGCTGTCGGCGATGAGCTGGCAACGTGCAAGCACCAGCTCATCGACACGATTTGTCTAAAAAAAAAAACATGCCCGATGATAGGAATCTGATTGTTCTATGTCCTGTGCTATCGCGGGATGATGATCAATTCTACATTGTGTAAATCAAATTTGGTATGGAACTGTAAGGAGAAGTTGAAAGGACTAAATCCTCTGGATGTCAGTATCTGTTGGGTTTCGGGACATTGCGAGATTCCTAGTAACGAATCATCAGACCTAGTGGCCAGAGATACTATGCACAATGTCTGATCATGACTCTCTGGAAGATGTTTACCCTCCCATTTGTTACCTTTTTGGTTTAGTGGAGAATCAGCAGATTACACCATATTATAGATTACAGATACCAGATTACACGTGTCCAGAACCTAACCTAGCCTATCGCGGAATTAGCCTTTTACCCATCGCTTACAAGGTTAAGTTTGTTATCCCGCGAAGCTAATATGACTTCACAGGATGATACTGACTGAAACGAAGTCTTCAGTGAAATTCGGCAGAAATCTGACTGAGACATTTTCTACCTAGCGAGGGTTCAGACAAGGAAATAGCCTGTCATGCGATCTCTTTAACATCATAATGAGGATGATGATGCCAAAAGCTGCAGTGACTACGAATGGTACCATTTTTAACAAAATTCATATGATAAAGATGTTATTGATGTTACTTCGGCCTTTTCAAGCATTGAAAAGCAGTCGGCAGAAGTTGGTCTGGTAATAAATTAGTACAAAACTAATTAATGTGTTTCAATGAACATACAGTCTACTCGTTAGGGGCACTGCGTGAACGTTGACAACTATAACTGGGGGTTGGTCATACGTTTTACCCCTCTACGCAGCATCATTTGAGCGGCAGGAGCTGATTTTACAAAAAATTATAAATATACAAATGTTGTATGGGGACCACTTTAAGGGTTAAAGAAAGAGGGTAGATATGATCTAACAAAATGTTGGCTTTGCAGAAATATTGGGAGTTGGTCATATATTCGGCTACTCTAGGGGCACCATTAGGGCAGTTAGAGCGGCGGGAAAATTTTTTTATAAAAAATTGATTTTTGTATGGCAGTCTCCTTAGGGGGTAAAGATGGGGGGTATATATGTTTGGAAAAAAATAACTGGAGGGGTCGGTCACACATTTTAACCCTCTACGGGCGATTTTGAGGCAGTTGTGGGCCTTGATGTGGATTTTATGCCTTTCATCACCACTTCTGACCACAATGCGCAGCCATTTGCAGCCACCACACCTCTCCCATTTTTTGAATGATTGAATTTTTATTCCCAACCACATTAAATTTGGCGGAGAGCCGTATATAAACCAATACTATCGATCGCACTCCTAATATGAAATACAAAAAGTTTCTCGTTAAAAAACCGGGAGCTCGATATCAATTTTAGACCCATGGTTTCATCGGCAATTTTTTTTTTTGGAATTGATCATAGTTTTCGACCTCGATAACCTCTTGGTCAAGAAAAAAAATTGACTCCCTCTAATATTAATATTTGATAATACTGCAGTAACTACAACGACCGCAACCTATTTTAATGTATTTATGTAATTAAGTCTAATTTTTACAACTACTGGTAATCACTTAGTCCCAGTGTATGATTATTATAGTAAGTACAGCTTCTGCATCATATTTTTTCCATCAACATTTGCAACAAAATTACTAATATTTCAATTAACCTTCTGTGTACAATGTATTAACCAAGTTTTAATACAAAGTCTCTCTCTCTTTTATTGTTGCATATAACTTTTTCTGCACATTGTTAACCACATACACACATTGTGCTGTGCCTCGCACAATATTGTATGCTGACTTAGTTTCCATAGATTTTTTTGAAGAGTTTTTCCAAGTAGGTGCCAAGGTTCCGCCACTTGATGGCAGAACATGATGTTCTTGACTTGATTGCAAATTCTGTTGATTTGTATAAGTATTTTATTTCAACTGTAACAACAATGGCAAATAACAAGAACGATGGACGTATGATAAATGGAATCAAGACGTTCTATTTTTACTCATAAACAGCTCTTAGAAATTTTAAGTAATCGAAATATTTCTATTATTATTTCTACAATTTCTCTATGAACTAGATTGGTTATGAATCTATGAACCAATTGGCAACTTCCATATATTGTTTCTATTTCTAGCAATAGATTTTCTCTCTTGCTTTTTTGGCTTCTTATAAAACTTAATACTTTATAAATAATTTTATCTTTCATTGTGAGTTTTTGTTTTTTTTTTTGGCAAAGTTCATCGACCTTCTTTGTATTTAATACCCTAGAAAACATTGACATTGAGTTCTAAGCCTTAATGATGATGACGATGACTGCGATGATGATGGTGGGTACTTGTTTTCTTGTCTTGTAATTTCGAATTAATTACCGTAACCCATATGTAGACGGTTTTCCCCTCCCTTTGCACTATAATACGGCGAGTATTTTTCGAACGTTTTGTTGTCCACATGGACAACAACTTTTTGTTGGAGCTTTTGATCTTTGAAACCATAACGAAATTTTTTTTTCAAGCCAGTCCAAAAGAAATTTATTGAAGTGGAGAAGCGTTGCCGAGAAATGAATTGGAGAAAGAGTCAAAAGTCATCAAACTTTACAGAAGAATTGAGAAGACATAAAGTCATCTAGTTGGCCGCACGATGACGATACAACAAAATCTACAAATCGCTTAACATGCTGCCCTTAAGTTATAAAATGTGGTAATGTCTTCACACATTTACTGATCATCGTAATGATCATTGCCGACGTTTGGTTGTTAAGCTCATAATGATGAATAGAGATTATTGATTATTAGGTGTTAAATGAAATAAATCAGAAATCAAAGAAAGGAACAAAATTTTGAATTTCAAAGATTCAAATTTGAAACACCAGCTCAGGCCTGCAATTTTCCAACTTCTGAATATATGAAAACATACCACCCAAATTTTAAACTTTTACAGATTTAATTTTTTTTATTAATATTAACAAAATTTATTCTATTCCTATTACTTAATTTTATTTTTTAGTTTGTCACGGGTAAACTCATAAACTACTATGTTTACTTTGATAATTTTTTTTTTAAAACATCAGAAATTTCCTAATAAGTAGAGTAGGGTACTTTAATTTTTGTAACTTTTAATAAGAAGTAGAGAGAAACTATTTATTTTATATACCCAATATAAACCTGACTGTTAAAATTTTATCTACAAACTTTTAGTAGATTTTGCAGTGAAATCTCTTTCTCACCCTCTTAACTCATGTAACTCATTTAGTAATCTTAACAGTGGCCCTGCCCCTATGGTTAATGTGCTGTATTTATACAGTACTTAAGATACTTGAGAAATTTAACAGTCTCTGAAGGTGTTTGATTTGATCGATTTGCTCGCTTACTGAATCTTACATATGCCATGGGCATAAGAGTTTTTTTTTTTTTGTTTGTATTTGTGACAGTCATTGTGATGAGATGATTTGACTTTAAGGCCATACATAGTGTTGACGAACTTTTCGTTTAAATCTATCAAGGTGGTAGTGGGGAGGGGGGGGGGACAAACGAGTGGACAAAAGCGTCCATCTATAAAATCATCATCATCAACATCATCCCACTGACATCTTTAACAAGTAACAAAGTAATTCTGTTTTTTTTTTGTTAAAAAAATATCCACGCACAGAAGAAATACGATATGACTTCTAATAAGAAACGTAACACTAAAGAAAATGTTTAACAACTATTGTAGATATAATTTTCTATAGCATTGAGTGAACTCATGTAGGGCCGATCAGTGTGTAGAGAGGTTACAAAACTTTGTTAATGTGTTTGATAGGTCACACATGGTAATATGTGTACTGAGTGTGTGTGTGTGATTCAAGCCCTAATGGCATATTAAATAATATGAACAAGGTTAAAGAAAATTACACAATACTTGATGGAACTTGAAAAGGTACGTTAATATGCGGTGTTCATCCATTTTGGGTTTTGTTTGAAAACGCCCATTGAAATGTCGAAAAAAAAAAGAAGAGCCAAAAGCCATAAAAAAAAGAAAACTCAGAACACCAGAGCACATTTTTGAATGTGTTTGTGTGTGTGTTTTTTTATAAACAGCTATAATTGTCAATTGATTAATGAACATATATTAAAGCTGTTATTAAGCAATAAAAAAATAACATATATAATATATAAAAAAAATTATTTAATTTATTTCACATTTTTTATATATATTTTTATTTAAAATTATCAATTTTATTATTTTTTATATATTTGTATTTAAATACATAAAATATATATGTATATTTATAAATAAAAAATTATTAATTTTATTTTATTTCATATGTGTAAAAAATATAAAAACAAAATTTTATTTTCTTTTATTTTATTTTTTTTAACAAAAATAATTTTATTAATAATACTTCTTAATATACTGGCCATTATATATAAACAAAATTATTTAATTATATCATATTTCTTGATGTATATTTTTATTTAAATACATAAAATATATATGTATATTAATAAATAAAAAATTATTAATTTTATTTTATTTCATATATGTAAAAAATATAAAAATAAAATTTTTAAATTTACGTTAAGTGTATCAAATGATACATCAAATTCGGCTTACGATCAGAAAAGAGTTTTTTATTGTTCGATATTTTTGGTCAAATTCAGTGTGTCACGCACTAGAATGACGCGTTTCGAACTCCATGACGAGTTCATCTTCAGACCCCTTTGTGACGAACTGATCTACAATTATGTCAAACATGTACATGCGAAGTAGATATCAGCCGCAAATGTCCAGCACCAATTATAGTTTGAATTTGACCGTTAATATTCAAACATGAGAAATGGAGATGACAAATTTTTTTGTATTATGTTTTTTTTTTTTAACCAAAAATAATATTAATAATAATACTTCTTCAGAATCTAACCTCCAGCTCAAATTATAAATTTTTTTCGGGCAAAGGATTCAATGTTCTGAGCAATAAAAAAAAAGTTCTGAGCTTGAGATCTGACAATGACTACTTCAGTTTTTTGAGGTCGGTCAAACCGAACCTCAAGTTTCTTTACCTCATCACGTCAGGTGTTTGACCTAACCTCAAAAACATACAAATTCGACCCCAAAGTTTCGATGTTATGTTGGCATCCTGAAGTAATGGGGTAAAACAGACCCCACATTCAGTTTCAACGACCCCAAAAACATCATAAAATCATAGTCTGATCTTGAGATTAGAAATTGAATTTTATATTAGTTTTACATATGGACAATTCCATCGTGACGGGTGTGACCATGCTACTCACATTTTTGGTTATAATTAATAAATAGAAAATTTAATAATAAACAAAGCTGTGATTACCAAGAATGATAATTTTTAAAATATTCTGCTCAGAATGTTCATTAGAAGACAACGACGGGTGTGACCTTCCGAATTTTTTACAAAATTATGACGCAAAAAACTAAATTTTCTTAAAAAAAAAAACTTTTTAGAAAAAAAGTCTTACGACGTCTGTAATCTAGCAAAAAAATAAAACTCCAAATGTATGAAGATATTAAAATTTGTATAGAGTTCAATTATATAACAAACATAAAGGTAAACATAAAAGAAAATAATAAGAAATATATTCATTTGTTAACTGTACTATTGTACACAACATCACTAGAATAGGTCAATTTATCAAAATCCTAATAAACGATTAATTCTAAGAAAATCAAAATCGCAAACCCCAGCAGTTTCTCAAAACATATCGTCCCCTTAGTATTAAAATAGCCTATAAATTTTTTGATGTTTTGATAAAATCGAGTAGTTTTCGTCAAATCGGATGTCTATGGAATTTTCGAAGAAGAAATTATACACTATTTTTTCCAATGACCTTTTGACGCACTTTGTGAAAGTAGATTTTGACGAAATTTTGACCAGGCATAGAATCAATGGTAGAGATTCTAAATATGCAATAAAGAAAAAATAGCCTATGAACACATAGGCTATTGCTATACTAAGGGGACTATATATACCCTCTATTTTCAACCCTTAAGTTAGTTTCCATACAATTTATTTATTTTTATACATTTTTATTTAATAAGCTCCAGCCGCTTCTATGTTGCCTTTTTTCTCTAGCATACCTACACCTTATCTAAACACCCTAAGGAGGCTCTCATACGATATGCACTCATGTGTGTACTGTTCTTCACGATGGTCAGTAGCAAAACAAATTTTATGTCAATCATATTTAAGAAAATCCAAACATTGTGTTTGTTATAGCTTATGGCTGTCTTTATTTTTTACCCAGGGACGGGTGTGACCAAATGTTTTCTGTAATTAAATACTAAATTATTTAAATAAATATTCACAAAATGTCACTATATTATTAATTGGACTTACTATTTTATTGATGGAAAGTATTAATGTTTTATCATGTAAAGTAACAATTTTATTAATTTTTTTTCATATTGACGGGGACGGGTGTGACAGAAAATTAGTATATTTCTATTTACTCATAAAAGTTTTATTATAAAACATACAAAGCCGAAATCTTTTGAGAAAGCAAAAAGAAGTTTTATCTTTCCCGGGATAACCGGCCGTGGCATAGTGGTTAGAACACGCGACTACCATGCGGGAGATCGCAGGTTCAAACTTGGCTCCAGTCATCTTAAAAAAATAAAATTGTTTCTTTCATTGTCGGCTCCCCTCGAATGTTGTTGACAGCAACTTCGCAGTATTAAGTGTCGAGTCAATCGGCGTGTCTAGTAAGAGCTTCTCAAACAGTGACGTTCGCATTCGTCGATAAACAAGTAGGTGCCGTTAGTTGTGAATCTAAAAATAGTAAGCGTGATAATTCACAACAACGCGAGAAGCTATCCCATACTTCTTTCATGCGGTGCAAAAGGGAAATTAAGTTTTTTTTTTAAGGGATAACAGATTTTACTTATCTAGATAAATGAAATATTAGAAAATGTTAATGTAAGTCCCAGCGTATAAAGATGGAAATTTCAAACTGTTGCCAAATTGATAATAATTAAAAAAAATATAATTTTTAACATTTGCCCATAATTGTCATTCTCTTGTACACATTAATTGGGCGATTTTCATTAAAAATATGGAATTATATTCTTTCCTGTATAGGGCCGTTTTACGAGGCATTGCTATATCGGTTAGACCCTTTCTTTTTTTTTTAAACTTGAAATTTCTCCCATATTTTTCAAACGGAAAACATGAGGATGTTTGAATTTGTTTTAATTAGACAGAATATCAGAAAACCGAAACCTTTGTCAAACCCATTCGGCTGCCTCCCATACAATAAACCTAATTCACCGTCATTTTTCTAAAAGCATATCCTTTTTGTAAGTAAACTTAATTCTGTCAAAGACGAACGCATGTAGTAATAAAACATTCAAATGCGAAGCTACAGAATATTTAAATTAGGACAGACCAAACATCTTGTAATGGTAGCCAAATCATCACAAAACTGAAAGCTTTCTATACCCCTTCCGGTATCACCCATACAACTGATCGAATTTGCCTAAGGAATGGGCTATATCAGCTGTCCCGTTCTGGTACCTCCCGTACAAAGTGACCTCTTTTCGGAAATTTTATATTTCTCCCAGAATCTCCAAATGAGAAATTAAAGAATATTTGAATTTCGTTTGCTGAAACATCTTCTAATAATAGGCAAAACCTCTGAAAGCCGTAACATTTACCACATCCCTTTGGGTACCTACTATATAAAAGACGGAAATCAACCTCATTCAAATATTTTTAAAAGTATTATTTTTGGAACGGCACCGAATAAGTCAAATTTTGCACAAGGTAAACGTTGTTGACTTAAGAATACACATCGTACACTCTGTACTGCCCTTACTGATACCTCCTATACAAATTAGAAAAATTTCCCAAAAATTAATACGATAGTTAGAACACGCGGCTAGCATGCGGGAGATGCCTGATTCGGCTCCTAGGTCCAGTCATCTAAATTTTTCTATCATTACCGGCCCTATCAATGTTATCGACAGCCACATCGCAGTATAGTGACGAGTTTATCGGCATATTTAGTTAAAAGCTTCGCAACGTGAAGTTCGCATTCGTCGATAAACATGTAGGTGCCGTAAGTTGTGAATCTAAAAATAGAAAGCTTTTTAATTAACAACAACGGGAAAAGCTATCCCATTCCCCATTCGTAAAGTGTAAAGGGAAATAAAGTTTAAGTTAATAGCTATCCTATTTTGATTCTTAATATTTTTTGTTCTTTCCCTTTAGTTTAATTCTTTTTCTTTAATTTTATTCCCCTTAGATCGCTCCTTAAAGTTTTCCTCAATTTCATACATGACCATTCCATTTCTGAAATCCCTTTTGCTAGGAATGCAAATAATCCCATTTCGATACGCAAAATTACTGCTGCTGCTGCTGCGCTCACTCACTCAACTCTTTGGCAGCAAAAGAGATTGTAACATATTTCTGACTGCAATAAATAGATAAATATGCGTCCAGCTATAAATAGATGAAAAAAAAAATAAAATCTTCTTTGTTGACGTTGCCTGAATAGCGTAAAACTTCTCTAATGTCAATGTTTTGTTTGCATAGATGCCAAAGAATCTGGTGGAGACGTTATTAAGGGGGAGACTTAAGCAAAGAGTCATGATATTGAACGAGTTTCGTTTTCTTTTCTGGGTTTACACGTTTTCGCACAACCGCCATAGCATAGCAAGCCATGGCAGTCAGCCGACACAACAGTTTCATATGTATACCATAAGTAAGCAATGGCCCCCTGTGTTTAGCACTCGCTCTCCCTTAGTGCTGCTTGTTGTACACTGGCAAAATACTGGCAATTGTTGCTGCTGCTGCTGGTACTTGTTATCAAAATATTTTGCCTTCAAACAAAGATGACTGACTTTTTGAGATTGCCACGGAGAGAGAGTGCAAAGGGCTGCTGCTGTAGGAGTCGTCCAACAGATGGAGTGTAGCAGCAGCAGCAGTCAGTTACTTAGGTATATCTTAAGGCCGGCTAAAACTTAAGATTATTACTAGAGCACTTCAGCACGGCAACAACAACAACAACAACAGCGACAGCAAATACCGGAGCTTTACAATAGTATTTGTCTGTGCGGCTGCCGCATAGTTCAACAGACTTTGTAGAGCTTCACCATCACCCAGCGACAGCCCCCAACAGCCAACAACCATCAGCCGTCGTCGACATCACCATCATCATCGTCATCGTCGTCAACATCAAGAGTATCTCTAACTCTTGGAAAACAGTATTAAACAGATGCTGGCTTGATGCAGCAACAACAACAATGGCGGCAACAACATCAACAACAACTCGTTGAAGATACTCTTACTCACTTCAAGTCACCGGCAACTCACTTGAAACGACCTTTGAAAATATGTGAAGTTGGCAACGTCAATCTTCTTTTATTGCTGAAAAAGAAACCACCATCGCCAGCCGCCGCCTCCCAATGGCAGCGGCTACAGCCGCAGCAGCCTTTAAAATGAAACCATGTACATCGGCTATTTGAGAGTTACTCACGTTTCTGGTTAAACCAGCAGCTGTGCTGCAGCAAATGTTGCTGATATTGCAGATTCGCACACAAAAGGAGAAACGGCGCGAGAGCGGGTGCGCATGCGCACCTCAGCAATGCTGGCCAAAGCGGCGAGATATTTCCTAAGCATTGGAAACGAGGCTTATAGGTGAAAATGTGCATTTTTTGTTAGTCATTTGGCATTTTTTCTCCCCTTGTGCCTGCAGCATCTACTGTTGCCTTCAAAAACAAAAATGTAATAAAAAGCATCCGCTTGTAATAATCTTTTCTGGTTTTCTGCAATTCGCACATGTCAGACAGACGACGAACAAACGCGCTAGCCATAGGACACGCTCTCACGTATGGAACGCTTATGGAGGTTGGGGGGAGTCTGTCTCTTCTCATTGTAATAGATGTGCGAGCTTAAACATAATTTCTTTTGTGCGTTTTTTTGAGAAAGTATTTCATTTTCTTGACTGCTTAAATCGCTTTGCGAAAGTCATCTTATCACTTTTCGCATTGTCAAGAGGCGCAACAATGTTTCTTCGTATTGCCAAGAGCGCACGCTTGCGCACTTTTGTATCCGCGCAGTATGTCAGTCAGCCGTCGGGTTCGATGTGATGTTGCACCAGCAGCATAAAATATGTAAAAAGGCAATACATAGATATATATATCGTCCCCTTAATATAACAATAGTGTATGTGCTCATACACCATTATTTTTTTATTGCATATTTAGAATCTCCACCATTGATTCTATGCCTGGACAAAATTTCGTCAAAATCTACTTCCACAAAGTGCGTCAAAAGGTCATTGGAAAAACTAGTGTACAATTTCTTCTTCGAAAATTTCATAGACATCCGATTTGACGAAAACTTTAAACTCGATTTTCTCAAAACACCAAAAAAATTATACACTATTGTTTTATTAAGGGGACGATATGTGGAAATATTTTCATATGAAATTACTGAGAGTTTTATGAGTTTCAGATAGAGTTTTCCGACTTTCGCTGGAAGTGTGACTAAATTTGATTTATTTAAGAAATAATTTAAATATAAATCGAAAAAATTCTGAGAAATATTAATTTTCCAAAAATAGGACATTTTGAATGTAAGGTACCAGAAGGGTAGGGGCTATTCTGCCTTTCTGTAATACGAAAACGTCGATTTGGAAAATATTAATACTGCTAAATTTTCATACAAGTCAGTTAAGGTTTACTAGAGTTATCCTGCCCAACAGCTAGTCAGCCAGCCACAAAAACTTAACATTTTCTCAACTTAATTTTAAGCCAAAAACTTTTTCATCAATTACTGTCTGCGGCCAAGTAAACAAAAATATTTTGATACCAACGATTAGAGAAAAACTCTTTTATAGTTTATGAGTGTTTTTGTTTGCCTTTTTAAAAAATACAAAGGTTTTCATTGTGTTTCCCTGTGTTTTTTTTTCTTTAGGCTATATTAAAGCTAAAAAAACATGATAAAATGCAACAACAACAAAAAGGGGGGAAAATGCCATAGAAGAAAAGAGAAAATGTATGCCCAAAACAACACATTTGTGATTTCTTTTACTTCAATACAAAAATAATGGCTGCGACTACTGTGTGCAACATCGTTTGAAGAGTGACACACTGGTTGTTAGTATGAACGTCTGTCCGTCTGTCAGTCGATGGCTTTTAATTGTGTGTCGGCCGACGACGATAACTTATGACAAACAACAGCAAACAGTAAACAAGTAACAGACAACAAACAACACGACAATGACAACAATAAGTAACAACTATCAGCCGACAACAAAAGAAGCCAAGCAAGGGGCCAACAACTTACCAGCAGCGAGAAATACATAGTTTGTTGAAAAGAGAGAGAGAGAGTGAGGGAAGTAGGAGTAATCACTGGTTTCGCCGCCTTTTAGTAAATCCAACTAACCTACAGAATCTTGTTTCGTTCGGTGAGTCTATGACTCCAGCGTTAATGGGGAGAGAAATGGTGGAAAGTTATATGGACAAAATTTTTCCAAAATGTAACATGTAAGAAAACAAAAACAAAAGGAGGAGGAATATAAGAAAATAAATGTAACATGAAACTGTTATACTACAGAAATTGAGCCTATTTTAAAAAGGTAAATAAATAGGGATATAAAAATCGAAATAAAACAGAAAAGTTGTGAAGAGGTGGTCAAACATTAATCAAAGAAATGTTATATAAAAGGAATTGGGAACATTTTTAAAAGGTACATAAGTATTGAAATAAAAAAATCGAAATATGACAGAAAAGTTGTAAATTGGTGTTATATAAAACTGTTATACTTTAGGAATTGGGCTGTTCTTTGAGCTATAAAAAGAAAGACGCTCAAAAAACAAAACTTTCACAGATGTGTCAAGTATTCCTCTACAAAAAAAAATATCGTTTGAATTATGTCATATATTTTAACTGTTATACATACATAAATGATAAAAATTTATGGAACACATATAAACTATTTTTGGTAAAACTTAAAAATTCTTACAATTTGTTTTATTTATGAAGCCTCAAACTGTTATAACTGTTTAAACTGTTATACACAAATTATCAATCATTCCTTTCTACCAGAAATTCTTTTAAGAAACTAATGTAGGACTATAAATCTTATACAATGAAATGTATAACTGTTATACAAACATTTTGAACTGTTATAAACAATGTTAAACTGTTATTGATTTAGAATTTATTTCAAGCTCAAGACCATTGCTTTTTGAAAGAAGTTCATAGCAGAATGATATTCTCATAACGCCCTGGTAGTCTTTACAGCTTTTTCGAATTCAACCATTCAGACAAACAGACCGAATAAATACAAACACAAGGATGGTTAAACTGTTATACTAAAAAATAAAACTGTTATAGAGCAATTTTAAACTATTATACAGAAATTTTAAAGCAGTTATACTGAAATTTTAAACTGTTATACTGATGCTTAAAAATGTTATACTGAAATTTCAAACTGTTACACTGAAATTTCAAACTGTAACACAAATTTAGACTATCTTACAGAGATATTAAAGTATCACACTGTTATTTTAAACTGTTATACAAAAATTACCTACAGTAAACATAAAATTTAACATTTTGGCCAAACTAAATACAGTTATACTGGAATTTGAAACTGGTATACTGACATTTTAAAGTTTTACACAATTAGTTTAAACTGTTATACTAACATTTTACACTAATTTACAGCTATTGTAAACTAAAACAGATTACAACTGTTATACAAATAAAAGCACAAAACAAGAAGCATACTTCACACACTTTTGTGTTCTGCTAACAAAAATTGATAATGTAGGAAGAGGTGAAAAGTTAAGAAAATATAGTTATACAAAACTGTTATACTAAAGGAACTGGACTCATATTAGAACAATAAATTTTAAAAGACGTTCGGAAAGTAAAACTTCCACAGATGCGTTAAGAATTGAATTTTGAATTGAAGGAAGCATTAACGGTGCTCTAAGAAATAACATAACTTCAATTATGTAAAGTATTATGACTGTTATAAATTTATAAAAGTTTATACGTTATTGCGAAAGTATCAATTTTAACGAGTAAATTTTTAAGATTTTACTACTTGGTAGTGTAAAAGCTTCAAAATAGTATATGTTATAATATAACAGTAACACAACAATTTTTAACTATTATAAAGAAATTAACATACATAACTTTCTACTAAACTGTCCTTTACTAAACTACTGTAGGACTACAAATTGTTGACAAAAATAATCAAGAAAAGTATAACAGTTATACAAACGTTTTGAACTTTTATTTAGAAATAGTTAACTGTTTACAGATATCTAGACTGTTATACTGATATGTCAATTTGTTATTCAAACATGTCAAACTGTTATATTAAAATTCCACATGTAATACAGCAGGTACTGTTATAAAAAAAATAATATATGTATATTAGGGATATAACTTTTTAACAATTTTTTAAAATATCAAAATTGGCATAGCACAGTCCAATAGAGCATAAAAAACTATAAGGGAACGTATATTTATTTTTTCGCTAACGTCAAAAAAGTTCACGCACCAACCGCGATGAAGTTTTGAAAATTTTTAATTTTCTTTTTGGTTAAGAAAAATTAACAATAGCGGTTTTCACCCTTTGAGTTAACTTTACAACCCTGTTTAATTTACTACCATTTTACACTACAAAGCATGAGCGTCTTTTTCGGGTGTATTATAAACTAATGGATCAGCTGATTTTTGTTTTCGGTTTTGTCGGTTTAAATGCTTTAATACGTAAAAACTTTAGGTTTTTATCCCATATTCTTCCAAATTCTTTTAATAGTTCACAAAATTAAAAATTAAAAATCAAAGCAAATATTTTTGCCAGCAAATGTTTTTGATGATCAGCTGTTTAGTTCTGGTAAATTTATCACACATGTTTACTACAGCTTTTTGTGTGATTTTTTTACCACGGCGTAGTAAATTGTAGTCTAGTACATTTTGTTGTTGCAGTGTTGTAAATGTTAGTACATTAACTACATTAACAAGGTTAACAAGGTCTACAAGGGTACTTTACTACCAAGGGTGAATACCGCTAATATGTTTATTTAAAACAAAAAATAGCTCAAATATAAAATTTCATTAATATTTAGAGATGGTAAGAGATTTTTCCGCAAAACCAAACGTATCTTCAACCTTTTTTAACGAAAAAAAAATAATAAATTTTTAAATAACTTTTTATACACCTGTTTAGAAAAACCAATTGGTGCGTGAACTTTTTCCTGAAAAATTACAAAAGATAATGATTTTCGTGGTTACTAGGAAATGGTTGACCTCATGGTACTATGCCAAAAAATTGGTTATACCCCTAATGTATATAGCTTTATACTACAATGAAGGGCTATATATCTTTTACAATTATATTCATGAAAAGTATAACTGTTATATAAGCAGTTCGACCTTTAATACATAAAAATTAAATGTATTACAGCAAGTGTAAACTGTTTACAGATATATAAACTGTAATACAAACATGCAAGACTGTTATACAAACATTCCAAACTGTTATAAAAAATCCAAACTGTTATACAGAGATTTTAAATTGTTCTACATGAAGTTTAAAATGCTACACTACAAGTTTAAACTTGATGTTTTACAATTTAAATCTGTTGTACTGCATTTTGGTATTTTAATATAAAACATTTTGAGACTGTTATAATGAGATTAATATATACTTTCTACTATAATTTCCTAACTTAAACTAATGTAGGACTACAAATTTTTGACAATAATATCCATGAGAAGTATAACTGTTATACAAACACTTTTGAATTTTATATAGCAATAGTAAACGGTTTTATGTTACAAATATTTAAACTATTATACAGATAGAGGCCTAACTGTTGTACAGTATATTTAAATTGGTATCAATTTAAATTTGTTAAGAAATTATGTACAACAGTTATAACTGTTACATAGTATGTCAAAATTGTTACACAGTAAATTTCAACATGTTACATAACAACTTAAATTCTGTGTATGTATAAAATTTTGGAATTTTTGCATCAAAAACTTAGTAACTGTTATAAAGACAATTACATAACAAATAACTACAATAATATACAAGAGATGTATAACTGTTACACAAATACGCCCAACTTTTATACTGCATATTCGAACAGATAATTGTTAATCAGTTTAAACTGTACATATTAAATTAAAACTATTAAACAGCAAATTTAAACTTTTATACTGCAAAATTTCACTCTGTTATACTAACATTTTTAGCTATTATACTAAAATTTAAAACTGTTATACTAAAATTGTAAAATGTTATAATAAAATTTTAAAATCTTATACAGAAACTTCTAACTTTAATATATTCTTATACAATGCATAATCACAAACAATTTATAACTTTTTGCTATAATTTCCTTTACTAAACTGATGTATAGTTAATAATTGTTTGTGATTTTAAATTGTATAAGAATACAACAAATGGTTTTCATAAAATTCATGAGAGGTATAACTGTAATACAAATATTTTGACCTTTTATATATAGAAACATACTGTTATACAAAAATTTCAATATATAATACTGCAATTCAAATTGTTTAAATTGTTGCATAGTAAGTTTTTAAATTATACGGAAAAATTAAACTGTAATGCAGCAAATTTTAACTCTTATACTGCAAAAATTTTATATTGAAAAATTGTACACTGAAATAAACTGTTATACTAAAACTTTAAGCTATCGTATTAAAATGTTAAACTGTTATACTAAAGTTTAAAACTTTTATACTGTAATTTAACACTGTTATTATGAAATTTATAACTAATATACTAAAATTTCAAGCTGTCGTACACAAAATTTAAACTGTTATATTAAAATTTTAGTCTGTTATACTAAAATTTTTAACTGTGGTACTAAAATTTTTAACACATTTACAATTCACATTATTTTGTGTTCCAGCTTAAGATGTCTACCTCACCTCATTTATTATACGACATCCATTTTTCACCACTACACACTTCAGCACTATAGAATACTATTCTTTAGCGTGGAAGGGCAAACAAAAATAATGAAATATGTTTGACAAACAATCGACACAACAACAGAAGCTGCAGTAATACCCTTGCGAACAAGGTATCATAAATTTTAACATTGAAAATACTTTACAGCCCGAAATATATGTTGGCGTTCGTTGTTAGCCAAATTTCCAAACATATTGACATAAGTAGGGGAGGGAGTTTGTGTTTTCTCCTCTTTTTTTTGTGTGTTAAAATGGAATTATTCCATTTGATTTGTATGAGTTTCTCAAAAGCTATAAAACATGTTTCGTTGCACAAAGGTTATATCGCTTAGGCGATTCTATTTGTTGTGAGTGTAAGTATTGTTGATTTTTGCAATGTTAATGCTGTTGCTCATGCTGATGTTGCTGCTGATGCTTGTTAACTTGTTGTTGCCACCGTGTGAAGAGTTGTCATAGGTTTCTGCCGCTTACTATGATTGACAAAAAAAAAGAAAATTAACCCAAAGGCAGAAAACCAAAACCTGGTAACAATTCCATGGCCAAGTATGTTAGCAGTGTATTGCTTAGTTGTTGCCGCCGCCACCGCTGCTGTATTGGCCTCTGTGTTACCTTGTTTTGAGTTTATGCTTTTTTTGCGCGTGTGTTTGTTTTGATGATGACAACTGCTTTTTGTCTCCTTAAACAAAAGTCTCTAAGATTTCTTGGTATGTTTTCTAATAATCCTCAACTGCGATTGGCGCCAAGATCAACGAAACGTTGGGTTAGAAGCGTATGATCAAAGCATACGGTTAGGATCAGAGAGACCAGTGTTTTGGTAAGATGTCACCGGAGGTAATTTTGGGATAAGGAGTTGGCATATTTCACACAGACAACCTGAGTACTTAGTTGTGAGTTGTAACGCTGCCATTCATCATTTTGCTTAATACAAAATGTATTTTCGGTAGTAAACGTTTGATTTTGATGTTATCCCACACATATACATACATAAAAACAAAAAGCCGACATGATACATCAATTAATCAATCAAACAACAAACCTTTAAAATAGTTCCCAAATATACCCACTTGGTCGAGTTCATTACCAAAATTACAAGTGAAGCGCAATAAAATTCACAGCTTACAAGGGAAAATCATTAGTCTTACCTGCAAGAGAGTGAGAGAGAGAGAGAGAACAAACATTAATCTATTAATCATTCGATAAATTAAAAAACGATTCAAAATTAATTAACAATAATTTTAAAACTAATAGCAATCAATGAGAGATAAATGAACTGAACTCTCACAAATTCTTATCGAGGCGGCAACATCGGCAGCTTGAGTCACTTCGACATCGATCAATGGCAACAGGCAGCTACTGCTGCTGATCATGAAGTAACGGCAAACAAAAGGCCTAAATTAAACACCAAATTAAAACTGAGAGAGAACAAAAAAAACACACACACACACAAAGCTCATGCCGACAAACAGATAATGATTTTAGATTCCTAGTCAGAGATAGAGATAAAGCCGAAGGCAGTGACATAATTTATGTGAAAATAATAACAATAATTCAAGCGAGACTACAATAACATATATAAAGAACCTTTGTTGAGACGAGAAAGGATCAATTTATTTAAAAAAAAAAAAAACATATCAAATTGTAATTATTTCAAAAAATTATATATAATGAAGTGAACACAAACAAACAACAAAAAGCGCTAAACACATTACTAATCAATGATATTGGGTGTTGAGAGTTTGTGTTCGTCGGTTATACTGACAACATGCTAAGTTTTAAGCCATTATGATCGTATGAACTTGACCATGGCTGGGTGTTTACAGCAGCCGCGCTACAGTAATTTCATTAATGGCAAAATCAACACATGAACGGCTTTGTATTTCATGAATTGGTTATTTATTTTTTGTTGTTTTTTTTATACCAGCACTCATTCTTTTTGGTAACGGCCACGAAATTCTTTAAGATTCGTGTTGAAACATTCCAATCATCAATGGATGGCAAAGAACTCGAAGGTCGCCTTTATATGTGACGTTTTCTACTATGCAGACCGTATTTAGAAATGACTTAAAGTGATTCATTTGATGGTGGCGGCTTTCGTTTAATTGATTTATGACATTGTGGTGATTTACGAATTTAATTGAAATGCAAAACAATTAATGAACCCAAAAACTATGTCATACTCCAAAAAAAATACTGTCCGTCATACCCTGAAGTAGCTGTAAATATTCCTGAAGATAAAAAAAAAATGTATTGCTGCTGACTTATGTGCTGCCTTTGTCCACATATATTTTTTTACAATTTTATCAATTATACAATTCAATTACATATATTTGGGGGATTCTATTTACTATAGAAATCCCTCCACTATAACAAATTTCAATTTGATTTTTTGTGATGGCGCCAAAAAAGAGGCATTTATTCGTTAATTTATCAATGCGACAACAATACTTTCGGTTTGCAACATTTTCTTATTTGATGATTCAATTTTCAGAGATTTGAGGGAGGGGAAACTCAGAGTGGTGCATTTCAGCCAATGACTTGTGACACCAGCGGCCTCTTAACGTCACGACATATTTCAAATGTGACTGTAATAACTAAGATTAATGGTGTTTTAAGTGTTATTGAAATGAATTTATTGATTTAGGAAGGAAATAATGTGATAACCAGGGCAACCGGAAATATGCTACAGCATGTTTTTTTTACAACGAGATATTCAGAAATGGGTAATGTATTTACATGTTTCATGGTCCTACAAGTGTTTTGAGACCTATTTGTTAGAGCATATTTTGGCATATTTTACCCATAACGTCATATTTCGGCAAATTTTAGTTTTAGGAGAATAATTTATAAAAAAACCTCCTTTTTTAAAGCATAATTTATATTTTTTAGGCCATATTTTTTCAAAAATATCCCTTTTTAAGCATATTTTATGTTTTTGACATTTTTTTTTTTTGTTCGTAAAAACAAGTGTCTTTGCAACTTTGGTTTTTTAAAATGTAACAGACAAATCATGTTTTACACAACTGTGAAATGTCAACTTTGTGAACTTTGATATTGATTTGGTTCACTCTCGAAAAAGTGCGTTGCACTGTTTGCTCAAAAATAGACTTTTTAACATTTCATTTTGATTTTTTGAAATTTTCCGGAGAATATTTCTATCGAAGATTCTAAGCCTTGACCTCCGTCCAATGTTGACTTTTAAACAATTTTTCAAAATTGGTTCAAAAATGTCCCATACGAGTGGGAGCTAGAGGGTTAAAATGTTCCGAGAAAATATTCCCCATATTGTTTTAATATAGGTCTCCGAAGACAGGAAATACCCCAAATGTATTTTTACAGATGAATTTTAATATATATTAATTCAACTTTGATTAAAAGAATCAAACTTCAAACCACTGAAAAAAAAATTTGTGACGTAGTGGAGCAAAATGGAGTTTAGGGTTTTGTTACTGAGGTCAAATGCTATCGTATGTAATTGGTTTGGTTCACCCCCTAGACAATGACCATCAAATTGTGTCATAGTGTAATTTATCGGATTCCGAAATAAATTTAAAAGTACAAAAAATTTAATCAAATTATATCAAAAAACATTGGCTTGGAAGAAGTGAAAAGTATTTGTAAAGAATTTTGTGGAACTGCGCCAACATTAACATCAAAATACGAAGTAAAGGAAATACTGTCCCTTAAATTTGCTTCAATTACATCTGTGGATGTCGAAAGATCATTCTCAATGTACAAAAAAATGTTACGTTGTAATAGACAAATTTTTTGTTCAATAATTTATCTCAATATTTTGTAGTTTATTGCAACAACAATCTCAAATAAGATGCTCAACATACAAAAACCCTGTAATACATGGTTTAAGATTTTTGTTACTTTAAAGTTAAATAACTTCATGTGATATTTTTTAATTGTTCCTTAAATAAAAATACTTAAATTAAAAATACTTTATTTCTATTTTATTTTACTTACTCAACATTTGTGTATTTAAATTTACCAAAACTACTAAGTCTAAATTTAAAATAATATTGTTTTTTTTTTTAATTGTTAAGCTGTTTTTTTTTTATTTAAAAAAAAAAATAAAACACGATTTTTAGGGCATATTTCCGGTTGCCCTGGTGATAACTGATTATATACAAATATAATATTTTTTAATGGTACATTTAGGGTTACCAGACAGTCTTGTTTTTCTTGATTTACAAGAATTTTTAATGCTCGTCAAGAATCAAGAAAAAAAATGTTTTGTCAAGATTTTTACAGACCAACCAAAAAATAACGTAAATATGTTTTTCAAATTTTTATTTTTCTTGCACAAAGTTTTGTAAAAATCAAAGTGTACTTGTTCGAAAATATATATACACATATTTTCCCCCTTTATTCAAAACTAATAAGATATGAATTTTTGCATTTTTTTATGAATTTTTTATGAGATGCGTCATCTTATTGGAGAATATTTCGTAAACGCATCCAACAATTTAAACAAATGTGGTCTCCAATTAAAGGTAATGAGCTCCCCTAAAACCTTTTAACATCGGTTGGATAGTTTTGATGGTAGGGTCAATTAAATTTAGGAAAATTAATTTTTTTGCGGTTTTAAATTCATAAAAAAATTTATAGTATTCTCAAAAATATATCCAAATTTATAAATTGAGCATAAAGTCGAACACCGTGCATAACACGTCATAGCTTATAAAAATTGGGTGACAAGTAGGAGAGGTACACGGTTTTTAAGAGGACACTGCAAATGGTAAATAATTTTGATTTTAAGCATTTCACGGTAGGTTGCTTTACGCAACCTATGGTAATGACCAGGGCAACCGGAAATATGCTACAGCATGTTTTTTTTACAACGAGATATTAACAAATGGGTAATGTATTTACATGTTTCATGGTCCTACAAGTGTTTTGAGACCTATTTGTTAAAGCATATTTTGGCATATTTTACTCATAAAGTCATATTTCGGCAAATTTTGGTTTTAGGAGCATAATTCTAAAAAAAAACTCCTTTTTTAAAGCATAATTTAAATTTTTTAGGCCATATTTTTTCAAAAATATCCCCTTTTAAGCATATTTTATGTTTTTTTTTTTTCTTAAAAACAAGTGTCTTTGCTACTTTGGTTTTTTAAAATGTAACAGCCAAATCTAATACATGTTTTACATAAATGTTAAACGTTCATTAATCCTGTTTTTCGCGCTTTTTTATTCAATAAGTAAACAAAACATAAAAAAGAGGTGCTTTTCAAACACCACCGATTTTGACCCTGGACATAATGCCTAAAACAAATCCGACAAAAGCAGCAAAACTAAAGGCGGTTGTAGAAAAGTTTCCTGACTTACGAGCTGATGGTGGATTCCTCTATTCTAAAATCTGCAGCAAAGTTATTGCAGCAGATCGCAGATTTCAAGTGAAGCAACATGTAGCTAATTACTCAACAATTGCTCGACTGTGGGACGACGCCATCAAAAATCTGGACTTCAACAAGAATAACGTTTAGCTTTTTGTGACGGATGCAGCTCCAGCGCTTGACCTCAGTAACAAAACCCTAAACTCCACTACGTCACAACTTTTTTTTACAGTGGTTTAAAGTTTGAAAAACTGTTTAAATGTCAACTTTGGACGGAGGTCAAGGCTTAGAATCTTTGATAGTAATATTCTCTGGAAAATTTCTAAGGAGTTACCGAAGACAAATAGTCTCTATGAGTCAAAGGTTTCAAAATAAAAACAAAATGCAATGTTAATGAAATGCTAAAAAGTCTATTTTTGAGCAGACAGTGCTACACACTTTTACGGGAGTGAACCAAACCAATAGTAAACGATAGAATTTGACCTCAGTAACAAAACCATAAACTCCATTTAGCTCGACTACGTCACAATTTTTATTTACAGTGGTTTAAAGTTTAATATTTTGGTCAAAAGTCAAATAAGAGAAAATGAAAAATCATGTGTTAAAATAGATTTAAGATAGTTCATGTCTTCGGAGACCTACGTTAAAATTTTCCGTGAATATTTTCTCGGAACATTGTAACCCTTTATTTGCCACCCATATTAAACTTTTTGAGAAATTTGATTTTTAAGCTGTTTTTCGAAATTTTTCCTAATATGTCCCATTCGGGTAAGAGCTAGAGGGTTCAAATGTTCTGATGAAATATTCCCTTCCAATTTTTAATGTATGTTTCCGAAGACATGAACTTACCCAAATGTATTTTTACACATGATTACTCAAATTCTTTGATTCGACTTTTTACCAAAAAAAATTCAAACTTCAAATCACAGTTAAAAAAAATTTGTGACGTAGGGAGCAAATCTCAATATTTAGTAGTTTATTGCAACAACAATTTCAAATAAGATGCTCAACGTACAAAAACACCGTGATTCGTAGGAAACATGGTTCAAGATTTTTGTTACTATAATGTTAAATAAATTCATGTGATATTTTTTTAATTGTTCCTTAAATAATAATATTTAAATATTCACATTTCTATTTTATTTTACTTCCTCAAGATTTGTATATGTAAATTTACCAAAAATACTTACAAAGTCTGAATTTAGAATAATATTTTTTTTTAATTTTTAAGCTGTTTTTTTTTCTTTCTTTAAATAAAAATATTTCTAATTCATATGAAAAAAAATGGGTGACTTTAATTTTTAGGAGCATGTTTTTGTTGATTTTAGGTCATATTTTGCCATTTTTAAGGTCATATTTTATGCGCATAAAACACGATTTTTAGGGCATATTTTCGGTTGCCCTGGTAATGACAATAAAAAGTGAAAATGCCACTGTATTCTAGGTTGATCATACATCAAAAAATGCTTGAATTGAAATCCTAGCTGATATTTTTTAGAAAAATCGATATTTTTCATTTCTTCAGACTGGACCAAAAGTCTTTTTACTTATTAAACGATAAATAATCCTACTATATATTTTATACCCTTATCCTTAGGTATAAGGTAATAGTAGACAAACCCTTGGGTAATCAAAACGTTTGCCCCACCAACCTTTCTGGTACCTTCGATACAAACAAAAAAGAAAACACCCCGATAGTTCAACCTCTATTGTAAGTACACATAAATTAGTGAAATTTTGCGCAAGGTAAAAATTTTTCAACGTTGACTTACGAATAAAAATCGGCTTCTTTTGCTGACCCTACTGATACCTTCTTTACAAATATACCAATTACCCGAAAAGACGTCGAAAATTCATAGGTGAAACTAAAGAAACGGGGTGTTTTACCCAATCCATTAAAAATTATGAATTGTTTAGAAATTGTTGTGCGTAAAAGATTTTTTGGTACCCCCGCAAGAAAATTCCCATATGTCCAGAATAAAGTTATAATTATAGATTTCATTAAAACTTTATTCACTGTAACTCTTTCGACGGTGTAACTACATGTCAGTAAGAAATGGCCATAAATAAATTAAATTGAAATATTAACAACTTCTAACGTATAAGTATTTTTATTTGTTAAGATTTTTTTTCACAATCAATATATTTTTTGGTGATTGTCAAGAATTTTACAATTTTAAATCTGGCAAGCCTAAGTACATTGCACATTGGTCGGAAAACGAAATTTTTTGGCCGAAATTGTCCAATTCGTACTTTTTTGTTTTTTTTTTTGTTCAAATTTGAATTCCCTTAGGCCCAATATCAGTTAATTTTTTTTTAATAATGTCCGCTATTTTGTTTTTTTTTTTTTAATTTTACCACGGATTTGAAATCAGCGACCCCAAAACCTTCTTAGTCATTCATAATAAGGCCAAATTTTTCACAGATCCGACGAATGTAAATTTTATGTAAATCAGTGTCAGGCACCACATAGCCTCGCGAGGCTCGCAACAATCATCTTTCTCAGACACAGACACGACCGGCAAATATAAGTTTGCGAAGCTTTGTTTGATTCAAAGCAGTCAGTCTGTAGTCACTCTCTCTCTCCCTCTCTCACATAAGTGCGTGCGTTAGGTTTAGACGCAAACAAAGCAGAACTGTGTAAATAGTTTTATATTTTCTGGTCGAGTATTTTTAGTATTTTTTAAGGATTTTCTTATTCAAAAATTTTTTGTAACTTTACCAAGACGTACTTTAATAATACCTTTAAGTGCTTTAGTTGAAACGAGAAGTACTTTTCTTTTACCAAAAAGTACATTTATTGTAACAAAAAGTATTTTAATAGTACTAATAAGTACCTTAATAGTACCAAAAAGTACTTTAATTGTACCAAAAAGTTATTTTACTGTTATTTTACTGTAACAAGAAGTACTTTTATGGTATCAAGAATTTTTTTTATTCTAAGACAAAGTAATGTTGTATTTTCAAATAGTACTTTTATTGCAAAAATAAAATGTACTATTGTTGTTGCAAAAAGTACTTTTATTGTACCAATAAGTACTTTTTTTGTTGTAGTACTTTCATTGTACACTTTAATTGCATAAAAAAGTAATTTTATTGTTCGATATAATACTATTATTACACTAACCGAGTATTATTATTGTACCCAAATGTACTTAAATTTTACAGATAAGTAGTTCACATGTACCTAAAAGTAAGTTATTATGACAAAAGATTCCTTATTTGTTCGCAAACAGTACATTCATTGTAGCACAAAGTACTTTTATTGCAAAAATATCATATGCTTTCATATACCTGCTATGATAGCATATGCTATCATAAAACCTTTAAACAAACTAGTTGTGTTTTATCAAAAAGGACTTTTAATACATAGTACCAAAATCTATCTATCTATTTATTTATTGTACCGACAAGCACTTTAATTGTAAACAATGATGCAGAACTTCTTCTTTTTGGGGCTACTTTCACGTGCAGTTCTCAGAATTGAGTCCCAAAATCTTGTGTTGTACTGTTGTCGTAGTATATTACATTTGAAGGCAGTGCTTCAAATTAAAGTGAAATGTATGCAAACAAAAACTACTTTCTTTCAACGACAAGACACTATTAAAGTCAAACGTGATAAATCTATATCCGAAGTACTTTGGTATCAACAACTTAGCCTATGTTACTATTATTAGGTAAGCTCTTTATCTTTCCGGATAATAACCTGTTAAATTTTTGTTGCCTTTGTATTGTAATCACATATAAAATCATCCTTCACATATTAATCTTACATCAACACCCTAAAATGTTCAGTAACTTTGCAAATTAACGAGAAATAATAAAGAAGAAATAATAAAGAGAACCAACCACAGCATTGTGGTGTACTAAAAATATTTCCGCATTTCATAAACTCTAGTGTTTACTTTACATTATTCTCTGGCCGCGCGTCATAAGTCATATTTCCAAAAAAAAAAAAAAAATTCCACACATTCATCTTAATTATGACCTCAAAGATAAATAATAAAAAAAAAAAAAGCGGCCACCACACCACCATCACTGTCATTGGCAAGGGTCCGAGAGGATCCTGAGTTTGTAAAGCCTCAACACAGAGGGAAGACAACAACAAAAACTACGCACTGGTGATATTTATATATATTCTTATGACTGTCCACCATAGTGACAAAAGATAAATGTTCGATGTCAAAGAAGTGACAAAACGTATATATTTATTACTTCTCCAAAAACAAAAACGGAACAAAAATGAAAATTATTTATGTAAAACCGAAAAAAAATTTCGTAAAGACATTGAACTTGGCATTTGCTGATTTTGGTAGGAATTTACGCTGTGAACACAGCCGCAGCATTAATTACTGACAACAAATGCACTAAGTGTAGAGTAAATATTTACGCTGGCGGACAAGCGTTGAAAACAAATGAAATAATAATTACGCTTTATGTTTTTTTTTTTTGTTTTCAGAGAAAACCAAAACATTACATTTGGATATAAGCAATAAGTTATGAAAATTTCAATTTCATGAAATTTTCAAGTGTTTGCTATCGTTCAGAAAAATTAGAAGCACTTTATTGAAAGTAGTTTAGGAAAATCGGAAATCGGTACTAAAAAAATTGATCAGATCGCAAGGGGTACTGTAAAGCAAGTTGTGAACGCTTTACCATAAAAATTACAGTTTTAAACAAGTATTCAGTATCAGTTTTTTAAAGCGACATAAAATTCCATATTTTACATGGCCCGCACTTTATAATGCGACAAATATCAATGACTATTTGTGTGCAATAACTTTTCCAATGTTTGAAACTCTCTCTTCCCTTCCCGATGATAGATTTTATGACCAATTATTTTTATACAATTCAATGTTGTCGCTTTTAAAAGGTTATCTCTTCAATAAAAATATATTTTCCATTTGTCGTCATCTTCAATAGTCAATATACAATTAAATTAATTTAAATTATTTTCTTCTAACAAAAAAAAATAAAAAACGAAACACTTAGTGTTAAATATATTATATTGTATTGACTTTCCGGCAAATTTGCTCGTAAATTCTTTTAAATCTATAACAAAATACCATCAAAGTGTGCTCTATAGTTTTTTATAAATAATAAAACGATTTTCTTGTCTTAGTTATTTTGTTTTTGTCATTTCAAGTTCATGAACTCCATAAATATATGACTACAGTGTGTAATGTATTTTTTTCTCACATTCATATTTGCGTTTTATGTAATGCCTCATTGGATGGCTGGGTAAATGCGGATAAGATTCGTTGAGATGTCGAGATGCCATGACATTTGGTAGTTATCATTAAGATGAGTTTAGTTGTCGCTTTTGTTGTTGTCGTTGGTTTTTTTTTTTTATTTCACAAATGAGAAAGATCATCTGCTTGATAGGCAGGCGTCCGCCGTTCGGATGCGGCTTTTTTGGTTAATGAATGTTTTACATACTCCACATGTACGAGAGGCAATAAATGTTATTTGTATTTTTTGTTGTAATCCGAAATATTTGTTTATGATGAAGATTTTTAAGACAAAAGAAGCCTTGGGCTGGGGGAAAACTATGATGTTCACGTATTTGTGGGAGAGACTTTAGGTAATGCAATTTTGGTTTTAATTACAAAAATGTTGCGAAAAAAAATTGGTAAATATTGCTTTTGGTGCAGAAATGTGTGAAAAAAAAAACAATATCTACGGTTTGGTAAAACTGAACTAAAAAAGCATGATTTTGTTGTAGTTCATGGTTGGTGATCTTCAAAAAAAAAAATCATATTACAAAATATAAGCCCAAAAATTTATATTTAATAAATTCGTTCAACTAAGGCTGGGGCCTATAGTGTTCAAATACTTG
Organism: Muscina levida; assembly: GCA_964034835.1. Lineage (NCBI taxonomy): Eukaryota > Metazoa > Arthropoda > Insecta > Diptera > Muscidae > Muscina > Muscina levida. The sequence goes on along the minus strand of OZ035882.1, from coordinate 32,466,609 downwards.
AATTATCCGGAAACCCGGTTTCCGGTTTATTCGAAAAATACCTTTTTCCAAAAATTCGGTTTTCGAATACATGATTTAGTAAAAAACCGGGTTAACCGGTTTCGTTCGGTTTTTCGGAAATTGTAAAATAAAATCAAATATGAAATTAAATATTAAAAAATATGAATATCAAAACATAAAGCCTTTAAATTCAGTTTGTTTCTATTAATGTATAATGATTCCAATATTAATATCCAGTTCATCCAAACAATCACAAATTAACCTCTTTTTACCATTGAATCCTTAGTATAGGAAATAAAGGCACAAAGTTTTTCATGTGAATATTGACGGTTTCCCACTCATTTCGAGATGAGATCCAAATTTATTACAAGATGAGATGAGGACACTTGGTTTAGAAGATAAAGTTGTTCATATAACCAGTAAGAAAGTTACAGTCGGGCAACCCGACTTACATATACCCTCACCCTCAGTAAAACATACAATTTTCTATTATATTGATATTATTACTCAATTTCTAAAGTGGGCGGAGTGGAGTGGTACATTTGTATGGGAGGTACCATAAGGGGCGTCGCTAGACTTCCAAATTTTTCTTTCAAAACTTTATCCTGTTACTACTTAACAATATACAGATCGTGTCGAGTGTATTGATATTATTACTCCATCTCTAAAGTGGTCGGAGTGGTACATTTGTATGGGAGGTACCAAAAGGGACGTGGGAGACTTCCGGTTTTTTTCCAAAATGTTATCCTGCTTGAACTTTACTAAAAACAGAATTTGGGCACGGTCGCGTTAGGTCTATTAATAATAGTAATCGATTTCTAAAGTGGGCGGTACCAGATGTGTATGGGAGGTACCAGATGGGGCGTGGCTAGACTTCCAGTTTTTTCTCAAAAACTGTATCCTGCTATAGCTTTACAAAATAAAGAATTTGGGTACGATCACGTCTGATTTATTGATATTATTACTCCATCTTTAAAGTGGGCGAAAAGGTAATTTGGGAGGTACTAGAAGGGCTCCAATTTTTTTCTCCAAAACTTTATCGTATTAAAGCTTTAGTAAGTACAGAATTTGAGTACGATTCCGTTGGGTGTATTGATATTATTACTCGATTTCTAAAGTGGGCGGAATGATGTATTTGTATGGGAAGTACCAGAAGGGGCGGGGTCATGTAGCCCATTTGCAATACCTTAAGTAGTTTTGAGGAAATATTAACTCGTATAAAATTTCAAAACATTTGGTTGCGTCTTCCGAAAGTTATCGTGCGAACCAGCCGGACAGCCAGACAGACGGACATAGCTCAAACGACTTAAAACGTCATGAATCGAATTTGGTTCAAAGAAACCTAGGGTCTAGAGTGACTGCTTCTATGTGTTACACTTTTGGGTCGTATCAAATGATATATACCCTCATCCCTAAGGGTGATGGTTTAAGTATTGACAACTTCCCAGTCTTTGCAAGTATATCTAAGTGATTTCACAAATATTGTATAGGGATTACATATAAAGCCGTCTTTTCGCGATTAGACGTTTAGTTCAGAAGATAGCGACAATTGAATGTTTTAAAATTTCCTTATGCAACATGAACATTTGAAAAGGGCTTAATTTGCGATACCAATACAATATTTGTGAAATCACTAAGATATAGTTGGTATATGACCTTGCAATGGCTGGAAAGCCGTCGATATTCAAATGAACATCTTTAAATGCAGATATGAATACGGACGGCATCATACCCATTGCAAGATGAAAGAAAAATTCATCTAGTAACATTTTTCAAATTTGTTTTCGTTTTGTATAAGGAAATTTCAATGAAAGCATCATCTATGTCAATTTGTCTATAATTAACCTGGCCATGTTCTGTGAAAACACTCCTTTTTGAAAAACCGGTTAACCGACATCAAAAAACCGGTTAAACCGGGTATTCGAAATTGGGATTTTTGAAGAAACCGGTATACGGTTTCGAAGAAAAAAACCGTTTAGACGGTTTTCGGTTTCGGTTTTGAACACTCTACTGGGGCCACACTGGCGTGTTGTTGTCGCGCGATTTCAAGAGCTTTCGTAGAAGTATACACAATCAAATAGGGCGAACTAAAACGCGCGACTTAGAAAAACCCGGCGTTGAGTTTGTAGAACGCGCGCGTTTTCAATAGCTCTCACTCTTTCATCGTGTGTGTGTTTGTTTTATTAGTGACGTATTCGACGTTGAGCTTTTTTTTGAAATCGCGCGACAACAAAACGACAGTGTGGCCCCAGCCTAAGCATCTTACATTCCTCAACAAAGACACACAAAAATTGCATATATCAATTAACAAATAAGATTCAGGAACAGCGATACTTTTATTAAAAATCGTCATTAGACACAAAAAATAAATTTAAATCCGTATTTTTAATATATGTATTTCTACCAGATGATTTACAAGGATACTTGTCTATAACCCGATCAAAACACCAAATATCAAATTGATCATGTGGTGATTTAGCATGATCCCACGTTGGCTCATTTACCAGGTTGAAGCTAAGATGCGCACATGATTGAACACAACGAAAAAAGCACGTAATCAATGGCAAAAAAAACTGAACATCGTGAAGCTGCAAACCCCAGAGATAGCCACTGCCTGCTTCAACCAGCTCTCCCAACTACTACGACATAACGACTTTACTTCTGACGTTCTCTTGGATATGAAAAAACGGCGCTCAGACGAATCTTAAAAGAATATCACATAGCGTCTGAGTAACAGAATGCTGCTTATAGAGCAACGTTACAGCCAATTGTAATCCGGGCTGTTAGAGACACAAGGAGGCAGTAAAACAGGCGAGACAGCTATTTAAGCGAAAAACGTCAGATAAATGAACGGGAGAACGAGGATATAGATAGGTACAGAAATAGAGGAGAAGCCGGAAAATTTTACCAGAAAGTAAAGGCTAAATGTTAGGGCACCCAAGACTCTCCTCCTGTAGGGATGGAAATTTGATAACAGATAAGCAGAATGTGCTGCATATATGGAGAGAACACTTCCAGCAATTGCTGGTTTCGGACGACATGGCACGTGAAGGTATCACGCCAATTGTCCACTACGGCTTAGATTGCTCACCACCAAAACAAACCGAGGTAAGATGAACAATATCGCGGCTAAAAATAATAAAGCAGCTTGTGCCTACAAACTTCTGGCAGAACTCTTCAGTTTCGCTGGCGATGAGTTGATTAAGAGTATGCACCAACTTTTACGCACGGTTTAGCTTAACAATACATGCGCGTTGATTGGAATCTTAGCGTATTATGTCCTGTACCGCAAAAAGGTGATCCGTGTGTGTGCTCCAACTACCGCGGGATCAGCCTTTTTTCCATCGCATATAAGGTTATGTGAGCGTGCTATGTAAAAGACTAAAGCTAGTGCTATTCCATCTGTACGGACCTTAACAATGTGGCTTTAGATCAGGTAGAACAATAACTGATACGGTTTATACAGGAAATCCTGGAAAAGATCCAAGAAAAACAGACTATAAAGCTTCATTAAGCCAGCCCGATGCGGCAGAAATTACTCGAAGCCATGGCTGTTTAATCAAAGACCTTACAGAGCCATTCTATAACAAGGCCTAAAATGTCCGATGATAATGTGAAAAACTGCAGTAAACATGACGAGTGGCATGATATTCAACAAAAGCCATATGCTACTTGCGTACGCTGATGACGTAGACATTATCGCCCAAAACTGCGGTATGTGACTGCAGCCTACTCAGGTATATAGAAGGAATCAGCAGAAATGGGTCTAAGGGTGAACGAGGACAAAACCAAGTTATTAGTTTCAACGAACAAAACTGCTATAACATTGACAACAATAATTTCGAGGTGGTAAATGATTTTATGGGATCGACAGTGACATAGTGGTTAGAACACGCGACTACAATGCGGGAGATACATGGTTCAATTCCCTGATCCAGTTATCTACATATTTCTTTCATCCTCGATGTTGTCGACAGCAACTTCGCAGTGTCGAGTTAATCGGCATGTCTAGTAAAAGCTTCTCAGTGACGTTCGAATTCGTCGATAAACAAGTAGGTGCCGTTGGTTGTGAATCTACAAATAAAAAAGCTAGTTCACTAGTTCACTCCACAAGTTCCGGTTGACTGTAGCACGGTGTTACGTTTACAAATAATATTCGCCATTTTAACTATTCTTGTTCTTTAGGACATTCACAGAAAAAAATTACGACAAACTAGTTGTCATATTAAATACCATTTCGTCAATACAATTAAATATTTAATTAAAAAGGCGCCAACACCCAAAATTGTAAATACAATAAACAGTTTTGTTATAGTTACAATTTGTGTATTTTAGTTAAATTTGTGTTGGAAATAGCAAATTAATACTTTATATGTTTTATACTTGTAACAAATTATTTTAATCAATCTCAGTAGACTTTAAATTATGTCTATTTTCAGTCATAGTAGGCTTTGCTTAATATTCAAGATTGTAATTTGTTTCAAATGTGTTTTTCATCATTCCAATAAAATTTACATACTGTTCACATCGAATATATTTGTGTCGGCATTTATTCCTCGGGAAAACCTCAATTTGTCTCAATTTGAAATGTGGTTGAAAATTTGTCAATATGACAATTTACAAACATGTTCAAATGGAAAAGTTGTTATAAATCGAAATTGAATGCTAACAATAATATTTAATTATTTAACAACAGTTGTGTTTTTTTTCTGTGTTAATAAAATTAAGAAGTTATTTTCAACAATTCTTGAACTAACATTCTACTCTTCCACCCAACTCTCACCCCTTACTAAATTACAATGGCACATGTAAAATGTGTTAACGTGAAACAACTGTTTAAAACTAATTCTAGGTTTTTAGGTCGTAAAAAACTGGCACATATACCCCTACGCTAATAGAAAACTCAAATAACTATTCTCAGCACCTATTTAATCAGTTTCCCCCACTCCATCAGGTTCATCAATTCTTCCTTTCTAATAATACAAACAATGGAATAAAACTTAACATGTTTGCCAATAAAATAATAGCAAAATTTACTAACACCTTGAAATTCTACAAAAAATAACGCAAAAGGCACAAAGTTAACAAAAATGCAAACACTTTAAATGAACATAACAAATATATTAATAAATACAGAAAAAAAGCGCAAACAAAACAATATTTGTTGAAATTACTAAACAAATATAATAAACGAATTATTATTATTAATTGTAGTTTGTTGTGAGTTTGAGACTGCAAAGCCGTCCCCTTTACCCTCCCGCACCCTAAGAAATAAATGTATAACAACGCGACACAATAACCCTGAAAATCGCATCAGCAATATTATCAATATCAAATAGCTCAAGTCGAATTCGTCACGACGGAGAGGCAATACCAATAGCGGACACTGCTAGCGATACCGATACCCAATCTCTACTACGACGACGCGACCACTCAAAATTCAGCCTTCTTCTGATAATTAACAATCGAATATGAAACGCTTCAAGACAACAAAACCTAGAGATCTGTTTAGAGTATTTACTATACTCTCCAATTGAACTGAACTACAAATGTGCTGAATGCGCTGCTGACTATTCATTACTTGGCATGAAATTGAATTGTTAAGGCTTTCATAGAAGATAAATAATTGATTACACGACGACAACAAACAATCACAAGGCGATACGCTTAAATTTAGCAAGAAAAAGAAACAAATTAATAACAATTCTTGTGCAGTATAAGTTTTGGCAAATCATTGGTGTTTGTTTTAACAAAACCTTCTAAAGCTTTAAAAACATAAATAAAAAAATAAACATAGAAAACTTAACTTTAGTGTTAGGCCATTTAGACCCTGATACTAAAGTCATTATCATCGCTGCCTGTACAAACATCACCTTGTACCGATCTTCTATCACAACATCAACTCTAAATAAAGATGCCAACAATATATCCGTCCTTCCGTTGGTTTTTCTTCTTTTTTATCTTATGGGCTACACAATTTGGTGTTTTGCTTTCGTAGATCTTCAGTGTCATGCCAAATCTTAGAGGAGGCCTTTTACTTAAAATGTACCAAAAAAAAACAAAACAAATTGGAATTTTCTTTAGTCTTCCCTTTTTTTTTATTTTTTGTCTTTGCATCAGCTCCAACAGAGTAACAGAATTTATGCTACATTCGAAATGAGGGCAGAACTGAAGATACAAAAACTTAATGCTAAAACTTTGTACTAAAGTTTTTGTTTTTTTTTTACTCTTTATCATTTGTTGTTGCTTTGTCAGTTTCTAGATCAACAATTCAAGGTCGTTTTGTTGCTCACCATCAGACCATCAGTTGTATCTCAAGACAACAGCACAAAGACAGACAAAACAGCGCGGCAGCATCATTAAGATCATCTCACCGAGTCAAGAGTTGACGACCACAACAATCTTAACAGATCATCTTGAAAGAAGGAAAACGCTGGTGGAAGAGAACCTGAAGAAGGCGACAAGATAAACGATTATATGCAAAGCTAATAGAACTTCTTCTACAAATAACGATTTTCAGGTACATACGAGGGCTGCTGGCGAAGGTGTAAGAAGAATAAAATAAATTATAACATGATGGCTTTTACAAGATTTGTCGATAGATTGATTAACTTTCCGTAGTGTTTTCACAGTAAGATGGTCGATGCTAATGATTCACAAGAGTGAAACAAGTAAAACTAATATTTGTATTGGAATGTTTTTTTCTTCTTATAGTATACAAACAGAAATGAATTGGTAGTCGTTGGCTTTGGTCAGCGCATTACCAATTTGACTAATTTTTAAAAATGTTCGTAATACTCCGACTAAGTATTTTCTGAAGAGGAAAATTGTCCACGCCCATTTATACGCCCACTTCTCCCCAATATATCTAAAAGGGCGTAGAAAAAGTATTTTTTAGCGCTATTGACACACATTCAGCACTACAGCAATACATTTAAAGGCGTACATTTTTTTTTCGATCGGCGGGCGGAAGTAGACGAATGAAAACTGTATTCTATACATATATAGTAATATTTGTATACAGATAGTAGGTATTAATTTGCAGACGGATTTTTTAATTTCGTAAGTGAACGGAGGGTGAGTGATAAAAATAAGCAAGTCCAACATATCGTTATCGAGCTTAGGAAGCCTCGCCAAAGTATGTGTAAAAGTGAAATACGTCAGCACTTATAACTGTGAAGTAATTCCGTGAGATACGTTACATAATGTCACTTTTTATATATTTTTCAACTATGCTATGCGAGAAGCCTTATCGGCCCCACTAGTGTTTAATATTTGTATTTTGTTATTGTACAGCCCATTTTATTTAAATTAAATATAATTTGTTTATGTTCTAAAAAAAAAAACAGTTGCGTCAACAATTTTTAACAAAAAAAAATATAATTTTTAAAACATATTTTAAAAATTGAAAAAATATTTTAAAAATTTAAGTAAAAAAAAAATTTCATATAATGTAATTGGTTTCTTTGTTTAATATTTTTAACAATATTTTTTAGTATTTTTATTATACTGTGCGACAGCCTAAATCGGCGGAGGTTCTGACTAACGGGATAACGTAAGGACACGACTACGAATCGAGACGTGCCCAGAACATATGGATGGTACCGCACATTTGGGTTTATCATAGAACCCAAGGGGCCACTGTTTTGACCCCCCAGGGCCCCATTGTACCCGGTGCTAACTCTGACCTCCCATCCGATGTTTGGAGACCAAGACGAAGGGGATGTTGTATTTTTATACTCTGCACTTTAGTCCCCTATAAATGTATCCCCGCCCATCGGAGACCACTACCATTTGTCGCACATTCTTATCGTTTTGTGACCTCCGAATTTTTGCGGTATTTTTAATAACAAATTTTTTATTTAAAAATTATAATTTTTTTTGTAACTTTTTCTTATCTTAATATTTTCTTTTTTTAGTTATTTAACACCATTCTTAAATTTACTTTTATAAATATTTTTGTTTTTTTTAATATATTTGTTTTTTTTTTAATTTTATTTTTTTTTTTGTTAAATATTGTTATGAATATAAATATTTTTTTTTAAATATTCTTATGAATATTTTTTTTTAATATTTTTATGCATGTTTTTATTTTTTAATTTCTTATGAATATTTTTTTTTAAATATTCATATGAATTTATTTTTTTTTTTAACTTTTCTTATGAATATATTTTTTTATATTTTTTGATAATTTGTTATACTTTTTTATATTCTTTTATATTTGTTATAATTATATTTTTATATTATATTTTTTGTATTCTTTAATATATTTTTTTATAGTTTTTTATATTTTTTTATATTTATATATATATATATTTTTTATTTTTTTATTTTTTTTATATTTTTTTTGTAACATTTGACACTTTATTATTTTTTTTATATTTTTTATAATTTTATTTACATATTTATGAGGCGTCGGGAGTGTGATGCAAGGCAAAGCTTCTGATCGGTTTAACTTTGGCAAACCCAGAGTGATCCTTGCCAATTGCACTTCAAGTCTACTCACAGAGCTCCGTATTCGTGGTACTACTGCGAACGGAGTACCTCCACGTGGTGACGCCTGGAAACGTGCTTCTGACACCCGTCAGAGCACGGCTAACTGTGAGGGGCGAAACCTAAAACCCAGGCACGTCAGCTCAGAGTGAGCGGTACCCTGGTCAGCGTCTGACCCAGAATGGGCGGCTGCAATAAAATCCTGGCAGGAGGAGAAAACTGCGACGTGGTGCGATGGGCTTGCAACCCGCCACTGACGTATAACCGATTGCAATGAAAAGAAGTAAAATAAGAATAAAACGGACCCCCCAAAATATTGACGACCACCGCAAACGAATTAAGGACCATGATTTGAGGATATGCACCTGGAATGTTAGAACACTGTATAGACCAGGTGCCTCCATCCAACTGGCGGAAGTCCTCGAAAAATACAAGGCTGACATAACCGCTTTACAGGAAATCCGGTGGACGGGACACGGGTGCTCACGCAAGAAGTCTTGCGACATCTACTATAGTGGCCATGCGGACAAGCACGAGTTTGGTTGTGGATTTGTGGTTGGCAAGAGACTGCGACACCTAGTCTCAAGGTTCAACCCGGTGTGTGAACGTATAGCCACCATAAGAGTCAAAACTAAGTTTTTCCACATAACACTTATATGTGCCCATGCTCCGACAGAAGAGAAAAGCGATGAGGACAAAGACGAGTTCTACGAGAGCCTAGAAAATGTATATGACCGTAGCCCCAGCCATGACATCAAAATTGTACTAGGCGATTTTAATGCTAAAATAGGCAGGGAGACCGCATTTGAGCCTACAATCGGAAAATTCAGTCTGCACACCGAAACGTCGAACAATGGCATCAGACTGATTGATTTCTCTGCGGCAAGAAATATGGTAGTTAGCAGCACTAGATTTGACCATAAAAATATTCATAAGGCAACATGGTTATCTCCAGATCATTTGACGAGGAATCAGATAGATCACGTGGTAGTCGATGGAAGGCACGCATCGAGTGTTCTGGACGTACGAGTGATCAGGGGTGCGAACATTGACTCCGATCACTTCCTTACCGCAGTTAAGGTACGCACTAGGCTAAGCATGGCGAAAAACGTACGTAACCAGGCACAACGAAAGCTGGACATCGGTAAACTGCGGACCACAGAGGTAGCGGACGCCTACTCCAACCACCTAACTCAACTGCTGCGGAATGCTCCAACCCCTGATAATATAACCTCGCAGTGGCAATATATAGCCGACTCCATAGAACGGACTGCGAGAAGCGTACTTGGGTACTCAAAGCCGTCTCAAGAAGATGCCTGGTACGATGATGAATGTCGCAATGCCACGAGAGAGACGAATGCTGCATACAGGGCAAAACTGCAGCCAATGGCAACGCGAGCTGTTCGTGAACGGCACAGGGAGAAGAGACGAGAGGCAACTCGTCTTTTTACAAGAAAAAAGAAGGAGCTGAAGAAGAGGCAGGATGAGTGCACTGAGTTGCTCCGAAGTAGAGGGGAAGCCCGAAAATTCTACAAGAGAGTTAAAGCTAGAATGCGTGGAACAGGGTTGCCCTCCTGCAAGGACAGCGATGGTCAGCTAGTGACGGATCCGGATAACGTTCTGAAGATATGGAGAGATCACTTTAGAAATTTACTGGATACTGACACCACTCCAGAAGACCCCGCTCCAATCCATGACGATGGTATTAACTGTCCACCTCCGAGCCAGAGCGAGATACGTATGGCCATCTCCCGCCTTAAAAACAACAAAGCTGCTGGAGCCGATGGTCTCCCTGCTGAATTGTTTAAGGCTGGCGGGGAGTAGCTGATTAGGAGCATGCATCAGCTCATGGAGAACATCTGGCAAGAGGAGAGCATGCCCGGAGATTGGAGTCTCAGTCTGTTATGTCCCATATACAAGAAAGGAGATCGTAGTGAATGTAAGAACTATCGTGGAATAAGCCTATTACCAATTGCGTACAAGGTCCTTTCAAGCATATTGTGTGAACGTCTAAAGCCAATTGTAGAAAAACTAATTGGACCATATCAGTGCGGCTTTAGACCTGGCAAATCTACGACGGATCAAATATTCACGGTACGACAAATCCTGGAAAAAACCCATGAAAAGCAGATCGACACCTACCACCTCTTTGTCGACTACAAAGCTGCCTTCGACTCTCCGATAAGGAATAGGCTTTATGAGGCTATGTCTGAGTTTGGTATTCCTGCAAAGCTAATCAGACTTTGCAGATGTACCCTAGAAAACACCAAATCCTCGATTAAGATTGGTAAAGATCAGTCTGAACCATTCAACACGGAAAGAGGTCTCAGGCAGGGCGATAGCCTGTCCTGTACACTATTTAATATAGTTATGGAGAAGGTGATGAGAAAGGCTGGTGTCAACATGTCTGGCACCATATTCCACAAAAGCCACATGCCACTAGCCTACGCCGATGATATAGATATCATTGGCCGAAATCTGCGGGACGTTACTGCAGTCTTCTCATCCCTAGAAAAGGAGTCGGCAAAAATGGGTTTAGCGGTCAACGAGGACAAAACAAAAATAATGATTTCGACGAACAAAGAGTCCTCTCGATGGGGACGCAGTGTCAACGTTGAAGATTATTGTTTTGAGGTAGTTGATGAGTTTACCTACCTCGGATCTTCCGTCAATAAGAAAAATAATGTCAGCCAAGAAATTAAGCGGAGAATAGTGCTAGCCAATAGATGTTTTTACGGACTTCGGCAGCACTTTAGTAATACCACCTTATCTCGGAATACTAAGAAACAGCTTTACCAGGTGCTAATCTTACCCGTTCTTTTGTATGCTGCCGAATCATGGGTGCTTACGACAACGGACATACAAAACCTGGGAGTATTCGAGAGGAAAGTACTCCGAAAAATTTATGGACCTATCTGTGTCGACGGCGAGTTTCGCCATCGGATGAACCATGAGCTGTATGAGCTTTACCACGACATCGACGTAGCTAAAAGAGTCAGAATGCAACGACTACGATGGCTGGGTCATGTTGCCAGGATGGATGTAAATGCTCCAGCGAGAAAGGTGTTTGAAGGCGAACCTGAAGGACGGCGCAGAGCAGGGAGACCCAAACTCCGTTGGAAGGACCAAGTGATAGGCGATGTGCCATCATCTGGTAGGACTAACTGGAGAACACACGCAGAAGACCGAAGCGTGTGGAATTCTTTAGTACTTCAGGCCTCAAACTGATAAACCATGTTTGTAAGTTGTAATGGGCCACTTAAGTAAAGTAAGTTAAGTATTTACATATTTATAATATATTTTTTTTATAGTGTTTTTTAATTTATTTATATTTTTTTATTTTTATTTTTTAGATATATATTTTTATTTTTTATGTACATATTTTTATTTTTTATGTACATATTTTTATTTTTTATGTACATATTTATATTTTCTTTTAATATTCAATATTTTTTTTTTGTAATATATATTTTTTACACTTTCTTACGACTATTTTTTGTTTGTTAAATATTGTTATGAATATAAATATTTTTTTTGGAATATTCTTATGAATATTTTTTTTTAATATTCTTATGCATATTTTTATTTTTTAATTTCTTATGAATATTTTTTTTTTAAATATTCATATGAATTTAGTTTTTTTTTTAACTTCTCTTATGAATATATTTTTTTATATTTTTTGATAATATGTTATACCTTTTTATTTTCTTTTATATTTTTTATAATTATATTTTTATATATTTTATATTTTTATATATTTTATATTTTTGTTGGTCACAAGGAGTCTGAAGATGAACTCGTCATGGAGTTCGAAACGCGTCATCCTAGTGCGTGACACACTGAATTTGACCAAAATATTTAAACAATAAAATAAAAACAATTTTCTTGATTGTAAGCCGAATTTGATGTATCATTTGATACACTTAACGTAAATTTAATTATATTTTTATATTATATTTTTTGTATTCTTTAATATATTTTTTTATATTTATATATATATATTTTTTTATATTTTTTTGTAACATTTGACACTTTATTATTTTTTTTTATATTTTTTATAATTTTATTTACATATTTATAATATATTTTTTTTATAGTGTTTTTTAATTTATTTATATTTTTTTATTTTGTTTTATATTTTTATACATTTTCTTATATTTTATTGACGTTCGCATTCGTCGATAAACAAGTTGGTGCCGTTAGTTGAACGGAGTTATATTTTTTCTCTATTTTTTCTATCATTCATATTTTATGTTTTTTTTCTATTTTTCCCATTTTTTCCATTTTTTCCATTTTTTCTATTTTTTCTATCATTCATATTTTTTTATATTGTTTATATTTTTTATATCTTTTTATATTTTATAATAATTTAAGGAAAATGAAACAGTTTTTCTAGTTTATTAGAACAAAAAGGGAAACAACATATAAGAGTATGAAAAAGTTTAAATATGAACCTTTTAACTATTCTTTTATTTTTATTGAGCAGATATAACTATTTTTAAAATTATTATATTACTTTTATTTTTTTATTATTTTTCCAAATACTTTTTAAAATTTAAGTTTTTATTTGATGTCTTTAAATTATTCATTGAAAATTTAAGGGAAAAAAAGCAAAACTAATATATCGACCCTTAAATCAACATCTAACGTGTTCATGGCAATTAAAAAATGCAAGGATATTTTTTTGGTTACCAGAAATATAATCTGTTTATTAGCAATTTCATTTAATATTTTCAGAGTGTTTAACTGGCGCGTACATTGTAATATCAATATCACCCTCAGTAGGGTATTTGCCAACACTAAACATCGTGCAAGCAATTTGCCTTTTGGCTTTACTGCCAGTCAACCGAAAAAGAGCAAACAGACAGACACAAACAACAACCACACAGCAAAAAAAAAAAGAGGCAAAGATCGAGGTGCAAGGTAAATTAGTTAAGAACATTTCTGATTCTAAAGAAAAACAAAACTGACAACTCAGTCGTTTTGATAGACAGTCAGAGACAAGCATTACAAAATAACCCTCGACCTCCTACTTCTCATCCTCCTCCTCCTATGTGAAACGAACCAAGCGTGGACTTATACAGGCCATAGAATAAAACCTTTAGAGGCTACTCTTCTTCATACGATCACACGATCATGATAATGACCATCAGCAACTATGATGATGTTCATCGTAGTGATCATTGGCTTAGAGATCTTTAACCATATCTGTTATGTATGCATTTTTTGGTTTAAAATAAGTTGTTGTTTATCACTGACATGTGACTGCTGCGCTCAGTCAGCCAGCAGAACAGAGAAAATGTGGAAGACCTTAAGAAGAATGTCATCAACATCGATCGTAGTCGCCATCACCATAGCTACATCTTGGTAGTGGTGGTGGCTTTGTTTTGTTGCAATGCATTTCCTTTTTGCTTGCGCTGTCTCTATATCAAGATTGGCTCACATAGTTCCTTGTGGTATGTGCCTCCTGCCCGAAATGAAACTAAATTACACAATTTTCAATTGATCTTAAAGAGTTTTGCTTGTTGTGCTTTGGATTTGCGTGTTTGTTTTTTTGTTGTTGCTTTTCCTGCATTGTTGTTTACGCTTTCGCAGTTTAGTGAATAAGATTTATTTGTTGCTGTAGCTATTTTTATACATTTGTGGTTTTATTTTTATCGTCCGCATCAAAAGGATTAGTCTGCCGCCTTTGTGTCCCAAGTCAAGATGAATTTATCATTTAGCACAATGATTGTTCGATTGTATCTTGATCGATTCTTAAACAAAGACAATTATGGGTTTGCATTGCGCCTCGACAACAACAAAATATAGAGAAAATTAGTTTTTGTCTATACCCATTTTTTTGCATGTCTATACCCAACCAAAAAATTGGTTTTATGAAAATGTTTGTCACGGGTAAACTCAAGAAATAGTGCACCGATTTTAATAATTCTTTATTTGGCATCTTATAATTAGGCTGTTTTAATTAGTAGGATACTTTATTTTATATTTTCGTACGTTCTATGCTTAATTTTTGGGTAAAGTATGTGAAAATTTGTTGTGCATTTTATAAGATATGTAAAAGTGGTCGTAGCAACTCTTTGAGGGTCAGCTTGTGGTTTATAAATAGTATGATGTACCAAGAAGATAAAATTTAGAATAAAACAATTAACAAAGTTTCACCGACTTACATATACCCTTACTCTCAGTAAAAACATGAATTGCAAGTATAAGGTACCAGAAGGGGCATGTCAGGAATCGCGTTGAGGTAATTGTTATTATTAATCGATTTCTAAAGTGGGCGGAATGGTACATTTGTATGTGAGGTACCTGAAGGAGCGTAGGCATGTAGCCCATATGCACTCCCGAAAGTAGGTTTAGGAAGATATTAACCATTACAATGTTAAAAAACAATAGGTATCGTCTTTCAAAAATTATCGTATGTACGAGCCGGACAGGCAGAATGACATGAATGGAATTTGATTCGAAGAAACCAAGGGTGTAAAGTGACTTCTTCTATGTGTTACACTTTTGAGCCGTATCAAATGATATATACTCTTAGGGTGATAATATGATTGATATAATTGATAAATTTTGTAATTTTTAGTTGAATTGCGATTTGTATCTAATAGTCATTAGGAATCAACATAAAATGTAGTTTTATAAAAAATAAAAAATGCAGTAGAGTTTTTAGTAAAAAAAAATTTAAAATCTTAAATCTCCTGTGAAAATCTCTAACAAATAATCCGAAATTACACTGGATTTGCTGACCACCTAATAGTACTATTCATGATCATCGTAAGTACTAGTTTTTGCATACGAAACTCTTGCGCCACCTATCGTATGTTTATTGAGTTACTTGAGAAACAGCCACAATCACCTAAACAACAATTTGCCAACCTATCATAGCAATTATTTGAACGAATCTGGAGCCCATACGCAACACACAGATATAATTAATTTACTCCAGTCATTTGCCATTATTACGATACAATAAAAGAATGCAACCATATAACACTTCTTCCTTATAAAAACTACTATGTACTCTATTCAATACAACACTCAGTGTTTCTTATTATGACTCAGAATGTTGCTTTACATATTTTTGACACCTCCCCAATGACAAAATACATTTCTCACTACAACCGAAATCCATTGGGATTCATCAATCATTACGATGATATAATGAAAATGCAAAAAATGTATAAACAAAAAATCACGAAATATTCACAAAAATATTCACAGAATTTAATGTATGTCACATAATGTGTATAAATTATGTAGCCAACGTAATGGAATCGAACGTGTCGAGCATGGAAATAAACCAATTATTGAGATATTAAAATTATCAAACAAATGTAAAAAGTGAGAAGTTGAAAAATGACAACAAAGTTAAAATGGGCATATTATGACACAAAGGACTAACAAAAGGCAGTTACACATTGAAAGAAAGTGATCTATATGTGGAATATATCTGAAAACTGAAGAGGAAGTACGCTCAATTTCTAAGATAACTAACATAAAATAGAAAACACAAATAGAGTCCTTACAGTAAAGTTTTGTTAAAATGTGTATTCATATACATGATCCAAAACTCCCTGCATTCAGTAAACGCACCTACTTGGAAAGCATGAGGCATTATGAGTATTGCTCAATATACTTTTATGAATATTAGAGAGGACATGATTGAACAATAAATACAGAGCAGTATATTGCCATGCTACATAACTTTTTTGCTCTTCGCTACAGAATTTCAATTCTTTTAAGCAACGATTGTGGTTTCAGCATGAAGAGAGCAGACTACGTATCGGCTCGCTCATTTCGGCTGTCGGCTCGCGAGCCTTGAGCTTTAAAACTACAAAAGAGCTCTTGACTCGCGACCTAAGTACCAAAGTACTTTTTTATGCCAAAAAGTACTTTTATTGGCCCAAAAATACTTTTCTGTTGCACAAAGTACTTTTTTTGTACCAGAGTAACTTTCTGTAGCAAAAGTACTTTTATTGTACATTTTGGTACATAGTACTTTTATTGTACCAGAGTCCCTTTTGGACCAAAAAGTACTTTTCATGTAAAGTGCTTTGGTACAAAAGAAAGTACTTTGTGCCGAAAAGTACTTTTATTGGCCCAAAAACACTTTTTGTTGCACAAAGTACTTTTTTTTTTACCAGAGTACTTTTTTGTACCAAAAGTATTTTTATTGTACTTTTTGGTTCATAGTACTTTTATTGTACTTTATGGTACAAAGTACTTTTTATGTACCAGAGTACTCTTTTGTACCAAAAAGTACTGTTAATGTACTTTTCGGCACTAAGTACTTCTAATGTACTTTTCGGCACAAAATCCTTTTTTTGTACCAGAGTACTCTTTTGTACTAAAAAGTACTTTTTATGTACTATTTGGTACAAGAAAGTTTTTTGGAACAAAAAAAAGTACTTTGTGCAACAAAAAAGTGTTTTTTGGCCAATAAAAGTACTTTTTGGCATAAAAAAGTACTTTTGGTGCATAACTATGGTACTTAGCTCGCTAGACAAGAGCCACAATAAAAGTATTTCCTGTACAACAAAAATGCTCTTTGTTACAACGAAAGTACTTTGTGTATAATAATTGTTGTTTGGTGCAACAACGCATTTTTAAAAAAAGTAAAAGTATTTTTTTGTTGCAATAAAAGTGATTTTTAGTACAGTAAAAGTACGCTTGGAGCAATAAAAGTACTTGTGCCACAATAAAATTACTTTGCGGTACAATACAAGTGCTTTGTGGTACAAAAAAGTACTTTGTGTTACAAAAAGTTACTTTTGGGTACAAAATAAAACTACTCTATGGTACATTAAAAGTATTCTTGTTACACTCAAAGTACTTTTTGGGGATAATAATTATCGCCTTTGTTACAATGAAAGTACAATAAAAGTACTTTTTGATACAAAAAAATACATGCTGGTGCAAAAAAAAAGTATTTTTGATTAAAAAAAAAATTCTTTGTGCCACAATAAAATTAATTTCTAAGCACAATCAGGTTTGACATGGAATCCAATTGCTGCCAGAATTGGATTTAAAAACGATAAAAAAAAATAACGTTCGTGTCCTGAATTTTAATATTGTTGGTTTTAGATTCGAATTGGATTTACTAAAGGTTTTAGAATTCATTATAATAATATTCAATATCAGTTTGTAACAAAATTGTCAGAGTAGAAATTTCATATGTCAACCGAGTTGATTTGCATGACCTAGCAAAATTAATCTCCGTATATAGATACACAGCACTCATAGACGTGGCCATATAAGTTGATGAGCGAAGAGTGTGTCACACAGCGGAGTTTAATTTTTGAGCCGTACTCTATATTCTTCAGAATGACTCAATGCAGCGACTCCCACCTTAACTATAGCCTTAGAATTTGCATGTTTCTCCCTATTGTGAAAATGTTTTATATTAACATAAAAGCTAAAATTTTCTTAACATAATTTTTTTAAACATCAAAAAAAGTTTTATTTTACAATTTCCAACTTTTCCAATTAGAATGCATAACGCATTGCATCACGTTTTTGTGCCGCTTTTGCTGCATTCAAAGAACGAAGCGGGAGTGTTTTAGCGTCATGGTAAATGCTGGCTGGAATTTCTTAAGCTAATAGCCCTTTAAAAACAACAACGACTTTCAACCATGTAATGATGAAGCGTGGTGAGTGAGCGAGAGAGAAAGGGGAATCGCTGTGAAAAAGCTTAGAAATCATGATAAACGATTACACAATAGTTTAAATAACTTTTTGTAATATGTATTTCAAAGGCAGCTGAAAAGAATAGACAACGCAAAAAAATGCATTTAATAAGAAAATCCCGAACAGAGGAGAACGATATGAAATTGCTGTGTAGTAACCTTTTTGCTTGCACCGGATTGTTCAATGGTTTAGGTTGCCACGTTTAAAATTCAAACAAGAACAAAAACAAAAAAAAAACTTCTTTTGCAACAGGAGATGGAGGGAATTAAAACTTTTTGTTGTCTTTGCACTCGTCGCTCTCTGTTGTTTTTGTTTAAAGCGGAAATATTAAAAATTCCCAGCTCAGTATAAAGAGAAAAATAACAAGAACACATATTACATGGTCGTCGCAGAAACGCCAACAAACATATGTTGGTTGTAAAAAGGTAATACATACAACAACAACAACAACACCAAACAAAGGGCAAAATAATAATAATGATGATAGGAGGGAACACGGCATAAATGGAGTGAATGAATGACTGAATGAGTGCAGGCAAGGACAGACGAACACCAGTTAGACTTAAACAGCGGAATGACTTTCCCCATTCTTGCAATCTTTTCTACAGAAAACTCTTTAAATGCTTTAATTTGTAATTTCCAATGAATTTGAAGTTTAACACAAAAGACTGATGGCAACCAAAGAAAACAAAGTAGGGAAAAGCAACTTTAATGATCTTATAATGGATCATTAGATTAGGGGAATTTATGATTTCCTTTAAGCTAACGACAACAACAAAAGCAACATAGGAGCGTATGCTTAAAGTTCTTCAATAAGAAAAACTTTTATCAACATTGTGAACAAAAAAAAGTTAAGGGAAAAAAGTTAAGGTTTTTAGAAACTTAATTGCAGAAATTTGTATTTAGATAGGTGTATCAGCAAAATTCTATTTTCATATTCTAAAAATGTTTTGTAAGAAAGTTTTTGTACAGAGAACTTTTACCAGAAATCTAAAAATTACTTATATAGCACAAAAAGTACTTTTATTGTACACATAAAGTACTTTTTCTGTACCAAAAAAGTAGTTTTATTGTACAAAAAGTATTTCTATTGTAAAAGCAATATTATTGTCTAAAAAGTACAATTACTGTACAAAAAGTACTTTTATGCTTCAAAAAAAAACTTAATTTCCATTTACACCCCTTGAATGAGGTATGGAAATGCTTCTCGCGTTGTTGCGAATTAACACGCTTTCTATTTTTAGATTCACAACTAACGGCCCCTTCCTAGTTTGTCGACGAATTCGAACGTCACTGTTTGAGAAGCTTTTACTAGACATGTCGATTGACTCGACACTTATACTGCTACGTTGCTGTCGACAAAACCGAGGGGGCCGGCAATGAAAGACAAATTTATTTTTTATTTTTTAGATGACTTGAGCCAGAAGTTGATCCTGGGATCTCCTGCATGGTAGTCGCGTGCTCTAACCATCATGCCACGGCCGGTCCAATCTCAAAGGATGCTTCATGGAAATTTCGTTGTGCAATAAGAAAATTTTTTTGGAAAATTACGCCAGATGAATTTTTCCTCTCTTCTTGAAATGGGTGGGTTTTTGTCCCCAAAAATTAACATAAATAATTCAAATTAAATTTTTTCAATTTTGAATATTTTAGGCAAATTTATAATTTTTTTTCTTAAAAAATTAGCTGTTGGTTATGCCGATAATTTATATATGAACAGATTTAAGGAACTTTATTTCTTAAATTTCGGATATTTATTTCAGCAAAATTGGACTAGTCGTTCTTGAGTTATGCCTCCCCAACATGGCCAAAGGAGCTTAAAAACTTTAAGCCCAAATTGGAACGGATTAAAATACTCCATTCGTGCTCAAATTTTGGCTATCCAAATATCTGCAAAGACTAATCATTTTTGGGTTGTCAGACCAACAAAATTCTGTCCACATAATCTGCGACCAACCTAGGCATATTCATATAATAAAAGTTTCAATTGTCGTTATCTCCGAAACTATCACCATACAATCGTTGTGAAATCACTAAGATATAGTTGGGATCTAAACTTGCAATGGCTGGAAAGCCGTAGCTATTGATATGAAAACTCTCCTAAACTAAGTGTCCGATCGCGACGAGGTAGTTGGGAAAATCACCAAGGTACAGTAAGGGTCTCATCTTTAAATAGTTTGAGATCTCACTTTAAAGTGGGTGGGATGCCATCGATATTCATATGAAAAACTTGAAGTGCCTTTATCTCCTAAGTGTTAGATACAAGTTGTACAGGAAACGCGTTCATAGTATTTGAGTAATATAGATTCTACTTATATGATAAGTTCTAATATCCTAATTACTACTGTTTGTATGAACTGATCATCCTGGGAATTAAATAGAATATAAATTGAAGTAAACTGAATTCAAAAGATCTAAATATTTTAATTATTCTAAGTTGACTTAGCATACTTTAGAATTAAGGTATTAATATTCATGTTTTCACATTTCAATCATATCTATTTTCATATTTGGTTTTATTTTACATATTCCGAAAAACCGTACGAAACCGGTTAACCAGGTTTTTTTTTATTAAATCATGATTCAAAACCCGAATTGTTGGTAAAAGGTATTTTTCGAATAAACCGGAAACCGGGTTTCTACTTGTACCCAAAAGTACTTTTAATGTCCAGAAAGTACTATTTTTGTACAAAAAGAACATTGGTTGTACCACAAAGTACTTTCATTGTCCCAAAAGCAGTTTTATTGTACCTAATAGTACTTTAATTGTACCAAAAAAGTTCTTTTATTGAACAAAAATGGAAATTTTATTGTACCAAAAAAGTACTTATGTTGTAGCGAAAAGTAATTTTAGTTTACCTAAGGTATTCAAAATGTTCTTTCTAGAACCACAATTACTTTCATAGAACAAAAAAGTAATTTGATTGCACCAAAAAGTGATTTTATTATAACAAAAGTACTTTTGTTGTACCAAAAAGTGCTTTCATTGCACTTAAAATTACTTTAATTGCAACAAAAAGTACTTTTATTTTATCAAAAAGTACTTTTATTGAACCAAGTAGTGCTTTAATTGTAAAACAAATTTCTATAGCAAAATACTTTTATTGTTTCACACATTAGTTCTATTGTTACAAGAAGTACTCTATGGAGCAATAAAAATACTTTTATTTCCCCAAAAGGTATTTTTATGACAAATAAAAGTATTTATATTTTCCAAAATGTTACTTTTATTGCACCATAGAGTACTTTTATTGAACCTAACAGTTTTTTGGTGGAGAATAAATGATCTTTGTTTTAGCAAAAATTATTTTTGTTTTACAAAATAATAAAGGTTTTATTGTATATTTAATTGTACCAAAAAGTACTTTTATTGTGCTAAAAAGTGCATTTATTATATTAAAAAGTACTTTTATTGTACCAAAAAGTACTTTTATTGTAACAAAAAATCTATCTATTGTACCTAAAGTACTCTCATTGCACCAAAAAGAACTTTGATCGTACTAAAGAGTACTTTCTCTGTATTAAAAGGTACTTTCAGTGCACCAAAAAGTACTTTTATTGTACCACGAAGTGCTTTTATTGTACTAAGTAGTACTTTTTATGATTCAACGATGAGGTTTTTTGTACGAAAAAGAACTTTTATTGTGCTAAAAAGTACATTTATTATATTAAAAAGTACTTTTATTGTACCAAAAAGTACTTTTATTGTAACAAAAAATTCTTCTATTGTACCTAGAGTACTCCCATTGCACCAAAAAGAACTTTAATTGTACTAAAGAGTACTTTCTCTGTATTAAAAAGTACTTTCAGTGCACCAAAAAGTACTTTTTTTGTACCGCGAAGTGCTTTTATTGTACTAAGAAGTACTTTTTATGATTCAACGATTAGTTTTTTTGTACGAAAAAGAACTTTTATTGTACCAAAATGTACTTTTATTGTACTAATGAGTATTTGTGTTTAAGTGTTTCGAAATACCCAGTAACTTTAAAAAACCTATACATTTTCTCATTTAAATTAAATAACTAACATTTGACGATAAACTATAAAATTTTTTCCTTGCGATACCTGAATCATTGACATCATTCATTTTATCGTTAAACCTCACCCTTACTGAAAACTTATCTCTAAAATCTTCCACATTTCAATTGCGGCGAAACTTACATGAATAACTCGTGCAACTATGTGTATTGAAACATTGGAAAATTAAACACGTTAACTATTTCACTATAATAATAATTTCGAAATTGCCTTTACAACTATATCACCACCAATCAGGAAAACAAAACAAACAACTGGTAAACAACAACAAAATATTTTC
This sequence comes from Muscina levida, assembly GCA_964034835.1. Classification (NCBI taxonomy): domain Eukaryota; kingdom Metazoa; phylum Arthropoda; class Insecta; order Diptera; family Muscidae; genus Muscina; species Muscina levida. The sequence continues at coordinate 32,444,108 of OZ035882.1, read as the reverse complement.
AGAAATTATTGAATACAAACGACGAATATACAAAAAAAAAGTCGTAAGTCGTAAATTTTGTCATTTAAATTACATTCACATTTCATAACGTCACACTGTGTGTGTGGTGTTGGTGCAGAGCACTGCCACACTGAGGAGATAATTAAAATTCCTTACAAGATTTTGCACGAAACTCGATTGGTTTCTGCTAATCTCCTCCCTCCCCGTACCATTAGCGATCTAAAGTATTTTTTTGTTTCGTATTACGCTAACTAGAAACGTTTAAGAAATTAAATTTATTAAACGGCCATTGAATTTTGATCTCTTAAGTAATAAATTGTTGTAAAAACAAAGAATTTCGCGCGCGCGGCTTTTATAGAATTTTGCATTTGCAATCATCATCTCTAGTCACGGTCGATGCAAGTTGCGCAAGTAAGAAGGAAGGAAGAGGCTGGAATTCTTTTGATGATGTGTGAATTATAAAATAATTGAATACACGCGATTTTTGTTTTGCACTCCATGAATTCCCAGTAAATAATTAATTAATGGGATTTTTTTTCTCGCGTTTCTTTGATGGTTGTGGGTGGCAAGAGGGGGAGAATTGCAATGGGGAAAAATGTAAATAGTAAAATGTTGGAATGTTAAAAGCGTAAATGGAGAAAGATCTAAAGAAATAATTGCGTTCCAAAAAACAATAGTAATATAACTATTTAATGCTAAAAAATTAATATACATATTATAAATAACTAAAAAAAATCACTTACATTACAATGCTTTTAAGAAAATCTTCTCGTCAGCATTTCCCATGAAAATATTTAAAGTTACAGTGTAGTGCAAACGTACCTGTAAAGAAAAGAAGGAAATAGGTATTACATTTATTTTATATTTTACTTAAACTTTTACTACAACAATAAGCTTCAACAAATAAATGTAAACCTAAAAGTACAGTACAAATAAAAACGCTAACTTTACACCTCTCTCAGTCCTTTTAATCTCCCCCTCTATCCCAATTGACTTAATGAATCCCGGAGTTCTTACAATGTAAGATAAGGGGAGATTGCGTTATTACTCCATTGTTTTAACACTTTCTGACTGCAGTGTTAACTTCACCTAAAATACCCCCTCTCCTCTTTGTGCTCGTCAAAAACAACAATTCATGAATGAACATGTCTGCATAGTAAGTTTGCGTGCGTGTTTAAGTGTTGAATGTGGAAAAAAGTGCCCATACAAGATGTTTTCACTACAATTCAGAACGTTTATGTTTTGCACAACAATAACAAAAAAAATTCAGATGTGTACACTGGTTCCTTGCCATTCATAATGGTTGTATATGATGATGATGATGATGATTATGTTTTTCTACTTGTTTTATGTCTGTCTGTCAGACATGTTAAACACCCTGATGTTGCTTAACCAATTCATACAAGTCTGTCTGACCTTTTGTGTGTGTTGATAAACGTAAAAACTTTTAACTTAATTTCAAGTTTTTACCGTTAATATTGTGATGAATTTTGCAATACCTATTTTATTTAAATTCTTTTGTTTGGTTTAATTCTTCTTTGTGTGCCAATTTGGTATGATATTGTTGGTTGCTATCGTTGACTTTAAAATTGCTCTGTTCTCTGTTTCCACCTTTCAGAGTGTTTGAACTTAACCGTCGGCTGTGTGACTTGTAAAACTGTATTAATTATGCAAGAATTTCAAGAAAACGCGACAAAAACACAGCCAGAGTCAAACTCAAACCATAAAACAGTGGGACGAAACAGGACTAGCTTTATGGAGACTAAAATTTGTGAAAAGAGTAATTCCACTGTGGCGGGTGTGACCGTGATACTCACTTTTTTCCGTTAGAAACAAAAAGATCATGAATTGTGCTTAAAATGGCCATTATAATACTGTGACGGGTGTGACCTTACAAATATAAGATTTGACACTTTTTTGTTATAATAAAAGGCATAAACAAAAATATCATAAATTCTGCTCAAAAAGGTCAACGAATACTGTTTATTTTTTAAAGCCTTTAGGTAAAGATGGGTGTTTTTCTAAAGTAATGGTCGTTACTGATTTTCGAAGATTTTTAAAAAAAAAATTCCAACCTAAGCAAATATACCACGAGGATTGCTTAATTTTGGACTTACGAAAGTTCAAGCAATGGTAGCAACCGAAAGAATTCATAAAAAATTTAATTTCAATAATTTTTTGACCATTAAAAACGTGTTTTCTCTAAGCCAAGTTCTAATACAAACAATATCGAACAAAAACTACTCACTCGCCCAAAAAATTGGAGTTTGCATGGGAGGTGGTAGAAGTTTTTGTCCGACCATGCTCATCTTAGAACTTAACTTCCTCTTAGAGGATAGAAGTTCGCATACCAAATATCAGCTCAAAAGATCTTTATCTACTGCTGTAATTGCGAGGACAACGAGAAGGACATACCCAAAAAGGGAAAGTTTGTATGGGAGGTGGGAGTATATTTTGTCTGATCATGCCCATCTTAAAACTTAATCTCCGCTAAGAGGATATAAGCTTTCATACCGAATTTCAGCGAGATAAAAAAGGTAAAAAGGCAGGTGACAATAGTTTTTGTCCGATCGTGCCCATCTTAAAAAATCGGTTTAATCCAATAAAATGTACGAAAGAGCCCTCTTGTGGCGCTTAAAATTAAAAATAAAAACCAAAAACTGATTCCTCGACCCCAAAAACAGTACGATAGCGCAACTTTCCTGGATAATAAAAACATATAAGGATTATTTTAAGGATTATTTCTTATTAACCAGTGTTCCAAAATCATTAACTTCAAACAAATCTTGCACTAAGCTAAAAAAAAAGCCCTTGAGGGTTCTGTTATACGAAATGTCAACTTTTATTTGCTTTTGGTTTTATCCCAATCCGATTCGGAAAGTCAAATTTTGTGTCACAGTGTAATTACACTTGACATAGTTAATGTTATTGATAACATTTATATATATATCAATAACATTGTACACAAAACTATAACGGAATTTTTTACTTAAAGATTCCCGCAACAAAGAACGGTTATAAAATCATATTATTTAAAAAATGTATAACAGTTATAAAAATTATAACAGTTATGAAAATTATGACAGTTATTGAAATTATAACAGTTATACATATTGTAACAGCTTCTCAAAAAGCTAACGATCGGAATCGTGAAGTTTCTGTTTCTTAGAATCTTAATAGCGAAATCCTCTAATAAATTAGTGAAAAAAAATATTATAAATCCCTGCAAACCATCCCATTCGATAATGATATCATTCTCGAATCATATATCATTATACATATTGTAACAGCTTCTTAAAACGCTGATGCTCGGAATCGTGAAGGTTGTGTTTCTTAGAGTCTTAAATCAGTAAAAAAAATAATAATAAATCCCGACAAACCATCCCATTCGAGAATGATATCATTAGCATTTTATTCGAGAACGATACTCGCCAACGATTCGCACGTTTTATCGCGAGCGGGAGAAATCCACCTTCGATTCTTTTACGAATCGAAAAAGCAATTCTTTTACTAATCTCAAAAAACGATTCTATTACGAATCGTATTAACGAGTTCCTTTCAAGTTGTAAAATCTACAAATCATCGTTATTATTAAGTTATTCCTCCTTTTCTTATTACAGTACGAACTCGATTTTCGCAACTACCGATTATTGCAACACCCTGATTTGCGCAACCGCTTTTTTTTTACACATGAGTCTTTATAAGTGCAACACGTTCAAAAAAGCAGTCTCGATGAGCGCAACTTTTCAATGTATTCGCAAAAATTATATGTTTTTTATATTTGCATGCTATGTTACGCCATTGTTCAATGTGAGTGAGCAAATGACTGTTATAGTACAGATTTTTTTAGTGACGTGGGACATTTTGCACAAAGTAAAAAAACAATTTTCAATAGAGGTTCGGTAAGCGCAACAATCTCGGTAACAGCAACCGGCTTGGGCTGCTATCGGTTGCGAAAACCGAGCTCGTACTGTATCTTCTGAGGTATTGACAATTTTTCTTAATTTTTTTTATATTGCGTGCAACTATTTCATTTTTTTTTAAGTTTTTTTTTATACCTGTTTACGACAAAATGTGATTTTCAGAATAAAAAACATTTATGTAAAATATGATATAATTTTTAGAGACTACTTGATTAAAGCCAAATTCACCAATTACTTATTTAAATGAAAAAAGTGAAATGATCGAATTTTTTTCCGCTTAAACGATTGGTAAATGTATTGCTTTTACGATACGTTAACGAATGTTCACCAGCGATTCGATGATGTTATCATTTTCAATCGGTGATCGATTATGTTATTATTTTATCGGTTTTACATTAGTAAACGAATCGGTTTTACGCCCCAAATTGAATTATTTATATTTTTGGGCGATATTTTGGGGGCCACATGCAGATAACAGCTTTACGAAATGTTAGCATTGATGAAATAATATGAAAGTTATTACAATAATAAAAAGTATAACAGTTATTAACAAGTGTAACAGTTATTAACAAGTGTAACAGTTATTAACAAGTGTAACAGTAATGAAAAGTATAATAGTTATGAAAAGAATAATAGTCATGAAAAGTATAACAGTTATGAAAAGTATAACAGTTATGAAAAGTATAACAGTTATGAAAAGTATGACAGTTATGAAAAGTATAACAGTTATGAAAAGTATAGCAGTTATTAAAAGTATAACAGTAGTAGAAAGTATAACAGTTATAACAAATATAACAGTAATAAAAAGTACGACAGTTATAAAAAGTAAAATAGTTAAAAAAGTATAATAATTATAAAAAGTATAATATAAAACATTAAACAGTTATAACAAATTATAAAATTTATAAAAAAAAAATAAAAAAAATTTTTTTTTTAAATATTTATGTATTAAATATTTATCATAACATTTATACAAATTTATGACGGTTATAATTAAATATAACAGTTAATTACAAAAAACTGGTTCCTATGTCTCATTGCTCCCATGAGAACACTATAGTCAATAGGTCTAAGGAAACTAGAGGATTCACAATGACAAGAACATGTTAAATGTCTTCAGCAGAGGGCATTGCCTGTGTTCACATATCACTTCATGATCTCGCAACATTTTGTTCCACTGTCCCTTCTCAAACTTCTTACATACTGTAGGTACTTTAAAATTACACCAAAAACCAACAACAACAAAAAAGAAAGAAAATATTTGCTCTACATTTTACCTTTTTTTATGATTATCGTTATTGTTCTTTTATTTATTTCTGTTAAATTTTTACCGTTATTTATGATGATAACGTGACGTGCCGCTGACAATTCTTATGTCATTCGTAGTCGTCGTCGTCGTTGTTGTGGTCGTTGCCATTCTATGTTACACTACGCTGTTAATATCAGTCACTGTTGCTGGCACGTTTTGCAATGTAATGTAATGTGGTGCTGTTGCCAATGTTGCTGTTGCTGTATTGTTTGCGTACATTCTGTAGGTATGTACCAACAAATGTCGGTGAAGCCAAACACTAAAACAACAACAGCCCAAACAGCCAAAGGGAGTGTTTGCTCGTGCAATCGAAATATCCCATAAATTTAAGTTAAAACAAACCAACTGTGGCAGGTGGAATGAAGAGACAGACAGACAGACATGAATTGAACAGAAATGCACTAAACTGCAACAGAAACCAACACACCCGATCTTGCGTAAATCGTCTATATATGTTTTTTTTTATATAAATGTAATTGTTGAGGGAATGACTTATTAGAGAGGAATTGCTTTCAAAGATTCTGTATTTTACTATAGAAACCCAACTGTACATATGCAGAAGACCAGAAAAAGGTCTGGATAATATTGTTGGTTAAGGAAAAACAACAAATTCATAATACAACAGCCTTAATTCCATATCAATTCAAATTTGTTGCTAATTTGTATCCAAAATTAGAAAAAGTGCCTTCTGATTAAAGTGATCAAAAAGTTAAAATAATTAAGAAAGCATGACAAATATAAAACTTATACTAATAACACAATTCAGCTATTGTGCTTGCATTGTAATAGCCAGCACAACAAACCGGTAGTTAGTATTTTTACATGTTATGTACTCAAAAGCCTACAATGACCATAAAAATGATCCAAGAAACTTGTAATAAAAATGAGATATTAACATTTTGTGTTAAATACAAAAGACCCCTAGCCACCTAAACTCACATTGATACCATTAACCAGCCAGTAATAGAGGCAGGCAACATAAAACATTAGCAACAGCAGCAGCAGCGACAACAACAACAGCCGTAGATAATTACAATTGCCGACAACAACAGCGGCAGAGACAATAAAGCAGCTTAAACCAAACGTATTAACTTCTTCCCCCTTTTTGTAGCCACCATATAGAAAACAAAAATAAGAGGAGAGGCGTATGCAAATTTGTTGCTGCTATTTCAACAGCAGCAGCAACGACTTTAGCTCTATAAACGGCAGTAGAAACAAAAGCGAGACAACAACAAAAGTGAAAATTTTAAAAACACACATGTTTGTTGTATGCTTTTGTTGCGTATTTAATTGCAGATGTACAAAAGTGTACAAAAACAACAGCAACAACAACAACAGACAGAATATAGTCGCAGCAGCCGACAACGGATTTGATGTCCCATCATGCCACTAATCCATGAGACATCTAATAGTGGCTGTTGGCTGGCGCTATGGTTGTTGTCGTTATTTTACTGCTGCGTTTAGTATAAATTTCCTAGTTATGGCTTAAATAAAAATAGCAACAAAAAACACAACAACAATTAATATAACCATAATATGGAAAAGCGACAGCGGCAGCAACAACAACAACTAATTTCCACAATTTCAAGGCCAATATATGCATTTTTATTTGTTAGCTGTTTTTGTTTGTTAATTTTTTGTTTTTTTTTTTTTAGAAACAAAAACTCTTAAACTTCACATTATGTTTACTCGTAGCTCACCAAAAGCCTTTGCCGGTACCGGGCGTGTAATCGTGTGGCCATGATGTGGTACTAGATACACATATGTACGTGCAGATACCACAAGTGCCACCAGTGGTGGTGGAGGAAGACGACTTTGCTGCTTCTATGACCATCATCCATTTGGGAGGAAGGTCACACACACTCACACATCATATTCGTGCGAAAGCTAAATGTTGAGCAACAATATAAATAGAAAAAAATAACTCTTATGAAAATTAGAGGGATTTTCGGTTGGGCTATGATGCAAAATATGATGGTTTCTGAAATACACATGAAACGAAGCATAAAACGCATTTCAAATAGCCCACAAATTTTTATATTTTATGGAAATTGTATTTGCCCTGCCTTACATATAAAGCTACATACAGTGCGTTGCAAAAAGTGGTCATAAAAATATGCCGTTAAAGATATGAAATATGCTTAAAAATAGGATATTTTTTAAAAATAGGACATTTTTTAAACATATGTTCAAATATGACTATGGGTAAAATATGCAAAAATATGCTGTAACAAATAGGTGTCACAACACTTGTATGAGTATGAAACATATAAATACCATACATATTTGTTAATATCTCGTTCTAAAAAAAAATGCATTTGCATATTTCCGGTTGCCCTATTTATAAACAATAAAAAGAGTAAAAAAAAAACAACACAAATTCTAAGAGTTCATAGATATAAAAAATAGTTGCATTTACAAGTGATTTTTAGTACAATAGGTTATTTTTAGTACAACAAAAGTACTTTTAAGTACACTAAAAGTGCTTCCTATTACAATAAAGATACTTTTTAGTACAATAAAAGTACTTTTTGGTAGAACAAGAACTTTTTATTGCAATAAAAGTATTTGTTAGTACAATAAAAGTGTTTTTTTTTGTACAATAAAAGTTCGTTGTAGTACGATAAAAGTACTTGTTAGTACATTAAAAGTGCTTTTTAGTACAATTACAGTGCTTTTTAATACAATAAAAGTACCTTTTAGTACATAAAAGTACTTTTTAGTACAACAAAAGTACATTTTAGTATAATAAAAGCAGTTTTTATTACAATAAAAGTAATTTTACTTTTGAAGTCAATAAAAGTACTTTTAAGTACAATCAAAGAACATTTTAGTACAATAAGTGCTTTTTATTATAATAAGTTCTTTTTAGTACAATAAATGTACTTTTTAATACAAAAAGTACTTTATGGTACAATAAGTGTTTTTAGTACAACAAAAGTACCCTAAGGTACAGTAAAAGAACTTTTAAGTACAAGAAAAGTAATTTTTAGTATAATAAAAGTGATTTTTAGTACAATAAAAGTACTTTTTAGTTCATTAAACGTACTTTTTAGGTACGACTAAGTTCTTTTTGGTACAATAAAAGTGATTTTTTTAGTACAATAAAAGTATTTGTTAGTACAATAAAAGTACTTTTTAGTACAATAAAAGTGCTTTTTAGTACAATAAAAGTACATTTTAGTATAATAAAATTGCTTTTTAGTACAACAAAAGTTATTTTTAGTACGATAAAAGTACATTTAAGTATAATAAAAGTACTTTTTAGTACAATAAAAGTTAATTTTACAATAATCTAGTACAATAAAAGTACTTTTTTGTATAATAAAAGTACCTTTTTGGTACAATAAAAGTACTTTTAATTACAATAAAAGTACTTTTAACTATAATAAAAGTACTCTTAAGTACAATCAAAGTAAATTTTAGTAAAGCAAAAAGTGATTTTTAATACATAAATGTGCTTTTTAGTACATAAATGTACTTTTTAGTACAAAGAAGTACTTTTTTAGTACAAAAAAAAACTATTTTTTTACTACAATAAAAGTATTTTTGAGTGCATTAGAAGTACTTTAAAGTACAATAAAGTACATTTTAGTATAATAAAAGTGCTTTTTAGTACAATAAATGTACTTTTTACTACAATGTACTTTTAATATAATAAAATTGTCATTTAGTACAATAAAATTTCTTTTAAGTACAATAAAAGTACTTTTTAGTATAATAAAAGCGCTTTTCAGTACAATAAAAGTACTTTATAGTACAACAAAAGTACTCTTTCCAAATCCGATGAGATATTTAAAACCGGTTCATATTCAACGACAGCAAAACCGGTATTTTTACCAGTAACTCAATATTTTAGAAATTTCAAAAACATATTCTTGTTGTTGTACTCAGCAAACTAGTATCATTTTCCCAGATGTTACCAAGTGCGATTTTGTTATAGTAAGCAAACTGTTACAACGCTGTCTACGTAGTTTCCAATGAGGCATTTGGTTCCAATGTAATACATAACTCCAAAACTATGCGATAACAACTTCATCGAATTTAATCAAATCTGATGGACTTGATCAGTTTTTCCAGAACTCTTTTTGACAAATATGGACAAAGTCAAAATTTGTGTTTGTTTCTGTCAAAAAAAGTCTGTATAAACTCCATTTTCATATGTGTATTTATAATAATTCCGTGACCAAAAGTCAAAAATGTGGACTAAGTCAGTTTTTCCGGTATACCGACGATATCTTGGCATTTATTGAATATCAGAATTCGATATATGTGAGTGTAAATATATCAAATCTCCAGGAATACAATTAATAATTGCTATATTTATTATTAAAAAGATCATAAATATTTAATTACTTCCAATACATCCAAGTTTCTATTTCCTTTTACAACATTACTTCCCCAGGGTATTTATATCAACATGTAATTTTCTTTTTTCAAATTCAACAACTATCGCCCACCACACCATCTCCCCCCTTGTATGTAGTTCTAACAAAAACTTTATTGATTTTTCCAAATATTTACCCATTCGTGACAAATAATCTCCTAAGAGGGTTGTGCTTATCCCATTACAACGACCCCATTGACATGTATCGCCGGACTTTTACGATACCTTTGCGTTGTGGACACACTAACGATGGGAATTAACCGCCGCCGCCAACACCCTCAATTGTTGCACATTTTGTGACCTCCAAAGGATGCTCTTGTTGTCGCTTCAACGCTATTGCCCTCTAAGCAAACATGAACCCACACAACACAAAGCCCACACAGGGGTTGCATGGCACTAACAATGGTGGATGCATTGGTTTTACAAGGAAAGAAAATTTATTTAATTGCAAAAGTGTTAAAATATAGCAACGCACTCAATTCACTTTGGTAAACCAAACAAATACATTTTGGAAACACAATAAAGTGTACGAGAAATGATAATACTGATGCTGGTTGGTTGGTGGTGACTGAGAAAAGTCGACGGGGTGGGGGAAGCGGGGACGCATGGTGCAGCATTCTACACACATCCATCACTCACAGAGACTTTATTAAATATTTACAATGCGTGTAAAATGTTACTTTTCGAGTAAGAGATTAAACAAAAGCGACAATGTGAAAACAAACATTCATCTCACTCGTCGCTCAGACACCCTAATCCGAACGTGAAAGCATGTGACGGCCTTATGTTGTTGCACAGCGTAGAATGTTTGTGTTCATCACAAAACCTTTTAGAGGTTTCTTGCGCTTTGTTGATCTTTTTCAGGCGCTTTCCGTGCGAAGATTTGTGATTAAATTTTTATGGGATTTGGCCATTTGAGAGCATCATGCTTGTTTTCCCTCATTATTTGTTTTGTTGTTGGTGGTGGTGATGGTGGTGGGGGAGTAGGATTTGGTGTTTGTTGGCTTTATACATTTCTGTTTGTTAGAGATGCGCCATTAATTTGTTGGTTGTGCGTGATTTTCTATAATTTGGCCTCAATGCCAAAGGGATGTATTAGCCCGAGAAGACATGACTGGGGGAGTTTCATATTTCTAATCAATATTAAAATATCTATGGAAAACTATTAAACTCCTTTGTGATTAGACGATCATTATGTGTGTGTGTGTATGTGAAACAATAGCTGTGAGAAAATTTAAGGAAACTGTTGTTAAATATTTGAACTGTTATCAAAGTAATCAAATTAAAGGTACAGGAGAGATAATGGTAAAAAAAAGGCTATTATGAGACAATAAAATAATAAAATTATAAACATTATAAAAATACTAAATTATAAAAATAATCAAACTATCAAAATAGTAAAACTATAAAATAAAATTATAAAAATAATAAAATATAAAAAATAATAAACTTATTAAAATTGTATAAATAATAAAATTATAAAACTAATAAAGTTATAAAAATAATATATTATAAAAATATAAATAAAATAAAATTATAAAAATAATTAAATATTAAAAATAATAAAATTAAAAAGATAATAAAATTGTAAAACCACAAAAACTATAAAAATAATACAATTGTTAAAATAATAAAATTTTAAAAAAAATCAAATTATAATAATAGTAAAATTATAAAAATAATAATATTATAAAAAAATAAAATTATAAATATCTATATATATAAAAAATTGTTGCAAGTGTGTTGTGACTTTATAACTCACGAACGGCTGGACCGATTTGAATAAATTTTTTTGTATGCGTTTGGGTGGCGCCCCGGGTGGTTTATATTTACAATTCGGTCCAATTGGACAAAGGGGCGTGGCACCGCCCATACAACTTGAAAATCAAAAGGGCTGTATCTCATGAACTATCAGAGGTATGAAGATGAGATTTGGAATATATGTTGTTGGAGCAGTAATAATTACAGCCAAGGTGGAAGTGGGCGGTGCCACGCCCCCTTTTCAAAAATCGCTCTAACGGCTTTTCTAATAGACCGATTGATACGAAAATTTTACCAAATGGTACTGTTGACCTGTTGATAGTCCCTGGCTATAATAGATTGTGATTGGATAAAGGGGCGTGGCACCGCTGATACAACTTGAAAATCAAAAGGGCTATATCTCATGAACTATCAGAGGTATGAAGATGAGATTTGGTATATATGTTGTTGGAGCAGTATTAATTACAGCCAGCGTGGAAGTGGGCGGTGCCACGCCACCTTCTCAAAAATCGCTCTGCAGGCTTCTCCAATAGACAGATTTATACGAAAATTTTACCAAGTGGTACAGTTGACCTGTTGATAGTCCCTGGCTATATTTGGTTGTGATTGAATAAAGGTGCGTGGCACCGCCCATACAACTTGAATATTAAAAGGGCTATATCTCATGAACTATCAGTGTTATGAAGATGAGATTTGGTATATATGTTGTTGGAGCAGTATTAATTACTGTAAGAGTGGAAGTGGGCTGTACCACACCCCTTTTAAAATAAACAGTTATAACTGTCAAAATTCCACAGTATATTGCAGTTCGCCTAGAGATATGAACAGTAAGGTGGGCCAGTTTTTTTATTCGCAAAAATTGTAACCAAATCTACGATAAATTGTTAGAAAATGTCACCAATAAACTTTGTGTGTAATATCAATTCCTAGCTCGCGCTGGGATAGCATAATTTAGTGCAGAAAACTTAAATTTTGATAGAAGTGTCTTAAAGCTGAAGTCTGTACGCTTTCAATAATCATGGAGCAACGAACGTAACTTCTAAAAGAAGCGCGAAACGGAGTAAATAAACGAAAAATCCTTTTATCTGAAAAAAAGTATCAGCTAGGATTTTGATTCATGTGGATTTTTAATGTACAATTGACCCCCAACAAAACACCATTTACCGTTTTTGTTGCCATTTTAGGTCAACCAATTCGTCATTCAGACGAGGTGTGTGAAGTGTGATAGACTTTCTTTGAAAAATCACCATGTAAAGACTACACAAGAACAACGTTTACAAATCTTGCAAATTTATTTTCAAAATGCGCGTTCTGTTTGCCCTTTGTGAAGTTTATGGTGCATATACTCATCCATCTGAGCAGCTAATAGAAGCCATCGACGCTGTAGACGTAAGTGTGACAGGGGACTCGAATTTATCGGACCGACGCCATTCTCAGCAACTCGGTCTCTGCAAATGCTGAGGAAAGATCTTGGCCTATATTCATATATCCAACTGGTAGAAGAACTAAAACCAGTGGACGATCAATTGATTTTTTTTTATTTATCATGTCATTGCACATTATTTGAAGGAGAAATGGTTCCAACACGACGGCGTAAAATGCCATACAGCGCGTGAGATCATCACTTTGTAAAGCCAAACGTTGGTGACCGAATTATCTCATAGAATGGTAATACGAGTTCAATACAAAGATAGTATTTGGAAATATTCTTGATCCATGTGAGAAGAAGACATGGCAAAAGAGGTTTTTATGGCTAAAGGCATGAAGCTTCAAACGAAATTTTCATTTTCGGTCAATAGGCGGAGAAGGCATGTCAAAAGTGTTTTTTACGCCCAAAGAGATAGTTAGTATACAGACGGTTACCGCTACTACATTGAATTTTGATCTTTAACGGAATGTCTGTTTCCGATTTGTAAAAGATATGACTTTGCTGATGAACTTTTTATTATCGTCATAGAGCCTATGATATTTAGAATTTAAAACAACAACACTTAATTTGTTAACTTTCATGTTAAGGAGTTGCTTGAAATAAGTTACATACAGTGGTGTGCGATGAAATAGAGTCGCACCTAACCAAAATTGTCAAAGCAAGAAAAATTCACAAAAAAATATTTTTTTATGGAACTTTCAGTTATTTTTATTAAATTTCAATACTAATCTAACAAAATCGAATATCAGTGTGGCAGTTCAAAACTTTAAATGGCACAAACAAATAAAAATATTTGAAATTCCCAGGATTTGGCTGTGAACAAAAATAGAGAATAAATTTACCGACCTTAAAGTAAATAAATAAGTTATTTAAATTAAAAAAATGTTTCAGTTATATCTTACTTTACCTCAGTAGTTTGAAGAATCGCCATTATTTTTAATTACTGCTGTGCACCGATTTGGCATTGAATCCCCTAACTTTTGACAAGTCTGTATTGGAATATTCTTCCACGCAACTTTAACCATTGCCCATTGTTCGTCCTTATTAGATGGATTCTTGACTTTAAGAGCCATTTTTAACCCCCGCCACAAATTCACAACAGGATTTGGGTCTGGCGATTGTGCAGGCCATCTTAAAACTTAATTTTTTTTGTTTTCGGAATTTAGTTTAGCCAATTCCATGTGTGTTTCGGGTCGTTGTCTTGCTAAAACACCCAACGAGGTGGCATTTGCCATTCAGTCTAAGGCATCATGAAGCCATTCAAAATATTTGTGTAAAATGTAGCGTCAGATTTAACCTCAAACCGAAATACAGGCCCAGTACTATAGTACGAAAAGCAACCCCATATCAGTATGTTCCCACCACCAAGTTTCATGGTCATGATGGTGTGTTTGGGAAGATATTCGCTGTTGTGGACGATAATCGGTGTTGGGTGGTCTTTGTAAAGGAAGCTCAATGCGATCAGAGTTAAAAAACTTCACTTTCGTTTCATCTGACAACAAAATATTCAGCCACTTGGTTACTGGCCAATCCGCAAGTTCTTTGGCGAACTCAACTCTTCTTTTTTCGTTTTGTTTATGGTAAAATAGATGCTAAATCTTACACAAATATTCTGAATGCCATCATAATGTCTTATGCTGAATGGGAAATACCACTACGATGGGTGTATCACCAAGAAAACGACCCGAAACACACATGGAAAAAGGTTAACTTCAATTTGGAAATAACTAAGTTGGAGTTTTAAGACGGCCTGGACTATCGCCAGACTTAAATACTATTAAGATTTGTGGCGGGAGTTAAAAGTGACTTTTAAAGGAAAAAATCCATGTAATAAGAATGAACTATGGGCAATGATTGAAGTTTCGTAGTAGAATATTCCAATTCGGACTTGTCAAAAGTTAGGGGATTCAATGCCAAATCGTTGCACAGAAGAAATTAAAAATTATGGCTTTTTTACTAAGTACTGAGGTAAAGAAAGATATAACTTAATAATTTTTTAAATTAAAGTCACTTATTTATTTACTTTCAGGTCGATAAATTCTTTGACTCTATTTTTGTTCACATCCAAATCCTGGGAATTTTAAATATTTTTATTTGTTTGTGCCATTTTAAGTTTTGAACTTCCACACTGATATTCGATTCTGTTAGATTTTTATTGAAATTTAATAAAAATAACTAAAAGTTCCATAGAAAAATATTTTTTTGTGAAATTTTCTTGCTTTGACAATTTTGGTTAGGTGCGACTCTATTTCATCGCACACCACTGTAAGTTAATAAACTCAACATATCATTATCGAGCATAAGTACCGTTTTTAAAGTACTTTGTAGACCTAAATGTGAAATATATTACAAGTTAAAATGCAATAGCGAAGCATTGCCGGGCCCACTAGTATTATTATAAAAATAAAATTATAAAAATAATAATATTATAAAAATAATATAATTTCAAAAATAGAATAATAATAGAATTGTAAAAATTATAATACTAATTAAAAATTTAAAAATAAAAATAATAAAATTGTAAAAATAAGTAAATTTTAAAAATAATAAATATAGTAAAATAATAAAATTGAAAAAATACTAAAAATAATAAAAATAATAATATTTTAAAAATATAAAAATAATAAAATTATAAAAATAATAAAATTATAAAACTAATAAAATTATAAAAATATTAAAATTATAAAAATATTAAAATTATAAAAATAATAAAATTATAAAAATAATAATAATATTTATTAATAATAACAATATAATAATAAAATTTTTAAAATATTAAAATTAATAAGAATAAAATTAATAAAATTTTAAAAATATAAAAATTTAAAAAAATACAATAATAAAAATTTAAAAATAAAAAAACTATAAAAAAATAAAATTGTTAAAACAATAATATTTTAAAAATAATATAATTATAAAAATAGTAAAAATATAATACTAATAAAATTATAAAAATAATAAAAAAAATTAAAAATAATAAAATTAAAAAATAATAAAACTATAATAATAAAATTTTTTTTAAAATTAAAACTAACAATATTGTAGAAATAATGTTACAAAAATAATAAAATTGTAAGAATAATAAAATTATAAAAATATTAATATTATAAAATTATAAAAATAATAAAGATTATTAAATGAAAATTAAATTAAATAATTATTAAAAATAATAAAATTATAAAAGTACTAAATTATAAAAATAATAAAAATTATAAAAATATAAAAATTATCAAAATAAGAGAAAAACAAAAAAAAAAATAAAAAAAAAAAATAAAAAAAATAATAAAATTATAATAATATAAAATAATAAATTTGTAAAAATAATAAAATTATAAAAATAAAAAATATAAAATAATAAATTTGTAAAAATAATAAAAATAATAAAATAATAAAATTATAAAAATAATAAAAATATAAAAATAACAAAATTATAAAAATAATAAAATTATACAAATATTATAAAAAAAATTTATAAGTAATAAAAATATAAAAATTTTAACTAATTTTAAATATAAAATTACATCAAATATTTAAAAAATAAATAAGTTACGTAAATTTTTAAATTAAAAAAAAATACTGTCACAAGAAAATTTTTATATTTTTAAAAAAATATGATAATTTCTATTGGGCGTTTCCAAAGTAACGGTCTACGAAAAAATCTACGAAAATTGGTAACTACCGTTACTTTGGAAACACACAATTTCAAAAGCTTATTTTTTTAAATAAAACCATTTAAAAAAAATTTATTAATTAAAAAATATTTAAAAAAAAATAATGTGTTTAAAAAATACTTTAAAAGAACCCTTGATTACGTAAACCATAATAGGAGCATATATATCAAAATAATCCAATTCAGTAATTTCTAAATCTTATGAGATGCAGAATCCTTAGGTAAATATACCTTACTCACTCACATACGTAAGACATTTTTCGTACAAACATGGTTGTCTGAAAAAAAGCGTGTATCCCAACAACTCCACCCTCTTCAGAGAATTTCGTTTGCCACTCGTCTTAACGTCACATAGCTATATATATAACTCACAATTCTTTTATATTTACCATTCATTTCACTCTCCCAGACCTTGACAATAAATTGTTCGTTGAGAAAAACTCGCATTACCCATCGGAATTCCATCACTTGGCTCTTCTTGTTTTTTTATAGTTCACATCCGTCAAGTGAACAAAGTAAATGTGGACAAAACAGACATTAAAACTTTATTAAAATTACATTAAATCGTAATAATAAAAGTTTGAAGCATTACAACGCTTCTTTACCCAACATTCACCACCCCAGTGGTAGTGGCTGTGACAGACAACAGCAATAACCGCCGTCGCCGGTGCGTCATAATATCATAAAATTACTCGTCGCCATATGTTGTGGCTATTATGGAGGGGGCAAAACACACAGTTTTTTATCCATTCTCGAGGACATTGCAGGATGATGGATAGATAATGGAAAAAACTCATCAAAAGGAGAGATGTATAAGACAAACAATCAATGTAGAAAGGGATGAGGGGTAAGGTCAGAAGACTGAATGGATTGGAATGTGGGGCCATGTGTGGGGGAGTTTGATTGATTTTACATTTCAAGTGATTGATTTTATTAGGTTTTTTTTTTGCGGAGGAGGATGCTGTCATGTTCGTATTAAAGTTTTCCTTAATGGTATCGTAAATTGTGGAGCACTTGAAATATTAAATTTTTAATAAGACAATTAATGAAAGGAATGATTTTTTTAATACTTGGAGTAGAAATTTGCAAAAAATATATTTGTTTAAATATTTCTCAAAAATAATTGAAGGTTGTAAAGTTTATGGCTTTAAAAAATAATGAAGTTTTTACTTAAGTAAGTAAAAAGAAAGTACGCTTTCATATAAAAAAGCAAGCAAAAAAAAACAGTAGTTTGAACGAATAACTGACACTAAAAATAATTCCGCAAAAAATCCATAAATTCGTCCATTACTTATTTATACAATTTATTATATATTTTTTTTCTATAATTTCTGTATATTTTTTAATTTATTTTTGTAATTTGGATTTAATTATAATTTTTTTGTTAATTTATTTTTTACATAATAAATTACAAATAATTTCTGTATATTTTTTAATTTTTTTATATTTTTTTTATATTTTTTTATATTTTTTGTATTTTTTTATATTTTTTATATTTTTTATATTTTTTATATTTTTTTATATTTAGATAGTGGTTAGAACACGCGACTACCATGCGGGAGATCGCAGGTTCAAACCTGGCTCCAGTCATCTTAAAAGAAAAAAATAAATAAAATTTTCTTTCATTGTCGGCTCCCCTCGAATGTTGTTTGACAGCAACTTCGCAGTATTAAGCGTCGATTCAATCGTCGTGTCTAGTAAGAGCTTCTCAAAACAGTGACGTTCGCATTCGTCGATAAATAAGTAGGTGCCGTTAGTTGTGAATCTAAAAATAGAAAGCGTGTTAATTCACAACAACGCGAGAAGCTATCCCATACCTCATTCATGGGGTGCAAAGGGAAATTAAGTTTTTTTAAGTTATATTTTTTTATATTTTTGTTTTTTTTTTAATACTTTTTTAGTTTTTTTACATCGTATTTTTAGTATTTTATAAATTCAATTTAACTTTTTTATAATTTAATTTAATTTTATATTTTATTATTTAATATTTAATTTTAAATTTTATAATTTAATTTTATATTTTATTTCACATTTTATATATTTCACATTTTTTTATATTCTGGTCATATTTTTTGTTACTTTAATTTTACAAAAATTGTTTACCTTGTCAAATTTTTTTTTATTTTTTTTTTAATCTTTGACGAAGCTTGAACAAAAAGTAATGAACATGGTTTTTATTTTTTGTTAATTCTTAGTTTATCTTTATATATAATATATAAATATTTTTTTAAATTATTTATTTTTATTTTTTCATATTATTAAATTTTTTATTTTTTATTGGTTTAATTTTTTATTTTTTATATTGTTTATTTATTTTTTAAAAAAGTTTTAATATTTTCTATTTTTTTTATTTACCCATTTAATTTACGCATGTTTTCAATTCCTTTTCTTATAATTTTTTTTTTGTTTTTAAATATATTATTTTTTTATTTTGTTTTATATAGTTTGTTTTTTTTATATTTTTTTTATTTATATATTCCAAAGTTTAGTTCTTTTTTGTATTTGTAATATTTTCTCATTAGTAGCCTATCGATAGCAGAGGAGAGTGGTCGCTGAACTACTTGTCTTTGATATTGTGTTACTCAAACTCTTTTCAATCCTGAAGATGTCTTTCGACGAAAGACGAAATATTGAAAATAAAAGATAAAAACAAAAATACTGACCTCGAGCCTAATTATTTAAAATTTGGAATATTATATCATTTTTTTTATTTACTCATTTAATTTACGCTTTATTTTAAATTTCTTCTCCAATTTTTTTTAGTTGGATCCTTTTTTTCTTAATCCATATAATTTTTTTTATTTACTTTTAGTGATTATTTCTTCCATATTTTTTTATTTACTCTTCAAATTGGCTCTTATAATTTTTTCTTTACTTTCTTTTTTGGTTTCTTAATTTGTTTTGACCAATTTTTTATTTCTATAAATTTTTTTTATATATTTACTCCTTTGAATTAATTTGTCAATTAAATCGTCATGTTTAATAATTTTGAACTTACGTTTGAAATTGTCTCATAAATTTTCACAAATTCTTACCTAAAAGAAAAAGAAGAGAAAAAAATTATTTAGTTTTTAGTTGTCAAACATTCTTTTATACATATACTTCATAAGGTTAGTGATTGTTTAGTAACATTTAATTGGTCTCAACCACAATTGATTGATTTTTAGAGTAGTCAATTTTATGTGCTATAGACGGCGCTCTAGTCAGTTAAAAAAAAAACTATTTAAACTCTTACGATATACAAACGAAACGTAATCGCAGCGATTACGCTTGAAATTGTTTCTTATTTACGTTAATGCTGTTATTTGCATACTGATACAGCTCACGGTGCCAATAATTCCATTTTCTTTGTCTGTTATAAATTGATTTTTTTTTTTTGTTGAATTTTTATGATTTGTTTATGTTTCTGTTTATATGAGCAATTTTATTTCTGTTGGTTTTCTTTTTATTGAAATTGTTGTGTGTTAGATTATTTATGAGAATTATGCAATCATTTAAATCCATTTTGGTCAGGCCATTAAATTAATGGACCTCCACCAGTCAGTAGCTGTGGTGGCCAATGGCCAGAGAAAAATGCTGGTGATCGATGCAAAGTTATGGTCACTGGCGGTGGTGGTGTTGGTGGTATGGTAATTTCAGAAAAGCACATTTGGAATTTTCTACATCGTCTAGTAGTTAATACGCAAATATTAAAATAGTATACAAA
Organism: Muscina levida; assembly: GCA_964034835.1. Lineage (NCBI taxonomy): Eukaryota > Metazoa > Arthropoda > Insecta > Diptera > Muscidae > Muscina > Muscina levida. Next base: position 32,423,923 of record OZ035882.1, on the reverse strand, counting down.
ATTAAACAATATTAAATTTGTTACTTTAAGCAATGAACAGAATTTGAGTGTATTTGCTAACAAATCCTTTTTTTTTTAATTTTCTCTCAGTGTAATTGACTTATTTTATATATCTAATAAGATCACCTTAATTGGACTATAATCCCTCTAAAATATGAGTAATTTACCACTTACTACTACTACAAAAATCAACTCAATCCAACTTAAATTTTTTCGCGTTACAATTTATTTTGGTCACTGGGGGAACAAAAAAAGAGCCAAAATTGTTACGTCCAGCACACCGGCAGTTGGACGTGGTTGGCTGCTATTCAAAAGCTACTACACATATAGTAGAGAGACAAGCGTAAGTCTCTGTATGATTGATGTATTTTATTGTGTGATTTCATGTGTGTGTCTTTTTTTTTATTCAGATATATAACAATTTTTTTTTTTTGTTATCTAAGATTTCATAATTTCTGTGTTATTTTTGCCAAAAAAAAAAAAAATTGACGGGAAAAAGATAAAAGATAATGCGTTGGTGGTTATCATGGTTGGTATGTAACGACGATATTATTGCTATCGTTAGTGATTTAAATGGTCGGAGGATTGTGGTCGAAAAAAAATGAATTAAAAAAATGTGTGTATTTTTTTGGCAACCAAATAAGGTTAATTTTACTCAAACTGTGGACAAAACCACGATGAAAGAGTGCAAAATGAAATATCTGTAAAAAGCATTTCTTTTGTTTTGCGGGCATATTAAGCGTTAAATACGCTCTTGATAAGGGTGCGCTGCGCGTACATCGCCCAATCATTCAGTGCTCATAACACATATTTGGCCTTAATATGGAAAGCTTAATTTGGTCTCACACATTAAATTAGTGATGTAAAAGTATAAACATTTTTTTTTTTGGGTAATGTGGTCAACAAAAAATTGGTGTTGTGATAAATAACAAAAAAAAAAAGAGTTAATGATTTGAAGAGGCCTAAAAAAATATGACACACAATAGCTGTGAACATTGTGAATATAAGAAATGACAAATTATATTATTCATAGAAGTTTTAAATTGAAAAAGTGTGGCGAGATTTGCTTAAATGTTTTAATTTGGATCGATATTTTGGCTTTAATAATACCAGTTTACAAATCTTTATTTTTTGTCTACTGCAGAGATCTAAATAATTTTTTTCTATATATTTCGGCCTCCTAAACACATATATGACTTTTAAAACTTTTTCCTCCGTTTAGTTTTCAAGATATGTATTTTTTAATTGTTTACAAATTTATGAGATTTATCAGCTTATTGGTGAGTAATTCGTAAAGTGCATAACGATTTGAAAAATAATTGCTTGAATTGAAATCCTACCTGATCATTTTTTGAAAATATCGATATTTTTCATTTCTGCTGACTGGACCAAAAGTCTTTTTACTTTTTAAACGACGACAATAAGAAAACTGGACAAATGAGATAAAAGCTGTTTATTTATTATAATAGTACACAAACAAGAATTTAATTATCATTTATGTATGATCTTAGATTATTTTAACATTGCCACAAGCTGGAGGCTTAAAATGCACGCCAACATTTTTGAAAAATACCGATATTTTTCACTTAAACTAAATTCTGCTTATAAACGACAAAACAAAAACATTGGTAAGAAGTGATTTGAGTGCAACATTTGCGACAGTATGCTGACGATTTAATGTGCGAACTATTTCAAACATTTAAATGCCTTTTCAGTATTTATAGAAATTATCTAATACACTGACTGTCTCATAACTGCCATAAGGGCTTAATCGTAAATATGATGTAAGGTATTATACCAGCAACATTTTTTTTCTCCGGTAATGTTTTTTAATTAATTTATGATTATATAAACAAATAACGGCAGCACCCACTCATTGGTCATATAAAGGAGGAGCTTTAAAGACATACCCACAAAAAAAATTAACAAATTGTTATATTCCCCCTCAGAAAATTTTGTTTACCAACAGCTCCCACTACCGCCACCCTCTGTTTTACAATCTAAGAAATTAACATAAAATGTCTAATAAAAATTAGTTAACAATAAATAATAATTAAATGAAACGAGCTAAAAAAAAATCAACCAAAAACCACTGTCTCTAATTGTTTATGTAGAAAGTTTATTAACTAGCTGGGCTAGCTGTCTGCTTAGTTTTTGTTTTTTATTATTTGTTATTAAGCTTGAAAACGTTCAGCGTAAGAAGCACAAGCGAAAAAAAATCAAACGTTGTTGTGTTTTATTTTTTTTTTGCTTTCTTAAATGCTAATAATGGTGAGAAAATTATGTTAAAACTAAATGCAGGAAGTCATTCAAGTGTAAACAATAAAGAACAGAAATGGCTATAAACAAAGTACAATAAATAACCATAAAAAAAACAGAGGAGAAGATTTAAGCGTAAAATCTGTAGTAATTTCAGGGGTTAGATACAGTGGTCGTTTTTATTTTTTGTGAGGACGTATTTGTATAATGGGTACAATAATATTTTACAATAACAATTTCTTGCATAATTTTTTTTGGCAGTTTATATGAATTTTTTTAAACATGGTATTTTTGAAACATGAAAATATTATTAAAAAAAATATCTGCTTTTACGACCTTAGTGGTAACCTGAACACTTTTTGCCGTTTTCAATTATAATTTTTTTTTTTTTGATTTTTTTAACTTGATTTTATATTATTTATTTTTTTACTTTTTTATGTTTTCAAAAAAAATTTATATATTTTTGACTTTTTATAATTTTTTTTTTCATTTTTCTTTGATATTTTTATATAATTTTTTATATTATTTTTTTTATATTTTATTATATTTTTTTATATTTTGTTATATTTTTTATATTTTTTTTTTTAATTTATTTCTAAAATCTATAATTTTTGTAAAGTAATTTAATTTAGAATTTTGAGGTATGTTTACAATCGGATACATGTCAAATCAGTGAACCAATATCTTCAAAAAAGGAAATTCATAATCAATACTTTATATTTTTCAAAAGAACTCTTATATTTTTTACCTTTTTATAATTTATTTATATTTTTTAATTTTTTTTATATTTTTTAATTTTTTATATTTTGTAATTTTTTTACATATTTAAATCTTTTATATTTTTTAATTTTTGTGATGTTATAAAATTTTGAAACTTTTGTTATGTTTACAGGTTAAATCATGTTATGTTTTTTGTTAAATCAGGTAAGTGCAATTCCATTGGGACACGTGGTGTGACTATGTTACTGAATTTTTTTGTTACATTTCATAAATAGAAAATTTATTATAAAAAAAGCTGTGATTACCAAGACTGTTCAGTTTTAAAACGTTTAGTAACGCGCAGACACGGTAAGAACTTTAGTTCTGCTCAGAATGTCCATTAGAAGAAGAACGACGGGTGTGACCTTAGAAATTTAAGCTTTTACAAAATTATTTCGGGTTAAATTCTGTAAAATTTTCCGTAGAAAGTCCACGATTAGTGTGATGTAGGTAATTGTTTATATTGTTTTTGATTGTGTTAAATATTTACTGTTCGCAAAAAAGTACTTTTTATAAAAAAAAAAAAAAAATTCAGGAAAAAAGGACGGGTGTGACCTAGTAAAATAAACTCCAAAAGAATGAAGAAACTAAAGTTATTATAAAGTTCAATTACATAACAAACATAAGCCTATACATATAAGAAAATAATAAGACATTTATTTATTCGTCATCTGTAGTATCTTATACATCATAATTATAGTGGGTAAATTTTTTTCTCGACCAAGCTTTTACCATGAGTCTAAAATCAAAATTGAGCGCCCGGTTAGTACCGAGAAACTTTTCGTGTTGGGGAAAAAATCCACTACCATAACCGCAACTGCCCCGAAATCATCCCTAGAGGGTTCAAATAAGTGACCGACCCCAGTAATTTTTCTCATCTTCACCCCCTAAGGGGATTTCTTCCCACCGCTCTAACAGCCCTAAAGGAGTCAAATATATGAAAAACCCCCAACAGTTGCTCAAAACATATCTACCCTGTATTTTGAACCCTTAAGGTGGTTTCCATACAATTTTTATTTATAATTTTTATTTAATTTTGTCTAGCCACTCCCGTGGTGCCTCCTAGAGGGGTAAAATGTATGACCGACCCCCACTAGTATTTTGTTGTTCTAACATACCTACCCTCAATCTTAACACCCTAAGGAGGCTCTCATACAAAATGCACTTACGTATGTAGTGGCCTTTACCATGGCCAGTAGGAACAAAATTTCATGTCAAACGTATTTATTATGGCTTTAATTTTATCCAGGGACGGGTGTGACCAAATGTTTTCTTAAACTAAATACCTAAATATTCAACTAAATGTTTACAAAATGTCACTATATTATTAATTGCTCTTACATTGTTATTGTTTTATCATGTAAAGTAACAATTTTATTAAACTTTTGTCAAAATTTACAAGGACGGGTGTGACACAAAATTCGTATATTTCTATTTACGTATAACACTTTTATTATAAATCATACAAACCCGAAACCTAAGGAGGAAGCAAACACAAGTTTTGTCTTTCCGGTGATAACAGATTTTACCTATCAAGATAAATGAAATATTCGAAAATGTTAATGTATGTTCTAGCGTATAAAAATGGAGATGAGAGTGTTCGTTATATGCTAATTTCAAACAGCTGCCAAATTGATAAAAAATTAAAAATATATATATTTTTTTTCCATTTGTCTTGTAGATATTAATTGACATATTATTATTTTAAATATGGAATTATATTTTTTTTGTCTAGAGCCGTTTAACGTGGAATTGTGCAATAACAATTTCTTGTTTCATTTTTGGACAGATTATTTTATGAATTTTTTAAAACTTGGTTTTATTGAAAAATTAAAATTTCTCCTTTGATTTTTTAGGAAAGGACTCATTTTATTAACAACATATCAAATTTTACAATCTCTTTTTTCCGTTTTTATTTATTTTAATAATTTTTCAACTTGATTTTATTTAATTTTTTATTTTTTTTTTTGTATTTATATATTTTTCAAAAAAAAATATATATTGTTTTACCATTTTATAATATTTTTTAATTTTTTTAAAGTATTTAAATTAAGAAACTTTTGGATGAATGAGATATGTTAAATCAGTGAACTAATATCTTCAAAAGTGGAAATTTATAAACAAAATTATATTTTTCAGGAAATATTTTTTATTTTTATAATTTATTTTTTTTTGTTTTTAATTTTTTTTTTTTTGTTTTTAATTTTTTTTTTTTTGTTTTTAATTTTTTTTTTTTTGTTTTTAATTTTTTTTTTTTTTGTTTTAAAATTTATTTTTTCAATTATTTTTTTTTTAATTTTTATTTAAATTTTTATTTTTTTTATATATATATATTTATTTTTATTGTATTTTTTTTTAATTTTTGTGAAGAACAAAAATTAGAAACATTTTAATTTTGTTTTTTTTTTAATTTTTTTAACTTGATTTTATATTATTTTTTGTATTTTTTTAGTTTTTTATATTTTCAAACAAAATGTTTATATTTTCGACTTTTTACAATTTTTTTTTGTTTTATTTTTTTTATAATTTTTTATAATTTGTTTAAATTTTTTATATTTTTATTAATATTTTATTATATTTTTTATTTTATTTTTATATTTTTTTATATTTTTTATATTTTTTATATTTTTTATATTTTTTATATTTTTTTTATTTTTTTAAATTATTTTTATAATCTATAATTTTTGTAAAGTAATTTAATTTAGAATCATTAGGTATGTTTATAATCGGATACATGTTAAATCAGTGAACTAATATCTTCCAAAATGAAAATTAATAATCAAAATTTTATATTTTTATTATTTAATTATATTTTTTAATTTTTTTTATATTTTTTAATTTTTTTATATTTTTTAATTTTTTTTATATTATTTATTTTTTTATTTTTTTTATATTTTGTAACTTTTTTATATATTTTAATCTTTTATATTTGTTACTTTTTCATATTTTTTAATTTTTGTGAAGTTATACAATTTTGAAACTTTTGTTATGTTTACAATTCCATTGGGACGTGTGTGACCATGTTACTGACACTTTTGGTAATAATTTATACATAAAAATGTTATTATTTAAAAAAAAAAGCTGAAATATGATAAATCAGTGAACTAATATATTCAAAAGTGGAAATTTATAATCAAAATTTAATTTTTTCAACAAATATTTTTTATTTTTATAATTTTTTTTTTGTTTTTTAATTTATTTTTTTCATAATTTTTAATTTTTTTATACATTTTATTTTTTTATATTTATTTATATTTTTTTAATTTTTGTGAAGTAACAAAATTTAGAACATTCGGTATGTAAACATCAAACATCAACATAAACATAAACATCGGATAAATGAGATATGTTGAATCAGTGAACCAATATCTTCAAAAGTGGAAATTTATAATCAAGATTTATATTTTTCAAAATATATTTTTTATTTTATAATTTTTTTAAATTTTTAATTTTTTATTTATTTATATTTTTAAAATTTTTTTTAAATATTTTTTTTAATTTTTTTTTATATTTTTTTTATATTTTTATATATTTTTTTATATTTTTATATTTTTTTTTATATTTTTTTTATATTTTTTTTTATATTTTTTTTATATTTTTTTTATATTTTTCATTTTTTTTTTATTTTTGTGAAGTAATAAAGTTTAAAAATATGGTGGGAATACTGCTTTTTCATTTAGTTAGCTCTTTTCCGACTCTACCTAACCCCTTACGTATACAAACAAATCAAAATGAATTCTATGCGAGGTTTCAATAAACAAACAAACTCTCTCGCTATAGATCTAATGATAGTTTTTAATATTTTGTTAAAGAAACAAAACAATTTGCAATATTTGCTAACTGTCTAAAGTTTAAGATCGTTTAAGATTCCCACGTGTAATTGAATACATGACGCTCGAGGAAATATTGGCAATAATTTTTCCATCAACATACAAATTTCACTCTTAATAAATCAACAACATTTTTGTAAAAGGTATAAAAACGCCACAGCATCAAGTCACTTGATTTATATTATAAACTTTGGGACTTGTTGTCTAATTCTCATGTCACAAGAAATAAGTTAAAATAAATGTTAAACGAAAACCTAAAAAAAAAATAGTGACAACATAAATTTATACAAAAAAAAACTGTTTGGGATTTAAATGACTTCAGTAGCTTTAACCTACCCAAACACACAGACCAAAGATGGTGTTGACGTTTCATTAGTAGCAGCATGTGTATGCGTGTCTGTATTTTGATTGCAAAGAAAACTTATGTTCAGGCTAGAAAAGCAAAAAAAAAATATTCTAATTGTGCTTCTTGGCAAAACCACCAAATGATGGCGAAAGTTTTTGCGTCTTGTATTTTTTTTATTTTGGAAATATTTTTCTATTATAGGAAATTAGAAAGTATCTTAACTAACTCTGTTAGCTGTGAAAAGAATTAATTTTATTTGTGGTCTCTACAAATTGAATTTATGCATAAAGGAAGTTGCTACTCTTTTGTAGATTAGTTAATAACATTACCATATGTGTGTGAGCAGCAACATTTTAATTTTCTCTTAATGGTTGCTGAACAGAAAATATATATTGAATTTTTGTTTGTTTTGGTTAGGAGAAGTTTAAGATTTAATATGTCTGAGAAATAGATTTTGTTGATTTTTTTAGGAAATGTAGGTGCAGTTTTATGGCTAACATAATTAAATTAGTTTTAGGAATTTTACAAATTGATTAAAGCGATTTGCTTTTTGGTACAATAAAAGTACTTATTGGTAGAATTAAAGTTCTTTTCGAACGATAAAAGTAATTTTTTTAAGTGTTATTATTGTGGAAAATATGACCGCAGTTAAGGCAATTTAACCCTTAAATACCCAAGAAACCAAAATATGGATGTGTACAATTTTTTATTATCAGAAGGTGCAAAATGATTTATTCATCGCCCAAACGATGTTTTATTAAGGAAGTCTTTTAATAACGTCTTTAATTCAATGAAGGCGTCATTTACGAACTACAAACAACACTTAAAAACCCCTTGAGTAAAGAAAGGTGTTTTTTTGTTGTATTGTTGAAGAAATGTATTACCATGTAATTAAATCATGTAGCTTTCAAATTTATAATCCAACACTTTTTCTCTCTCTCTTCCTAAACCAATCAAATCACCGCGACCATTTAATAGTTGGCATGTATAATTTTTCGCCAGTGGTCTATCATACAGTCACCATCTATTGTCGACAACGACGCCGCCATTGAATCCTCTTGAATGATGAAGTGTCACTTTCAAGTAGAGTATTTAGTTACTGCAACGGCATACAAAAAAGTTAGCAAAACTTTTGTTTCAAAACACTTTCCCTTCCTCTAACTTTAAAAAGAAGCGCGAAACAAAAAACACAATCTTCATATGAAATTTAATACTTGAGATGTTTAAAAAGAAATAATCTTTGTTAGGCCTTAGGTAATAGAAATTGTAATTAAACGAGTGGCCTTAAGGCAACAGAAGCTGAAGAGAGTTTTGCAAAACTAATAAAAATAGAAGATGCGCTTTTATAATAATTTGAAAGCGGGAAGAATTTAAGTCATTAATATGGAAAGGAATTGTATGCACTAAATAAGCGCTTATAACATGCATATAAAATTAAAAAAAAACACATAAAATATGCAGTTAACAAATTATTTAAAATGTTGTAAACATTTTTTGTAATTCAGATGAATATTATGCAGCGAATTATAAAGAAAATTTAACTTAAAGATGCCCCAGTGGCAAATTTATGCAACAAAAAATGCATTTATTGTAAAATTTGTTAAAATATGCGCATAATATATGTAAAATTTCCAAAATATGCAAAAAAAAAGATTGAATGTAATTTTAAAGTAAATTTCGTGATTCGTAAAGATAACTTTACTGTTTCTATTTTAGGATATCAAGAAATTACATGCATTTGCATAAGATTCCTTGCCCTAGTCATTAATTTTAATTTTTAACAAATTCGTTATGCAACAACACGTATTTTTCTTAAATATGCAAAATATCAAAAATATTCAGAACTAAATATGCGAAAAATCCAAAATATGCGAAAAATACGAAATATGCGAAAAATTCGAAATATTCGAAAAATCCAAAATGTTTTAAATATATAAAAAAAAATGCGAAATATCCAAAATATGCAAAAACGATTGAATCACATTTTAAAGGAAATTTCATGATTCGTAAAGATAACTAAACTGTTTCTATTTAAGGTTATCCAGACAAAATATGCATTTGCATAAGATTCCTTACCCTAGTTCTTAATATAAAATTTTTACATATATAAAGATTTTCACTAATTACGTTGTTTTTAGCATGGAAGTCGTTAAGAAATATGTAAATATTTGCTTTGCTTATAACTGCAACAATTGCTAGATCCTCTAGTCGCATTAACACGTATTTTTCGTTAAATATGCAAAATATGCGAAATATCCAAAATATGCAAAATATCTAAAATGTGAAAAATACAAAATATGCGCAATATTTAAAAAAATTCGAAATATGCAAAATATCTTAAATATAATATGCAAAAAATTCAAAATATGCCAAATATGCAAAAACGATTGAACGTCATTTGAAACGAAATTTCATGATTCGTAAAGATAAAAAAAAATCAAAATATACGAAAAATCGAAAATAGGCGAAAAATTCGAAATATTCGAAAAATCCAAAATATGTTAAATATATAAAAAAAAAGCGAAATATCCAAAATATCCAAAAACGATTGAATCACATTTTAAAGGAAATTTCATGATTCGTAAAAATAAATAAACTGTTCCTATTTTAGGTTATCCTGAAAAAATATGTTTTTGCATAAGATTCCTTGCCCCAGTCATTAATATAAAATTTTTACAAATTTAAAGATTTTCACTAATTGCGTTTTTTATAAATTAAAAGTCGGTAAGAAAGAACCAAATATTTGCTTTGCTTTAAACAGCAACAATTGCTTGATCCTTTAGTCGTTATGCAACAACACGTATTTTTCTTAAATATGCAAAATATCAAAAAGATACAATAATTCAAAATATGCAAAATAAATAACAATATATCCAAAATATACGAAATATCCAAAAATATGCGAAATATCCTAAATATGTAAAATATGCAAAAAAAAATATATATATGCAAAATATATAAAATATGCGAAAATTTCAACATATGCGAAATATTCAAAATGTGCTAAATATCGAAAATATGCGAAAAATCTAAAATATGCGAAAAATCTAAAATATGCGAAAAATCCAATATATCGAAATATCCAAAAAAACGATTAAATTTTAAAAGAAATTTAATGATTCGTTAATATATGTATATAATATCCAATATATCGAAATATCCAAAATATGCGAAATATCAAAAAATTATTAAATTTTAAAAGAAATTTCATAATTCGTTAAGATAACTAAACTGTTTATATTTTAGGTTATCCTGAAAAAACATGCATTTGCACTTGCCCTAGTCATTAATATAAAATTTTTACAAATTTAAAGAGACTTTCATTAATTGCGGTTTTTATAAATTTGAAGTCGTTACGAAAGAAACAATATTTCCTTTGCTTTGGACAGCAACTATTGTTCGATCCTCTAGTCGTTATGCAACAACACACATTTTTCATAAAATATGCAAAATATCTAAAACATGCGAAAAATCAAAAATATGCGCAATATTTAAAAAAATGCGAAATAACCAAAATATGCGAAATATCCAAAATATGCAAAATATCCATAATATGCAAAATATGCAAAATATGCAAAATATCCAAAATATGCATTTTAAAGGAAATTTCATGATTCGTAAAGATAACTAAATATCGAGAAATAATTTGCATTTGCATAAGATTCCATGCCCTGGTCAAAAATATAAAATTTTTACATATTTAAAAATTTTCACTAATTGCGCTATTTATGAATTGGAAGACGTTAATAAAGGAACAAATATTTGATTTGTTTATAACTGCAACAATTTTTTACTCCACCAGTCGTTTAGTAACTAGTGCTTAGTTAACTTATCAACTAAATATGTAAAATATGCAAAAAAAAATATATATATGCAAAATATATAAAATATGCGAAAATTTCAACATATGCGAAATATTCAAAATGTGCTAAATATCGAAAATATGCGAAAAATCTAAAATATGCGAAAAATCTAAAATATGCGAAAAATCCAATATATCGAAATATCCAAAAAAACGATTAAATTTTAAAAGAAATTTAATGATTCGTTAATATATGTATATAATATCCAATATATCGAAATATCCAAAATATGCGAAATATCAAAAAATTATTAAATTTTAAAAGAAATTTCATAATTCGTTAAGATAACTAAACTGTTTATATTTTAGGTTATCCTGAAAAAACATGCATTTGCACTTGCCCTAGTCATTAATATAAAATTTTTACAAATTTAAAGAGACTTTCATTAATTGCGGTTTTTATAAATTTGAAGTCGTTACGAAAGAAACAATATTTCCTTTGCTTTGGACAGCAACTATTGTTCGATCCTCTAGTCGTTATGCAACAACACACATTTTTCATAAAATATGCAAAATATCTAAAACATGCGAAAAATCAAAAATATGCGCAATATTTAAAAAAATGCGAAATAACCAAAATATGCGAAATATCCAAAATATGCAAAATATCCATAATATGCAAAATATGCAAAATATCCAAAATATGCATTTTAAAGGAAATTTCATGATTCGTAAAGATAACTAAATATCGAGAAATAATTTGCATTTGCATAAGATTCCATGCCCTGGTCAAAAATATAAAATTTTTACATATTTAAAAATTTTCACTAATTGCGCTATTTATGAATTGGAAGACGTTAATAAAGGAACAAATATTTGATTTGTTTATAACTGCAACAATTTTTTACTCCACCAGTCGTTTAGTAACTAGTGCTTAGTTAACTTATCAACTACCACTTTTTTATATCATTTCATGCCACTCTTTTGATCTAAGCTTTGACCTCCTTTATCTTGTATGTACATCTTAATATGCTGTTGTGCCATTTTATTTCTATGTTCTGACATTTTCATATTTAATTTATTTTCTTTTACATTTTAACATTCTTAGTAGTATACGCTTTTCCTCGTTTCACTTGTTTGTTCTTTGTATGTTTAACATGTGCGAGTGTGTGTTCTCTTTTGAATTTGTTCATTTATTCTTGACATTGACATCGACAAAGTTTTTATAGTATGATGAAGTTTTTTTAGTTTTCAACAAAGTACTTTTATAGCTTTTTTTGTAGCATATTTCAAAGAGAAGCCAGCAGACAATAGAAGTATGTCACGCAAAATATTTTTTTATTCAGATGACATTTTCAGCATTTTTTTTCGTTGCTCTTCTCATGTGACATTGTCACATGGAAAACTTTGTGGATTTTTATTTAATTAATTTTATGCCAACTGTTAATAGATTTGCGTTGGGGGAGAAGATGGATATCTGTGATGTGTTACATAACAAATTAGAGCAATAAAATAAATCAATATTAAAAATGATGTATTAGGAGACCGATCTTAGCATTATAGTTAGAGCAAGCGACTTTGAAGCTGGTGACCCAGGTTCGAGCCCTGTCACATCCATCAAATAGTACATTTTTTTGACAGGCGGTCTCCTCGTTATTGTAAGCAGCAACTTATGAGTGATGGAGTCAGTCGTTGTAAAACTGTAGTAGTTCACTTAAATAACATCAATCAAACTACCACGAGCAAGTAAGTCAACTACATACATATGACTATAGAACTACCTTACAAGAACTTTAGATACCCAACCTATTCCAGTGCTTAGAGACAACATTGCAGCATACCAAAGGGTGTTCCACAAACCGCTTTGATAAATAACATACATACATATTATAATTCATATTCATAAAATTGATCCATCTTATAGAAAATTGTAACCCTTTTGCTCTGCTTTCTTCACTTCAATTAAAATCTTGTCTTGCTTCTACACACCACAAATGTGTTGTGATTATTCTCGTACGACAACAATGCGTTATTCTTTTCTTGTGTCTTTTCATGTTTTTGCGTAAATTGAATATGATTAAAAAGTAACGTATTTTCACCACTTAATATTCAGACATTAATGAGCGAATGCCTTGACTCGAACTCGAACTTGAGTACAATAACAACTACTCTATGCTGCATAGCATAGAAGAAACACATGACAATAAATAAAAAGGTACCCAAACAACATCAACTCATCGCATCTCATCTCATCATGCGACCAATGTGCTACACGCCAAAAGAACAAGGAAGAGGAACTGGTACTGATGCAGAGAGACACACTCACATACAGGAAACTTGAAAAGAAGCTACAAATGTACATGCCAATGCATTGCCACTATAGTGCGCTATAGCACCCAAAGACGCATGAACGGACGGACAGACGGACGACCGGCCGGCCAACCCAGCTCCGGCAGCCGCAAAATAAAAGAGAAAATATCAAAAGAATTTGTTGCTTTCAAAGCGAACGACCTTCACAGTCATTGGACTCCCAACAGTTGTTGTCCGCATACAACACAAGCTACATACAGCTACAACAGGGGAAAAGCTGAAAGAAAAATGGTACAACAGCACAAACCAACAAACAAACAACGAACAAAAAAAAAACACCACAATAAGAGAAATATAACATAATAGTGAAAGAAGTAGGAAATTGAGTGAACAGCAGCAGCAGCAAGTACAGCGGTTATATGCCGAGGGACAGACGTGCAAAATGTAAGATGGTGAAAGAGAGGGAACCCTCATCAAAGATTCCATCTTTTCACTATTCCAAAAGTTGCAGCAGGCTTGATAGAATGCTGCGTCATGTAGACCTTTTATTTTTTAGCCAAACCTATTTGCAGAGAGGGGCGAACGCAGGCACTTCAAGACGGACGACTTCACCCATTCGTTCAGCCAAATTCGTCCGGCCGCTTCTTGTCTGCTGGAAAAGCCAGGAGAATGGATGAAGAGGAGACTCTGAAACCCTTAACCGATGACGATGAGTTTGCGATGACGCTGATGGTGTAGAAGAGACCAGTAACCATAATGTATGGTTTAGGTTCTTGCTTTTAACATTTAAACGACTCTAAGAGGGTTGTATGCCAACTACTATTATGCTACAAACAAACGAGGGTAGGAAAGAAATTCTATAAAAAAATGTTGACCAAATTCTTACAATCCCAAAATTTTTAAGATTTTTTACTTCACTACTTCGCTCGTGAGCACTGCAGAAAATTATACCACGTAGTCTTACCAACAGAATGACATTATATGTCGCTGCCAGTCAATTGAAATAAGAGTGGAGGATTTATTACTGACGAAATGGCAGGACAATAAAGGTGTCCGCCTACAAATGACAAATAGGTGCCACCACATTTTACTCTAGTACATCAACAATTTTGGGACATAATGTCTTTGTATTACACAATACAAAATTTTTCAGCTCATTAATTTGAGACTCAATTCTAAGAACGGCACGTGAAAGTAGCCCCAAAAAGAAGAAGTTCTGCATCATTCGTTTTGCCAAGTTACATGCCATAATAATTTAATATCGATTTGAAGTTAGAAAGTATCGTATAGGGGAATTTGGCACATTTTAGGCATGTAACATGACAAAACGAATGATGCAGAACTTCTTCTTTTTGGGGCTACTTTCACGTGCAGTTCTGAGAATTGAGTTCCAAAATCATGTGTTGTACTGTGTTAATGCAAAACATGTTTGCGATTTTTAACAATTGTCCTTCCAAAGCTTATCTTTTCCACTAAGATCCGGATCTACCAAAATTTTTTTCATTAGAAACAAAAATTGAAAAATTATGAATTTTTTATCTTCATTTTTGTCTTTTTGACCACTTTCACTCCAATTTATTGTCTAAACTGCTTGTAGTTATCATACAACATCCGTAAGAAGTTTGTGCCGTACAAAATCAGCAAACTTTAAAGCCAACGCGCAAAAGTGTATAAAAAAAGACTAAAAATGAGCGAAGAAAAAATGTTTATTACAATCGTAGCAACAGTGGAAGGTAAACACGAACAACAACAAAAATGTTTGAAACAAACAACTCGTATTAATTTGACGTAAAGACAATGACGTCGTCGTCAAGTGATTATAATTTGCTCTTCTACTGCTTTCATCCATGACGAACGAGAGTAGTAAGTAAAAAATGGAAAAACTATAGAACATTTGGATGGTTAAAAAAATTCAACACGATTTATGTGCAACAAAATAAATTAATGTAAAAAAATATAAATAAGCAGATGAAAAAAATAAAATAAAATAAAAAAAATTTCCTGATCCAAAAAATATACAAATAAAAAATTAAAAAAAAAAATATAAAAAAAAAATTAAAAAAAAAAATATAAAAAAAAAATATAAAACAAATACATAAAACAAAATAAAAAAATATATAAAACAAAATAAAAAAATATATATAAAAAAACATAAAAAATATATAAATATAACAAAAAAAAAAAAAATATATAAAACAAAAAAAAAATATAAATATATAAAAAAAACCAAAACAAAAATAAAAAAAATATATAAAAAAAAATAAATATAAAATAATGTAATTCCTATACGCACTTAAAAGGTAAAAAAAGGATAATTCTGAATAAATAAAGGCAAATATAATAAAAATAAACATGTCAAATAAGACTACAAAATTGAATTAAATTTACCAAAAAAAAATAATGAAAATTTTGTTATTTAAAAAAATAAAATAATAGAAAGATTGCCAGAAAATAAATGCAAATAAAAATAAACAATAATAATAAAATACAACAAAATTAAAAAAGTAAAAAAAAAAATATTTTAAAAATATTAAAATAAATAAACTCAATTATAAAAATATACAAAAAAAAAATTATTGTATAAAAAAGTATTCAAAAAAAATTATTAAATCAAAAAAGTCAACGAAAAAATAGATCGCAAAATAAAATGATATAAAAAAACAAAAAAAAATTGGAAAAAACAAATACAAACAAATAAACTTAAAAACAAATATCAAAAAAAATTAATGCAAATTAAAAACAAGAAATCCTTAACAATATAATAAAAAAATATTAAAAAATATTTGCAATAAAAAATAATTAAAAACAAATATTAAAAAAATAAAAATATATAACAAATAAAAAAAGTATTTAAAAAATTAAAAATATAAATATTTTTAAAATATTTAATGAAAAATAGCAAAAATAATTAAATAAGAAAACAATTAAATAAAATAAATATTTAAATAAATTATATAAATTCAAAATTAAAAATTAATACAAAATAAATGCGCAAATTAAAATTAACAACAAATTTCCATGTTGTATGGGAGGTACCACAAGGGGTAATCCTTATTCATTCCTGATTAAAATTTTCATAACCGTACAACTTACGCAAAATTTGAGTGTATTCAGTGTACTTAAAAAAAAAGATATGTATGTAAAATGATGATGCTGAATTCGGTAATTTTTATGGAAGGTACCAGAAGGGGTGTGTTAAATAGTTAGGTTTTCTGAGGTTGTGCCTCCTCTATCGCAATACAAATTAACCGACCAATTTTCAATACCAACCAAGTGTCCATTTGGAAGTTATGGAAGAAATATAAATTTTTCCAAAAATAGGTCATTTTGTATTGGAGGTACCAGAAGGCTTGAACCGATATAGTCCGTATTCATTCCTAGGTCCAATTTTCATAAGCGAACATCTTACGCAAAATTGGAGTGAGTTCAGTGTACTTATAAAAATGAAGTGTATGTAAAACTTTGAAGGTCAATTCGGTCATTTGTATGGGTGGTACCAGAAGGGGCGTGGCAACGGTTTTGGTTTTCTTAGGGTTTCTCTACTTTTGCAAAATAAACAATCTGACCAAACTCAAATATCCTCCGGTCGTCCGTTTGGAAGTTATAAAAGGAATAGTAATTATCCAATAATAGGTAGTTTTATATGGAAGGTCCCAGAAAGGGTGGGACTATTCTGCCCATTTACAATCCCATTAGTTCGTTTTGATAAATACTTATGCTAGTAAATTTTCATACCGATTTGTTAAGGTTTACTCGAGTTATCCTGCTCAACAGCCATCCAGCCAGCCAGACAGACGGACATAGCTAAATCGGCTTAAAAAGTCCTCAAACAAATTTGGTGTTAACATACTTGGGGCCTAAATCGTCTCCTTAAGTCCCTTTAATCCCTAAGGATGATGGTAAAAAAATCTGCGATTCCGAATGATGTTAACTTTAAAAACGTTTAAAAATTGGCAGAAACAAACTAACGAAACAGTATTTTTGCTCAAAATGGCAATTAGAAGGCTGTGCCGGGTGTGACCTTATAAATTCGAGATTAAAAAAAATAAGACTTTCAAGTATTTTGATGTAAATAATAGTTTGATATGTTATGTATTGTTACAAATACATACTGCTTTCAACAAAATTAATTGTCAAAGAAAAATTCTATTTAGAAAATGTGACAGGTGTGACTTAGTATCAAAAATCAAACAATTTACAAAAAATATAATTTTTATTGACTTCATGTATATAATCAATATACATGTAAACACATAAAAAATAATAAGGCATTTAGTTTTTCATCTGACGTCTATAGATAGATAGATATAAAAAAAAGAATGTTTAAAAGAATTTTTTAATTTAGGTAAGTATGTAAAGCAAACCTACACAGAGACTGCATCAGTTCTTTTAAAGTTATGCATTTTTTGAATACTGATTAGTTTTATAAAGTCTGCCAAACATATATAAAGATGCTAAGGCACTTATTGACATACACTGACGTAACTTTGAACATACACAACATCCTTTCTTTTCTATTTCTATCCTTTTTATTAATTTCCTTTAAGTTTCTTTCATATTTTTCTTTTCCCATTTTTGCATCTACTTAAGACACACTTTGGCGTGGCGGGTGTGACCAAATATATAAGAACATATTTGTATACAAAACACTCGAATATTAAAATATATGGCCACATTTAGCTTATTAATAAAAAGTTGGAAAGTATCAATGGTTTATTATGTAAAGTAACAACATATTAATTTTTTTTGTAATTTTTTCGCGTATATCGGTGATGTAGATATCATTGGCCGAGTACTGCGTGATGTTACAGCCCCTTTTTCAAGCATTGAGAAGTGGGTCTGTTGATAAATGAGGACAAAACCAACTTATTTGTTTTAACGAATAAATGGTCTATTATTAATTTAAAGTGGTAGATGATTTTGTCTGCCTTGGCTCGGCAAGAAAATAAAGAGACGAGTAATGTTTGCAAAGTGCTGGTATTGTGTGAGAGATTCAAAGAACTAAGACTTTCAATTATTTTGATGTAAATAATAGTTTGATATGATATGGATTATTCCAAAAACATATTGCTTTCAAAAAAAAATAATTGTCGAAGAAAAAATCTATTTAGAAAATGTGACAGGTGTGACTTAGTATCAAAACGAAAAAAATTTACAAAAAATACACTTTTTATTGACTTCAATTATATAATCAATATAAATGTAAACTCATATTTGTCTGCCTTGGCTCTGCAAGAAAATCAAGAGACGAGTATTGTTCGCAAAACGCTGGTATTGTACGCTAAGCATGCGATTTAATGAAAAATCCCTCTCTCGATGAACAAAGATCAAACTCTACCAGATACTAATCCTACCTACCATGCACTAAAGTATACATTCCTCGGTAATTACAAAAGCGCGCCAATTTATTGTGGGATTTTACAAGAGAACAATACTTCGCAAAATATTTGGATCCATTATGAGCTGTACAACATTTTTATAAATTTTGTAACTCCCAAAGAGAGGAGTTTTCTATGGGAGCGAGGTTAGAGAAGTTTTTGTAGTTTAACCTCCGCTTAGAGAAAGAAGCTGGCATACCAAATTTTAGATTGATGGGCCTTAAACTACGGCTGTAACCGCTGGGGCAGACAGTTGGACGGACGGCATTTTTAAATCGACACAGAATTCGACGCTGATCATTTATATATACATAGTAGCAAAAGTATTGAGAGAAGTCTTAAGTACACTTTTTGTGTTTATTTACTTATTGATGATTTTAAGTTTATGTCCGTCTATATTTTGATACAATAACAACAAAACTATTTTAAATAGATATAGGATTTCTTAGAGGGCATAGACTATAACTTTTGGAACACTTTTGCATCATTAGGCAGTTTACGCAGTATACCGACTATATAGGGAAATCATTCCCCTTTTTCCCACAAAATTCCCATACTTCCCCTTAACACGATTAGATCTCCACCTAACCCTAAGGTTGTTGGTTGTAATATATTTAACCCGTTGCTGATCATTTCAACATTGTTGTGTTCAGGTTGACTGACTTTATGTGAATGAGAAGAAGACATAGCGAAATGAAAAAAAAAAACAGAAGAAAACGGAAGACTACTTCTTAACTCCAGACATTCAGCATATACTTCACATGATCAACGTCACTGTATTGCTGTACATGCTTGAATTTGCACAACAATAGGGGGAATAATAAAACAAAATATATATAAATGTAAAAAATTTAACAATTTGCGGTTAAGAGAAAGACGCAACACAACACAAGGCTAAAGTTATTTATAATATCAAAAAATTAAACACAAAACCATCATCATATTAATGCTAAATAAAACACAGGTGAGATGTGTTTTCTTTAGCATTTATTTAACGCATCAAGAGTTCCTTAACAGAAAGTCAGTTTATTAATGGACAAAAAATTATGGTCTTTACAAATATTAAACAATTTATACAAGGCCTACTATGAATTTTGATTTTGAAGGTTTTGTAAACAAAATTTCGATTTATTGACAATATTTGCAGAGAGATTTGGAGAGGAAGGAGGGAAATCGTTTTTATAACAGATATGTAGTGTAAAAAGTGTCGCTACTAAGGCGTACGGAGCATTTTTTGGTAGGAGAAAGGCTAACCGCATTGTTTATTGTGTTACAACAAATGCCTCACACGGTGTTTGCCCTCTTTGTCTGAACTTAATCGTTACTAGTTCTTAGAATTGAGTTAACAAGTAGGTCAGTAAGTAAGATAATTTTACAAAACAAAAACGCCTTATAACTTAAATGTTTTGTTTGTTTTTTAAATGATATTAAGATGAGTTAAGATAACTTTTTTACACAAAAAAAATTTCAAAAATATAACTAAAGTAACGCTTTTATCAGTATATCTAAACCTTTGGTGTTCCAAATACGTCATCGGGATTCCAAAGTATTTATCAACTTTGAGGCTGATTATTCTAAATATTACCAAATATTCCGCACAGTGCTTCTTAAAAAATTTTCCCTAAAGTTATCAATAATTTCTTGGAAATTGAACAACAAATTATTGCCCACTTGCAATTTGTTCCTTATCTCTGATTTGTTAACTACTCATAGTTGTATATCCTTTTATAAAATCACATTAATTTAGCACTTTTCCATTACATACATCATAACTTAAATTTCTTATTAAATTTTCATAAAGTTGACTAAGCTATCATAATCAGCTTGATGGTGGTGGTGGTGATGGTAAGTCTTATCAGCGAATAGAATTCCCCCCTTTCGACGATAAATGGATATTGCGTTTTTGCTTTTCCATAGCTTTCGATTGCAATTTGTTCACCCCAGTTAGTAGATATTATTTGAACTGCTGATTTCTAATGCCAACAACAAGTTTCTAGTTTTATTTTCTTTACTTTTTGCTATCTATTAGAAGATATGGTATTAAAAGTTCGTTTTTTTACAGAACACTATCGCTTTTTGTGCCGTCGTCCATTGCTTCGATTTTTATTATTTGTTCTTTGTTGGCTACAATTTGTTCAGTAGATATCAGTCAAGCTTTTAGACCAACTAATCATTAGTTGCAAGCAGGTTTTTTTTATTTTTGTGAAATAAAGTATACAACGCAATGGTTCGTAGTTTAGAAGGCATTGTGGAAGTACACTCGAAGAAAACACTGAATATATTTTAATAAGCGGAAACAAAAATGGAATATAAAATAAAAAAACTTAAAAAAATTATATAAAATAACATAAAATGAAAAATAAAAGTAACAATAAAAATAAATGTTAAAATAAAAATATAAAAATATTATATAAAAATATAAAAATATAAAAATATAAAAATATAAAAATATGAAAATATAAAAATATAAAAATATAAAAATATAAAAATATAAAAATATAAAAATATAAAAATATAAAAATTAAAAATGTAAAAATATAAAAATATAAAAATATAAAAATATAAAAATTAAAAATGTAAAAATATAAAAATATAAAAATATAAAAATATAAAAATATAAAAATATAAAAATATAAAAATATAAAAATATAAAAATATAAAAATATAAAAATATAAAAATATTAAAATATAAAAATATAAAAATATAAAAATATAAAAATATAAAAATATAAAAATATAAAAATATAAAAATATACATAAAAATAAAAATAGAAATAAAAGTAAAAAAATAACGACGAAAACAAAAAGTAAAAAAAAATAAAAAGAAAAATACAAAATTAAAAATAAAAAAAATAAAAATAACCATTAACGAAATATAAACAACAATAAAAATAAACATAAAAAAAAACAATAATAACAATAAAAAAAAAAAATAAAAATTAGCATAAAATCAAACGAATAATGAAAAAAAATAAAAAAAAAACTATATAAAAATAAAAATTAATAATATATGATAAAAAAATATAAATATCAATAAAAACTAGTAAAATGATTATCTTATGCCAAAACTCTGATACCGTTTATAACAAATGGTGATAAAAAAAAAAATATTAGGGTTATTTACGATCATAATTAATTGATCAAGTATTTCTGTATTTTTGATAAATTTAGTATTTGATGTAAATTTTAAATATTTACAAAAAAACACCAAATTCTCTTTCAATTTTCGATTTATGATATTTGACCTCAAAAATGGGGAGTTTGTATGGGAGGTAAAAGTAGTTTTTGTCCGGTGTTGCGCATCTTAGAACTTAAGCTTCGCTAAGAGAATAAAAGCTTGCATAACAAATATCAGCTTGATAGCTCTTAAACTAAGGTAACTTTTTGGGAGGTGGGAGTTAATTTTTAACGATCTTGCTCATTATAGAACTCAGAAACCGCTAAGAAGATAGAGGCTTGCATACCAAATGCCAGCTTAATACACCTTAAACAACGGCTGTAATCGCAGGGCCAGACCCCTATAATGGGGGAGATTGTATGGGTGGTGGGAGTATGTACATCTTAAACTACGGCAGTATTCGTGGGGATATGTTCCCAAAGGGGAGAATTTGTTTGGGAGGTGTGAGTAGTTTTTGTCCTAACTTGCTTAAGCTCCGCTTAGAGGATAAAAGCTTGCATAACAAAAGTCAGCATGATAGCTCTTAAACTACGGCAATAATCTCGGGACATATACACATATGGGGAGAGTTTGTTTGGGAGGTCGGATCTGGCTCATCTTAGAAATTAGAATCCGCGTAAAGGATAAAAGCTTGCATAGGACAGATCCCCAAATAGGGGCAGTTTGTTTTAGAGGTGGGAGTGTTATTGCCCGATCCTGCTCATCTTAGAATTTAACTTAAAAAATTGATCCGTCAATTTTAAACGAGAAGATATAAAGATTTCAAACTTTAATATGAAATGAGGTTGGTATAGTGCTCGATTTTTCTATTTGGATACGGCTCACCCCATAATTTTATGTGGTTGGGAAGAATAATACACGAGCCAAAATATTTTTGAGCCAAACTGATGCACATTGTGGTCAAAAATAGTGGGAGAGCGTATAATAACCACGACAAGAACAGCAAATGCCTTGAAAACCGCTCCTGAGTGTTAAAATGTGTGACCTGTCCCCTTTTGGTTCATCAGTAGTCGTACGTAGAAAAGAATAAACTAATTTCACAGTCATAATATATTTTAAACTATTTACAAACTTTGTTACCATTATAACCGCTTCGTTCTTTCTTTGAGTGTACATAAAAACAAGTTCATATTTGGAAAAGAATATACTCGTACCCGTAGAACCAAAAACACATTTAAACAACAATAAGAAAAAATATTATTTTTATCATTCGTAAAGTTTGTTGTTGTTGTTGTTGTTATAATCTTATCATTGTCATATTATTAACTGTTAAAGTTATTTCTCTTCTAAGCTCTTCACATACCCCTCTCTCTATCTCTGTCTCCCATACAGCCGGCACAAGGTATCAGCACAAAAATGTAAGCCCATGTGGTATGACAGGTCTTAGTATCCAATTCTAGGGAACTTGACTGGCCGACACTTAATATGTGTTAGCCATGTGAACATGTCATACTCCACAAAGACATGCAGAGTGAGAAAGATAAGAGCACAAAACTGAGATAGAACATATGTATATAACTTCTATTATAATTGTAGGCACTGCGTCCCTATTGCTTGCTTTACCACAGTTTGAGGTCGATTCTTATCTAATATCAATTTATTTTCATTCTGTCTTTCTTTGTTCCTTTCTTCCTATCTATCTATCTACCTTTGTTTTGTAGTTTTAAAGAAGTTGCGAGCAAAGAGTATAAAATGTTAAGAAAAAGGCAAAACGTTAAATGAATTTTAAATTAGATAAAATTTTAACCAAAACAAATCTTGTTTGTGTTTTTTTTTTGTTTTTGTTTTCGGTGATTATGACGCATTTTCGTTGTGTGTTAACTAACTTGATTTTTATTTTTATTTGCTTGATACGTTTGTATCTCTACTGTTATTTTTTCTTTTTGTTTTATTCTAATTTAGAATTATAGAAAGTCACTTAGCTAGGTCTATAGCTAAGTTGGCTTAATTTTGCATTTACTTTCTTTGTTGTGAATTCCTTCAGGTTGTGTTTTGTAGTTAAAAACAAAAAACCATAGGAAAAATTAGGTTACAGTTAAGATTTTTTTTTATAGCAAATTAGCGTTCAGTTTATAGCTACGTTTAGTAGCCTAATTAGGAAATTGTTACGGCTATTAAAAATAATCATTGATAGCAATAATTCCACTGATAGCTTTTCATATAAAATTAACAATCATGCAGCAAATCATATAGCAGACGAGAAGAGTAACACAGCTATACTATTAAATGGGTATAAATAAATAAAAATAATTTTGTGGACTAATGTACTGTTATGTTAAGTACATGGACTTACGTACTTAAAGTTTTTTTTTGGCAAGTTTTACGCGGAATAGTATTTTTGTTTGTTTTGTTTTCGGGAATTAGGAGAATATTTTTTCATTAGTTAATGTCCAATAGACTTTTAGATTGGATTAGAATAGTTCAGGCCAAAATAGCGGTCATTAGAATTGCCTTGGAGAAAATTCCGTATCGTGGGATATTGGTCGGAAATATTCATAAACTTACTGATAGTAAAGCGACTATCAGATCCCTGGAAAACTTGTAAACCACTTCGAGAAATGTTCGAGAAAGCTGGTCGTCTCTGGAGGAGATGGCAAGACATATGACGATTACCCTTACATGGTTCCCAGGACATGAGAACATATATGATAACCAAATGGCCGATACATTGACAAAGACCGCCACCACCGTGAACTCGGGCAAAGTTTACGGTGACAGTGGTGGTACTCGCATAAGGGGTAAATGGATAATTATGGGGAAACAGAGCTTTATTGTTAAGGAAAAATGGGTAAGAGAACCCAATTGCACAATAACATAACAAATTTGGCCCAGTATGGATTTACAGAGTCTTGGAAAAACGCTAAGAGGATGAAAATTCCCTACAACGATTTTTGTAAAAGCTGCAGAGATGAGGAAGGAAATGAGACAACGGAGCAACTACTATGTCACTGCCCTGCTTTTGGTGACCTGAAGAATGAAAAGTTTGGTCATCGGACTTCATCTTTGGAACATTCACGCTTTCATCAGAGCAACGACAAGTCTTGAGAGCGACGTTGACCAACAGATTAGGAATAACTGGTGGGAAAATTTGGAAATGGTATTTCAATGGGACCTACGGGACCCAAGTGAACTATGTTGAACACGGCTGCTGAATTCACCTTAACTAAACCAAGAAAACAAAAGAGTATACCATTAAAAAAAAACGAATATAAAACTGTAAGGGTCTATTAAACGTTGTTTTTCTTGTACAATTAAACAATTACTTTAAAACAGTGATAGGCATCCCATAGCCTCGCGAGGCCACGACAAATGGGTTTATTCACACAAACCCGATCGGAAATTCACACGTACTCGTGACGATTGTTGGGAAAGCACAACAGTTTCACCGTGTGCATCTCTACAGCGCTGTCGATTCTTGTGCAACAGGTTATGCCTACCACAGCGTTAAAAAAAACATACGACTGCTTTATTTGACAGGGCAGGCGTCGAAAAGTTTATAATAATTCCCGAAATAAAAGAGAAAATCAGGGTCCAAAAAACCGATTAACATAGGTATACTTGGGAATGTCCAGGTATACCTATTTAAGATCCTTCGGGGCCTATGGATCTTGTAACAAAAATAAAAAAATTCTGGGAAAAAAGTGGTAGGAATAAAAAAAAAATATATAAAAATTATTTTAAATAATTAATATCCTACGGCTGAATATCCGCACTTATATGTATCTTTTTTTAAAAAATAAGTTGTCTTAAAACTGATAGCGTCGTGAAAAAAAACCATTGGATTCGTCTTATAAATACCTTTCATTAGATTACCGGCACATACGAGGTTATTATAAAACCAAAGGGGCCCTTCCAACGGCTAATTTTCGGACTTCAAGCTTTCTTGATTTTTTCACTAGTTTCGAATTATTTTGTGAAATTCATCCCAGTATTCTGAAGTTTATAATAGTACAAATAACGAATAAATTAACGTCTAATTTTTTGCCTATTTGTATAGAATATAATTATTTCTTCAAATTTTTCTAGTTTTCATACTACGTTCACAATCGATTACATTTTTTTGCAAGCAGAAAATATTTAATACAATCAAAAATGCTATAACATAACGTCTCTTTTTAATTCTCTTAATCTTATGTTTGTAAGGTCACACCCGTCACAGTGTGCTAATGAACATTTGGAGCGGAATACTGTTATAATTCTTTCTACAATTTATAAGCCGCTTTTAAGATTAAATTCCTAGGGAATCGCAATCTTTTTTATTTATATTTAATAATTATTTTTTTACATTTAAATTTAATTTTCTAATATGTATTTAAATTAAATTTTTTAATATTTAATTTTTTGTTATAATTAATATTTTTCTATTTTAATTTTTCTTTTTAATTAATATTTTTTCAATATTTCTTTCTTAATATTTAATTTTTAGCTTGTAATATTTTTTTTTTCTTTTTAATTTTTTTTTCTTTTAATTCTTTTTTTTTATTTTTATATTTTTTTTATTAATTTTTTTTGTAATGTCTCTTTTTTAAACTACCAAATCTTAAATGTGTAAGGTCACACCCGTCACAGTGTACTAATGAACATTTGGAGCAGAAATCCTGTTCTATCATTTATAAACCGCTTTTGAGATTAAAATCCTATGGAATCGCAATATTTCTTTTAATATCACATCTTGTGTTTTTAATTTATTACCAAAAATGAGGGTTAATATTTTTTTTTTAAACTAATAATTTTTATTTTAATCTTTCGCAATTTTTTTTTAATTTTGTATTTTGTTTTATTTTCAAATTTTAATTTTTCTATATTTAATTTTTTTATAATTATTATATTTCTATTTTTAATTTTTTTATAATTAATATATTTCTATTTTTAATTTTCTTTTATTAATATATTTTCCAATTTTTTTTCTTGTAGTTAGAATTTTTTGAATTCTTTTATCTTTTCAATTTATTTGTTAATCTTTTTAATTTTTTTTTCTTTTTAATTTTTTTTTCTTTTTAATTTTTTTTTCTTTTTAATTTTTTTTCTTTAAAAATTATTTTTTTTATATTACCTTTTTTTAATATTTTTATTTTTTTAAATAAATTTTATATGGCTATTTTTTTTAATTACATATATATTTTATTTAACTATTTTTTAAAATGAGAACTAATATTTTTTTTTTTTAACTTTAGTAATTTCTATTGCAAATTTAAATTTTTCGCAATTTTGAATTTTATTTCTTTTTATTTTTTTTTTCTTTTTAATTTTTTTTTCTTTTTAATTTTTTTTTTCTTTTTAATTTTTTTTTCTTTTTAATTTTTTTTTTTCTTTTTAATTTTGTTTTTCTTCAAATATTTTGTTTATAATACCTTTGTTTAATTTATTTATTTTTTTAATTATATATTTTATTTAACTTTATTTTGTTTTTAATTTTATATGTTTTTTTAATTATTTTTTTTAATTTTATATTTTGTTATTTTATATTATTTTACAATTTTGATTTGATGGCTAAAACTACTAACACTCTTTAATTTACATTATTCAAAAATCTGTGCGTATGCTGTGTGTAAATGTCTATGTTTGTCTATTACCCCCATTTCCATTTCCGCTTCTAACAAATTTCAAATACCAACGACCCCAAGAACATTTTTAACGTCATGTAAACTGTCACTGTAAAACGCGTCTATGGAAGAAATTTACGTTTGTGCACACACACACACTCAGCGAAAACGCTCACTCTCCGTTACCATGAGTCACATTGCCATTTAGGTTTTTTTTTGTTTTTGTTGCTTTTCCAAAACAATTTTTAATTGAATATCTATTTAATAAAACAATTTTGTTAGCAACAACAACGACTATTGCAACGCTTAGAACGACGCGCACAACCCAGTAATTAAGCCGATTATTATGAATAATCTCGAAATTTATAGAGGAAGAAAAAGACATGGCCAGCATAGATACTTGTATTATTTCTTTGCAAATCTTTGTGCAACAAAAGATTGTCGGTGGTGACAGAGACATTGACGGACGGACATTGATTATAAAGCCCACTGCAAAGTTTTGCATGTGGTGAGATTTTATACTTTTACCGCTACTGTCTATTGTAGCGCAGCACCACCATTGGCTCCTTAAGAACAAATTGTTGAGTGATAATGAAGACAATATGTTACAAATGAAAAAAAAAACCAAAAACGTAAGAAAGCGAAATAAAGCTTACAAAAAAGTTGCTTATATTGGTGGCAGAAAAATGGGTTAAACAAGGTATGGTGTGGTAATTTCTTGGCTTCGAATGGTAGAGAAAATTTAAGTTGTTTAAAATGTTGTTTTTTCTTCTTAAAAAAATATAAAAATTTTAGATAATGTTGTCAAAATTTATAGTTCTGGTTTAAAATATAACAGAGGTTTTATTAATAGTCTTATATCTATTTTACTTGCAAAATTGGCCATATGAAAAAGTTTTGTAACGGGTAATCTTCAACAAGCAATGAACAGTTTTTCATATATTTTTTAACTTACACAATTTTGCTGTAGAATAATTAATTTTTTATTTTTCAAAGTTTAATAATAACTTAATTTTTGTGTTACAGCGTGTTTTCGCCAAATTACATAACGAAACTCTTCGACGTCAACTGGATTGATGGAGACCCAAAAGATTGTGTTCAAGTTCCCTTTTATCAATATACTAAAAAATTTCATATAAATTTATTTTTATATTTTCCAGTTCTTATTTTTTTGTTTTACTAAGAACTAACTATACATTCAATGTTTCGTTACATGTGCGAATATATCGAGTTTATGTTTATTAGGAAAAATTCTTGGATCTGAATGTAGAATCATTTAATTTCCTCAGCGAATTTAATTTCCTCACGGATTGCGAAGAAAGCTCCAGGCAAAGAAAACTTGTTTGCTACCTGCAAAACAATTGAACGGTCTGTGTGATCGTATGTTGACGTACGGATTGTAATGGGTTGCAAGCAAATAACCTCTAATCACCACCTACACGAGGGAAAGAAGGTCCTCTCAGTCAAGGAACATAATGTTATGCCGAATGAACAGTTCCTCAGAAGGAGTCGATGGATGCTTATCAGGAGCATGTCAGTATATGCATACGAGGAGAGCATACGATCTCTTGTATCTTACTTCGTATACAGCAACTTTGAAGGAAATTAATAGAAACGACATCAATACCGCAGTTTCAGGTTACCGCATGAATGCCGTACATGGATGTCGCACACCGCCCTTACAGAAATAGAAAAAAAAACTGCCGGTGAAGAGAGGACGTGTCTAGCACAACCTAAAACGGCTCATAGCAACCGGCCTAACGACTACTGGTCCAGTATAGACCGTGCCGTCCATAATATATGTCTTATTTTCTACTCCAATGGAACATTCGTAATAGAATAGATATTTTCTCCAGATAGCAATCTCACGCTCGTCTGTTAGAAAAGTTGGCGACGACGTAAGTCAAAGAAACTAATACTCACTGTGTGTTTTGTTTGTTAACATTTTTATTCTTGAAAATATCTTTAATATTTTTAACGTTCTCAATATTAATTTAATTTTATTTTTTTTGTAAATTTTTAATATTTTATTGAAATTAAAAAAAAAAAACTTTTGCTCTGCATGCCTAAAATTAACCCAAAGAGTGTTATGAATTTACCAATTATTTGCTTAAATAAAAAAGGGAAATAATCGAACTTTTATCGCTTAAGCGATTGGTAAAAGAATCGCTTTTAAGATACATTAACAAATTGTCACCAGCGATTCGATAATGTTATAATTTCCAAATGTGTTTTTAAAATTCTATCGCATTTTTATCGGCTTTAAGAATAGTAAAAGAATCGCTTTTACAAATTTTGCGAATGTTCACCAGTGATTCTATGATGTTATCATTTTCAATTTTTTTTTAGAATCACTTTTAAAGAATCGCTTTAGTGAATTGCCAACGAATTGTTAACGAATCACCTTTCGCGAGGTGGTTTGCGAGATTTTATATATTTCAAAATTATAAAGTTGTCAAAGATGTAATAATCAAATTCTGATTACGGCCCTCGTTCGTGACAGCAAATTAGATCATAATTATTTTTGATTTATTCGCTAAATGCGAAACCAACCACTGTTGGACATCACACAGCTCTCTAAGAGGGTTGATAGACAATCAACCCACTTGTGACTATCGTTGGTTGCTGTTTACCATTAAAACTTGATGTAATACTTGTCGCTTACTGATTGTTGCTTTCATATGCGCTAGTTATCGTCGAGACGTGCGATAATGTTATCTACAGTAAAGCATCTTAAATATTTTCTAAAATTCTTGACATTTTATTGTAAACGTAATCGTGTTAATGTAACTACTGCTGATTTACTTTATTGTGTGTTAAGATAGCTTTAGAGGAACTATTTCCATACTGATGCTGTCTTTTGAATTTCTGGGTCAAAAACATTTATCAACCAGAACGGAGAGCGTGTTGTAAAGGGCTGACAAGTTTTAAAGGTTTAGATTACATAGAACATGGGACAGAATTAAGGACAAAAACTGTTTATATAGACAGTGAACTTGTTACCAATTTTAATTTTATGTAAAGAGTGCTAATCAGAATAAAATGCAACCCAAAACATTTTTATATAAATATAAAATTTTAAGGTATAAATAGTGAAAAAGTCTTCAAACACTCGATCCGATCCGATGGTGTTTCTGATATAAATAAATACAAAATTAAGCAAAATAAAAATAAAACATTTAATTTTCAGCCAAAATATAATTATGGTTGTCTAGCTGGGCACCCTAATAGACAATAAGTTTAAATTGTTGTATTATAAACAGTTCGGATTGTAACGAAAAATAAAAAGAAGAAAAGAAACGTCAAATATTGAAAATACTTATACGATTATTACTAGCGTACCACCCGAAGGTAATACCCCAAATAAAACCCGAATATTATACACAAACTCAAAATTTATTTGCGTTTTATTTTTCCTTACGTTTGGATTACTATTATTCTTCCCCGCCGTAACAATGGTTAATACTCGGTAACGAAGTAAAGACAAAATTCTAATTCAAAATTATAATTTATTATTCAAAATTTAACATTTCACATTCAGTATTCGACATTTGAGGTCCAAATTTTAACGTTTGACATTCAAAATTTAACATTTGATATTTAAAATTCAACATTTGACATTCAAAATTCAAGATTTAACATTCAAAATTCAACATTTGGTATTCAAAATTCTACATCTAACATTCAAAATTCCAAGTTCAAAATTCAAATTGGGAACATTGCTAAAGAAGATTTAATTTTACGACTAAATAAGTGTATCTTTGTTATTCACATCCCTTCGGTGTATTTGATACATTTCCATATTTCACCACCAAGCTTAAAAGTAAAATTATTGCTGTGATATTTGAATGCCCTTTAGACTTGTGCATATACTCATACTATATAATTGCAACAAACTGCAAACAATTATATAATATCCTTCCAAGATATACTAAACCACAAACACCATAAAATAATAATTCAAAACTATCACTATCTCCTACAGTCATAGCGTATCCCAGTCCAACATTATCTATTAACAGGTACCTGTATACAAACAAAACAATAAGCACCTGCTGACAACGACAAACCACATGCACGCGCATTTCTCTACACTGACAGACAATCGAACAAAGAAAATTCCCAATTACCGTAAATGACACATTGAAACAAAGAAGTCCTTTCATTTTCAGGACTTCGGCATAAATGAAATCTTCGTGTATGTATCTATATTCAGGAGCACACACACACACGATGACACCACATTCAGTAAAAATATAAACGCACTGGAAAATGTGTCAACTAGCAACAACGACAACGGATAACAACAACGAAATTATGGCCAACGCAAGAAATTAGGCCAATTGTATATATCCCAAAAGAGAATCAGGATAATGGAAAGAGCAAAAAGCAAACTTCTCTCCAAGGAGTGTTTGTGTGTGTGTGCCGGTGTGGGTGGGAAGAGATTGGTTGTTTTGAAAGCGAAAATGTTAGAGGAATGTGCCAGAAAGTGAATAGACATTTAAGCATACAACACTAAGGAAAAAAATACTCCTAGAATTTAATAGGCAAGCAAATAATGGTTATAGCTGGGTCGTTGCGAAACATTTTCTCCATTCAACCCTTATCCAAATGGCAGAAAACTTACTTGTGTATATTGTGCATGTACATGCGGCTATAAGACAATGCATAATTTTAAAATGTTCTGCACAGGTCAAGAATTGCGTTACTTTGCTATATACATATATAGGGCAGTAAGTTGGGCAGCAAGTACAACTCAGTAAGGGATGGTAGTGGTTAAATTTCTTGTTATAAAGTTAATACATATAGTTACAAAGAAATATATATAATCAGCGTAATTTTACGACATTTTATATATTTTTTTGAGGCCTATGTCGCTTTAAGACAAAAAAATGATACGTCACAGATAAATGTGCTAAATTATACCCCTTTATTACGTATGTTGTAGTCGACTTTCGACAACATTCGACTGTTTTTTATATTTAAATAAAATTAGTAATAATTAACACAAATGTTTAGTGTTGAGAATATTTCATCATCTAATGAAGAAGAACATGATATGTGCAAGGCCAGTCGTATTTCAGTCTCACAAACGACATCAGTGATGCTCTATTTTAAAAACGACAAATATTCGACGTGACTACGACAGACAAACTATAAATAAAGGAATAGATTAGATCGGATAGTTTGATTTTAACACGATTTTACATATGAATTACTTTCGCATGTTTGCAAATTTCAAATGTCCTGTACAGGTCAAGATTGCTTTATTTTAGCATATAAATAATAGTAATTTTCCTTAAATATTGAATGAAAGTTTTTATACTTAACTACGCTCTTTTCTCTTGGAAAGATTGGTTTCGATCAAATAACACAATATCACATACTTAAATTACTTTTACTATATCAGTGGAAGAAATCTCTCATACAAAAAAATCACAGAAACTAGAAATTTAATAATTGTGCTGTTTTATCCATAAGTTTACAAAATTTATTTAAATAATTTTAGTTTTTTTTTATTACTATTACAAAACATCATCTTACCTGGCAAATGGTGTTTGTTCAACCTCGTAGATTTCGTTGATATCATCGGGTACCAGCATCGCCTTCAAACGCTCCTCATCGATGTCTAATAGGCCATCGCCTATGGGAAATATACCTTCAGTAAACATTATGATGTTCGATTTATGTTCTGTTGTTCTGTTTTAACTGTATTTATTAACACGTTCGTGGGTTTTCTTTTATTTCTGGGATTTGTATAAACTTTTTTTCACTAATTTTAGTTTAAAACACTTTTATTATTTTTTGATATTTGAGGAAATTTTTTTTCGAAATAATATTTATTATTTTTGGGGGAAATTTTAACATTTAGGGCACTGCAAATAAAGAAAATTTAAAGAAGAAAAAAAAATTAAATTTATTTGTTTCACACTTTTGTTATATTTAATTTTATTATTGGCATGTTTAAATAATTCAGCAATTTTCGTATTAGTTGTATGTTTGAGTAGTGTTTTTTTCTTGTTTTGGCACGAGCGCTATTTATTTGCTAAATGTTATTTTTAAATATTTGAATTTTTGCTAAATTTTTGTAAAGCTTTGTTATACGTTTCTGTGTATATTTAATATTTTGGTTATAAATTTATTTATATGAACAGAACATGTCTAGTTTGTTGTAATTTCTTTGGCTTTTTCGTTGGTTTTTTTTTTTAATACTTTGTTCATGAGAAATTTTATGTTATAGGGGCTAAAAATTTCTTTAAACTTAAAACAGTGGAAAAAAAAACTTGAAAGTTTCCGATTTTGAGACAAAAGCAGAAAGATGTGAGAAGTTATTTATACAAATATGTTTACTGTTGGAAAGGTCTGAGGTTCTTCTTTCCAAAATTTGGTACAGAACTGGCAAGTCATCGGCTCAGCAGCCAGAAAAACACACGAAAAAACTGTTTTTGTACCGTAAGTCAGGATTTTGAGGGTGTTAGGAAACTTTGGAACACTGACTCCAAATGACTCTAGCACCGATTTGTTTCATAACTTTTAGCCAAAAATTTTATATTAATTACAAAAAAAACTATACAAAAATTATTTTTATAAAATTAGAGAAAATTTTTTTAAAATAAATTTTATATATATTAAAACAAAAAATAGAGCTGACCCGACAAACCATGTGGCGAGGTGTGATTCGCCTAAGATTCGTTGGAAATTCACTAAAGCGATTCGTAAAATGTGGCTCTAAAACAAATTCTAAAATGATAACATTGTAGATTCAATGGTGAACATTTAAAAATTAAAACATTGACTAATCGCTGGTAAACGCTGGTTAACGTTTCGTAAAAGCGATTCTTTTGCAAATCGTTTAAGCGATGAAAATTCGATTATTTAAAATTTAAATTGGGTATCAAAGATATGCCATACAGATCTTCTATAACTTTTATTCTAAAATCTTTAACTACGTGTGACTACAGATGAATACGAAAAGTTTAATCTACAGTGAAACTTCGATATAACGAATCTAGAGGGGACCGAAAAATACTTCGTTATAGCTATTGATTCGTTATACATATGCATTGTGAAACCTTGGTATAACGAAATTTAAAGAAATACTAAAGAAATTCGTTATAACTATAGTTTTTTTTGTCCGAATTCTATTTTACACGAAAATACTAGTATAATAATAAAAATTAACTATTTAAGAGATAAATAAAAAATTAAGTTTTTATTATTTTTTTTATTTTATTACATTTTAGTAAAATATTGTGTAATTTTTGTTTGTTTTTTCTAGTATAGAAATTGATTTACGCTTTAATACACTCATTTTGACAAAGAACCAAAACAGAACTAACTATGTAATTTGTGGCGCTTTACATATTAACCTGCAAAGACATTTACCTTTCGTTGGTTTTAAAAGGGAATTCCCCGTTTAGCTTAAAATTTAATTTTGCTTTATGCTTTATTCTGACTTCGTTGTATGGAGACTATAGTTCAAGACTTCGTTATGTAGAGGCTTTTGATAATGACTTACACACTTAAAATGTTATATGTTTGTATTACTCAATTATAATTTCGTTGTATAGAGGCTTTTAAAAAAATACTTCGCTATATAGAGGCTTTATAGATCAGAATTTTTTCGTTATAGCTATAGAGCATTTTTGTATGAAAAACTTGGCAATAAAAAGGTTTTTTCAAGGGTCTCAGCTAAAAATTCGTTATATTGAGTTTTTCGTTATAACGAAGTTCGTAATATCGAAGTTTCACTGTATTTCAAAACCATAACAAGTTTGAGTGTATACATGATCGGGCGTGCGTTTGGAGTAAAAATGGTTTGAATCAATTATTCATAGAAATTGATATTTTATTTTACATGTTTTATTCTAAAAACCAAATTTTGTCCACGTTGCATCAAAAAATTTTGAAATACAAAATTTTCATTATTCAGAAGTGAATAATAAAAGAAGGAATAGCGATACAACACGAGAGGAATTCGCTATAAGGATTCGTTATACAATCGGATTCGTTATGGAATCGTGTTTTGGATTCACAAAAGAATAGCTTTTACGATTCAAGAACGAAAATGGATTTTCTCACGCTCGCTATATCACTCCCGAATCGTTGGCGAATATTGTTCTCGTATAAAATGCGAATGATATACCATGCTGGAATCGGATGGTATGGTAGGAATAACCAAATTTTGTCGTACACAGATATAAAAAGCTTAAATAAAATGAAATATGTAGTTCCAGGCTATTTCAAAAAGTTTGAAGAATAATCTTCAATAACAATGATTTATAAATTTTGCTAATTGAAAGAAGCATTATTACGATTCGTAATAGAATCGTATTTTTGATTCGCAATAGAATTGCTTTTTCTATTCTTAAAAGAATCGCTTTTACGTTTCGAGAACAAAGGTGGATTTTCTCCCAATCGTGTGGGAGCATCGTTCACGAATAAAATTCAAATTATACCATTCTCGAATCGGTTGTTGGCGAGGGGTGATTCGGTAACGATTCGTTGACAATTCGCTAAAGCGATTCTAAAACAAATTCGAAAATGATAACATTATAGAATCACTGGTGAGCATTAGTAAACGATTCTTTTAAGAGATTCGATTATTTCACTTATGTTTTTTATTCTGAAAACCAAATTTTGTCGTCGCAGATATAAAAAACTTAAATAAAATAAAATAGTTCCACGCAATATCAAAAAAAGTTGAAGAATAATCTTCAAAACCTCAGAAGAAAATAAGAAAAGAAGGAATAACTTAGAAATAAGGATGATTTATAAATTTTGCAACTTGATAAAAAACTCGTTATAAAGATTCATAATAGAATCTTTTTCTGGATTCGTAGAAGAATTGCTATTTCGATTCGTAATAGATTCGCGTTTTGGATACGTAAAAAAAAGGCTTTTTCGGTTCGTAAAAGAATCGCTTTTACGATTTTCTCCCACTCGCGATATAACGGCCGAATCGCTGGCGAGTATCGCTCTCGAATAATATGCGAATGATATATGACTCGAGAATGATAGCATTATCGAATCGGCTTATTTGTCGGTTATTATGAAATTGCAAAAACTTTAAAATGAAATAATATTAATCTTTTTTTATTCGGTTATTGTTACCACTAATATTATCCCAATTTTCATCAAAATCGGAGACATAAGTTGAAAGTGCTTTGCTCACTCAAAATGCAAAAGCTCTCAAACATAAATTCGAAATTCTTATTGCATTATTTATTTAATTGCAAATATCTACGAAATTTGGTCAACGAATTCGAGACAAGGGTTATCGATTTATTGACAACTTATATGAATTTATGACTAAAGCGCTTAAAAAATTATTTCCAGTTTTAATTTTTTTTTATCTACCTATTTTATAAAAAAAATATAAATTCCGGAAATGTTGGGCCAACAATTTTTTGATAATTTTAAATGTGTAAAACAGAAGTTATAAATTTTTGAATTTTGGTAGATTTGTTGATATGGTCGGATAATAGTTTTCGAGTCCTGCTGAAATCTTAAAAACAAGATTTCCACTAATGGTTTTTTTGTACTAAAGGATTTTAAATAAAAAAAAAAAAATATCGTAGAATATAAAATATGGATATTTTTCTAGTCTTGGGATTATACAAATCTGAAAGGAATACTGAATTCAAAGTTGCATTAAATTTTGTTGCAGATGTAATGGATCAAAACTGAAAATCCTGATGGAGTTGACTTGTTACTAAACTCTACTTCATAATTTTGAAATATGTATCCAAAACTTGGAATAATTTGGTGAGGTTGAAGGAACTCTAAGCTTCTTACCAAATTTATTATATTATAAGTTCGAATAGTGCTTAATTTCTGCAAGTTTTCCAGAAAATATTAATTTAAAAAAATAAGTTAAAGGGAAAATTATCCACACAATTGCAAGTTACTCCAAAATAGTTAAATATATTGATAAACCCCAAACTCGTTAAAATATCACATCATTTAATAAATGAATCAACATCGATTTGGGATCAATTTGCTCAACATGGAAAACTTAGCTTTGTTATATTTTTTAAAAATGGTATCCGGTATTTGGAAATTGAGTGTTGCTGCAGGAACAAATTTTCTACCTACACATTCACATTTCAAATTTCTTTAGATAATTTATTAATTTAAGTTTAAATATTCCTTGAATATCAATTATTAAAAGTTACACTTGGTAGCCCGTTATAGCGAAACCTCAAAACAAACTTTACTGCACTAACTTAAATAGGTAAGTGATCAAAACTTAACACTGCTTAATAGTTAGCAAATCCAACTAACAATAAGACTTCCTACACTGACACTTTTTTCTTTTATTTTATTTATAACTGACATATGGGCATATCCGCCAAATGGTCAACCAGGACCGAAAAAAATTTTTTCATAAACATTGTATTTTTTTTGGATATTCTCATAGAGAAATGTCCAAATTTTCATAATACAATGGATTCATGACATACCTCAGTTGTTTTTATGAAGAAATTTGCCTGAGAACTGAAAAAATTTAATTTCTTCACTTTTAGTTACTTTTAAAAGCATTTTTATATTTAATTATTTCGCAAGCAAAACATATGATATGTTTGCACTGTTTTTACCACATCTCTTTATTGCAATCTAATAAGAAGAGAAAAATACAAAGAGAGCGAAAAATTATCAATTATCAGTTAATTTTTTATTTTGCTTCTTATCTATGTTCTAATCGTACGTTCGCGACCAAAAACATAACTTTATTGTAATTGCTTCGCATTGAGTGCAAGCAGGTGTTTAAAAATTCATGTGTTAAGTCATTTCGGTGTAAAGATTTAAAATATTAAGAATATTTGGGGTTAATACTAACCAAACTTTTTATATTGATTTTTAAATTGGCGTACGTTCGCGACCGTAAGTATTGGTTTTTTTTTTAACTTTTTTTTTGTTTAATATGCATATAAATATTCGTAGATGGCTAAAACAAATGAAAATAAACATACCCGGTATTACAATAAAATTAAAAACGATCCACAAAAATTAAAAGAATTGCGCGAAAAAGCAGCAGAAAGAATGAAAAAACGCCGCTTAGCATTGGCAAGCAAAAAAAATCGAGCTGTTCTAAAAGAAATTCAAGAAAAAGAACGCGAGAGGCTGAAAAATTATAGAGAAAAGAAGAAAAAAGAAGCCCAAGAAAAAGAAGAACAGAAAGAGTATACATGTAAACAAACTATGGGCAAGGCTTTAAAAAAGGCAGAAAGAGCATTGCCAACCAATTTAAACATAAAAATTGTGATAATAAAAGCACTGTTTGAAAAGTATTGCAAGCAAGAAAATGAAAAAAAAAACAATGCCAAAAAAGTTAACTTGGATTGGGAAGCACGGCGTAAATTGGTTACGGACATTTACTTGCGTGATG
This sequence comes from Muscina levida, assembly GCA_964034835.1. Classification (NCBI taxonomy): domain Eukaryota; kingdom Metazoa; phylum Arthropoda; class Insecta; order Diptera; family Muscidae; genus Muscina; species Muscina levida. Next base: position 32,385,126 of record OZ035882.1, on the reverse strand, counting down.
ATGTTAGCGTTCAGTCGGCAGCCAAAAAGGACACTATTGTTGTAAATGGAGAAATAGTTGCCAAACGGTATATGTTGCTCACTGTATCTGAAGCTTACGAAGCTTACAAAAATGAGTTAGTTGGAGAACGCGTAAGCCGGACAACATTTTTCGAAAATCGACCAAAACATGTCCAACTCTCAACCAAAACTCCGCATAGTATGTGTATGTGTAAGTAGCTGCCAATTTAAAAACAAATTTATTTTTTGGAGCTTAGCCGATTTGAGGGCTTACTTTGGTTGTACAAAAATAGAGTGGAACTATTTTGCAACTTCCCATGGGAAAGGTGCAGTTGATGGCGTGGGAGCGGTAATTAAAAGAAAAGTTTGGTCATTGACTAAAACAAAAAACCTTGTTTTAAATGATGCGTTAGCTTTTTACAACTGTGCACAAAAACACATAACTGGAATCAAAATGTTATACATTGCAGCTGATATAATTAATAAGATGTCAACATCTATAATAAAGAAATGGGAAGATGTACCAAATGTTCCAGGTATCAGAACAATACATTCCATTTATTCTGATAAAAATGTTAAATTAAGCACAGGTCGGACGGCCTATTCCTTAAAAGCCCAAATACCATAAAGATTTAATTACCTTAATTTGAATACAGCTTTTATTTTCTTGTTATAAATTAATTTCTAGTTAAGATTTCACATTTAATAAATTTTTCATTCTTTCTATAAATGTTATTATACACATAAAATCGAGTTATAAGTGTTTTTTTTAAGGAAATTTGAAATTATTTATAAAAAGTAGTGGAAAAAACAAAAAAAAACCATATAAAAATAACATGGAAAAATCGTACGTTCGCGACCCGTACGTTCGCGACCAGTACTTTATTCAATTAAAAAAAAACCAATGGATATATTTTTTGATGTGAATTGACTCGATAGAAAGCTACATGAATCTATTTTAAAAGTAAAGTTATCGCATTAGAATATTCCATCCCAATTCGCAGATTTTTCCATTTTACTACATTAAGCCAAAGTCGACTTCTATTTTGCGTACGTTCGCGACCACGTGTTTTTTGCAATTTTCATGAAAATAAAAACTCGATGTACTCCATAATTTACACTAAGCAAAGAGCTCACAAAATGCTATCGAAACGCAAAAAAAATTTTTCAAAAAATGTTTTTTTAAATTTTTTTTTGTGCATTAAACGCGTACGAACGTACGTTCGCGACCCCTGGAAATGCCCATATGTCAATTTTTATTTTCATAATTTATGTGAACTTTTATTTTCTTCTTCTTTTCAATCTTTTATTAAATCACAAATTTCCAATCATCAAATTATATTGAATTTCTTTCTTTCTTTTGCAACATTTGACATTTGCCAACTCAATTCCAATTTCAATTCCTTTACTTTGTTCTGTAGCTGTTTTGCTGCAGCAGCTGCGGCGACTGTTGCTTGTCGTTGTTTTTTGTCGCTGCTGCTGTTACTTTTTCTTCCTCTTCTATTTACTTTTCTTTTTCTTGTTCTTCTAGTTAGTTAACTGCTTGCTGTCACTGTTGTTGTCGTATGTTTTTTTTCTTGTTTTTATTTCACTTCATTTACAAATTTTGTTTTTTTTTATGTTTGTTTGTTTCTTGCTTTTGCTGTTATTGTTGTAGGTAATGTTGTTCGTGTATACTTTATCCGTAGGTACGTTAGAAAGGGGGCGAGAGGCAAAAAGAGACAGACAGCGCTTAGTAAAGGGAGTTGTAGTTGTAGTAGTAGCCAAAAAAAAACAACAGCAACAAATACAAAATAACACAAAACACACACACACAACACTCGCAACAGTCAACAGTAAAATTTATAAGCAAGGGGGACCCCGACACCGACCACGACCATTGTTGTCGCCGTCGTTGTAATTTTAACACAATATCCGAGATTTTTCTTTCGTTACAATTGTTGTAAGGGTATTTATTGACATATTTGTTTGCTAAACAAATTTTTATTGATTTCCACAGCACAGTGTAATTTTTGTTTCTCTTTTCGTTTAGTGTTTTAACTAAAGAAATTTTCACTTTCTGCCTGGTTTTCAAGTTAAAACAAGTTTTTCTCGCTCCTCGACGAACTCAACACAACACAACACACCAGAGGAGCAGAGCGGCGAGGCATACGAGTGTGGAGAGGCTCTTGAAACTCTTTTTTTTATTTTTTTTTGTTTCATTGGTTATTAACTTTTGCCTGTTGTGCCGTACTACTCCACACTCCTTTTGTGCGCTTATCCTTAGCACAGAAATTTGTTCACAGCACTTTTTTTCTGTAGTTGACATTAGAGACCATCATTTTGGTTATTTTGTGCAATTTTATGTTTTATGCATAGTCGACAAGACAATTCTGATTTCTTGCATTTGTTGTTAATATTTTAACAATTTTCTTGATATTTGTTACACTCACATTCATTCACTTCTTCTTCGTTGCGACTTTTCCACGCCGTATTCTTCACACTCACATCAGCAGCCGAGTTTGGAGAACTGTGACTCAAAGCAAAAACTTTGGTATTTTTTGTTGTTATTAAATTTATCGTGTAAAACAAAACGAAGACGGCCACGACACAAACACGGGAGTATAGGAAAGATTTTTTTGCTAAATAAACTTTAAATTTTTCGTTAGAATTCGTTTTAGTACTTGAATCTCATTGACAAACACACAGAGAGAGAGAATTTCAAAGTAATAATAATATAATAATAATTTACAAACAACGACGTTACGACGCGTGCATACGAACTTTACTACTCGACTTTTGAAAATGGACTGACGTTTCGTGCAGAGCAAAGCAAAACATGCAAGACTTCGGAGGCAGTGGGAACACAGTGCATTGAAACGGCGTCACATTGAGTTGGGAATGCGTAAACAACAACGTGTGTGGGGCCCGAAAATGAGAGATGTAAAGAGAATAAATCCTATGCTTTGAAATGCATTTGATGTATTGTGGTAGGCATAGCATTTGCTTCTCTGATTTCTTTACATTAGTTTCATAAATATGCATTTAAATATACATTTTACAGAATGTAATTTATAGGAGTCAGGCATCGGCTTGGATGTTTGCCAATAAATTACTTAAATTTCGTATGGTATTGCCATGCTCAACATGGGAATAATGGAGTTATTGTGAATGGATGATACGATTAAAGCGGGTTTTGAATAGCGTTGCCATTCACAAGATGTATCAGTTGACAGTGTTTGAATAATGAAATATGAAAAATGGGCCTTTTAATTACTGCACTAATGATTATATGAAATAAATAAAAAAATTACTAAAAATTATGAATGAAGTACTTACAACGAAATGAATTGTATTAAATAAAAAGCACCACCACGCAATAACTTTCAATTGAAAAAGAATTAGTCAAGAATTAGTAAATCTTTATCAATTTACAAAAAAGACTCATATTCTGTTTTCTTTAATTCCTCATTACACTGACAGACAAGTTTGTGAGATATAAGGTCTACCCACAGTTTATGGTGATGTATTCGGTCTGCGCAGACTTGTAACAAATCAGCACGATTTTGATTTTCCTTAATCTTAGCAAACATGTCTTATTATATTGGAGTAGGTTCAACAGATTTTTTTTTTGTATTAAAGAGTAATTTCAAAGCAAAAACATGAAACAAGTATAATTCAAATAAAAAAAACATTTAAAGAATTACGGTCTTATTCATAAAAACTTATAAGAGGTATATAAACCATTTTTAAACAAATTTCAAGAAAACAATTTTCATAAACGATTAACAGCTTCAATGAGTTAAAGTAGGGTTGTCTATACTTTAAGCATGCTGTAACTTGACGTTTGTACAATTTATTGTATATTTATGAATTTGAGATCTTTATTTTGAGTTTCTGGCATTTTTCCTATTAGAAAGAGTTGCTGCATGCATTCATTGTGTAGGAAATTTTCTTCTTAATCATTGCGCACATATCTATTTAGATACTTTTCATTCATGAATTCCATTTTGAAAAATATTTCTCCAAAACTCTTCAAAAAATAATTTGTACATAATGAAATAATATTCGTGATGTATAAACAATCAAAACAACGAAACAATGTAATCGGTATCCGGTTATTTTTTCTACACGAGGAAAAGAAAATAAAATTTTTTAATATAATTTTTACTTTAACGTCATTTTCATCGTCATGAGAATTGTAGTCAATAAAAAATTGAGCTACAATAATGTTCATAGGTATTATAAGTGCAACTACATGTTTGGTATTTATATGATTATAAAGCTTTTGTATCAAATTATAAAGCTATTTTTATACATCATTAACGAACAATAACAGCCGGCGTTGCCACCGGAACACATTAGGCTAAAGGACTGATAAAAAACGTTTATGAATACAATTTCTTATTAAAGGTTTTTTAGAGCAAAATAATACTTTAGCTAGAGAACGCTTCAAATCCACTTTAGAAATTTTTTATGAATAAGGCCGTTAATATTTAATTTATGTTAAAATAAAATATAAATATTATTAAATATTCGTTACTCCGTTATGTTGACTGCTGATTAAAAATTACATTCCGATTAATTTGTAAAATACGGGCGAAGACAGATGACTGCTCAAAAATTATTTTCTCCCAGGCGCCAAATTTTTTAGTTACTTTATTATTAAATATTTAAATAAATCTAATGTTTTTGGTACTTTAAATATTTTGAATATTTCGAATATTTTTAAAATTTTTTAATTTTTAAATATTTCAATATTTTTTGTATATTTCGTATTTGCTTCTATTTCCAATATAATTATTATTTAAAGTATTTTAAATGCTTTTAATAAATGCAATTACCAGGGCAACCGGAAATATGCTACAGCATGTTTTTTTTACAACGAGATATTAACAAATGGGTAATGTATTTACACGTTTCATGGTCCTACAAGTGTTTTGAGACCTATTTGTTAGAGCATATTTTGGCATATTTTACCCATAACGTCATATTTTGGGAAATTTTAGTTTTAGGAGCATAATTTTAAAAAAACCTCCTTTTTTAAAGCATAGTTTATATTTTTTAGGCCATATTTTTTCAAAAATATCCCTTTTTAAGCATATTTTGTGATTTTGACATTATTTTTTTTGTTCGTATAAACAAGTGTATTTGCAACTTTGGTTTTTTAAAATGTAACAGCCAAATCATGTTTTACACAACTGTGAAATGTTAAACGTTTATTAATCATTTAACGCGCTTTCTTATTCAATAAGTAAACAAAACATAAAAAAGAGGTGCTTTTCAACCACCACCGATTACGACCCAGGACATAATGCCTAAAGCTAATCCGATAAAAGCAGGAAATCTAAAGGCGGTTGTAGAAAAGTTTACAGACTTACGAGCTGATGGTGGATTCCTCTATTCTAAAATCTGCAGCAAAGTTTTTGCAGCAGATCGCAGGAAGTGAAAATAAGCAGACCAAACAATTATTTTTGTCAGAATGTTCCGGTAGACTCTCAAAAGAACACAATTTTTAAGAATAACTGTGCCGAGCTTTTGTGTCTGCTGACATTCCACTTTACAAAATGAGAAATCAAAATATAAGAACACTATTTGAGGAATACACGGACTACCAAGTGCCATTCGAAACAGTTTTTTGAACTAAAAATTTAAAAATATTATACAACGACTGCATGGACAATATACGAGCAAAACTAAAAAATCAATTTATATGGATGTCAATCGATGAAACTATAGATGCAACAGGCAGAAATGTGGCAAACATTTTAGCAGGTGCATTAAGGTAATTGCAAGTGAGAAATTTTTTACTATATACAGCAGCCTTGGAAAGGGCTAATTACTCAAAAATTGCTAGACTGTGGGACGACGCCATCAAAAATCTGGACGTCAACTTCAATAAGAATAATGTTTAGCTTTTTGTGACGGATGCAGTTCCATACATGGTAAAGGCTGCAAAAGCTATAGTGGCATTTTATCTGAAAGTGACGCATGTGACATGTTTTGCTCATGGTGCCCATCGATTGTGTGAATGCATTAGAAATTTTTATGAAAACGTAAATAAAACTATTGCTAATGTGAAGAAGTTATTTTTAAAAGCTCCATGTAGAGATAAACTTTTTAAACAAATGTTTCCAGACCTTCCATTACCTCCAGAAGCTAAAACAACACGATGGGTAACATGGCTTGAAGCAGTTAACTACTATGCCAACAATTATGAAGACATTTTATAGGTCCTAAGTGTATTTAACGATGAGGATGCACAATTCAATAAAACTTCAAAGGATGTCTTGACAGACCCCCAAACTAGATCTGACTTGATTTATATTGCTTTAAATTACAGTTTTATTGCAGAACATATTTTGCAAACATCAGGTCTTACGCTTATTGAACAAGTTCAGGTGAATGAAGACACTTTTAAATTGATAGATAACACAGTGCAACACATTTTTTCGGGGGGAACCAAACCAATATCAAACGATAGCATTTGACGTCGGTAACAAAACCCTAAACTCCATTTTGCTCCAATACGTCACAAATTTTTTTACAGTGGTTTAAAGTTTGATTTTTTTGGTCAAAAGTCGAATCAAAGAATATGAAAAATCATCTGTAAAAATACGTTTGGGGTATTTCATGTCTTCGGAGACCTATATTAAAACAATAAGGGGAATATTTTCTCGGAACATTTTAACCCTCCAGCTCCCATCCGTATAGGACATTTTTAACCCAATTTTGAAAAACTGTTTAAAAGTCAACTTTGGACGGAGGCCAAGGATTAGAATATTCTAGGAGTCACCTAAGACAAATAACCTCAATGAGTCAAAGGTTCCAAAATAAAATCAAAATGAAATATTACTGAAATGTTAAAAAGTCTATTTTCAGATAACAGTGCAACGCCCTTTTTGGGAGTGAACCAAACCAAAATCAAACAATAGCATTTGACTTCAGTAACAAAACCCTAAACTACATTTTGCTCTAATAAGTCACAATTTTGGTTTACAGTGGTTTAAAGTAAGATTTTTTTGGTCAAATGTCAAATAAAAGAAAATGATAAATCATGTGTAAAAATAGATTTGGGATAGTTCATGACTTCGGAGACCTACATTAAAATTTTCCTGGGAATATTTCCTCGAAAATATTTATTTCTATTTTATTTTACTAAACATTTGTGTATGTAATTTTACCAAAACTACTAACAAAGTCTGAATTTAAAATAATATTGTTTTATTTTTTATTTTTTAAGCTGTTTTTTTTATTTTTAATAAAAATATATCTAATTCATATGAAAAAAATTGTATGACTTTAATTTTTTAGGGCATGTTTTTGTTGATTTTTAGGTCATATTTTGCCATTTTTCAAGTCATATTTTATGCGCATAAAACACGATTTTTAGGGCATATTTCCGGTTGCCCTGGTAATTACTATAATGTTTTTACTATTTTTGAAATGGTTAATACTTTTAATATCTTAAATTTTTTTTTAACATTTGAAATATTTATGATATTTTTTAAATTTTCATAATTTTTAATATTTTGTATACTTTTAATATTTTTATTATTTTTATTATTTTAAATTTTAAATATTTTAATATGTATTTATCTTTTGATTCAAGATCTATCTCTATTATTGCTAATAAAATTTATTTTACAAGAGTTGTGTATAATGGATTATGTTGACAGTTGGCAGGGCGAAATGCTATTTCGATAGTTGCCGAACTATCTCTTCGGCACCCTTTGTTGTGCCTTCTCCACACATTATCACATTATTACACGGGAGGTACCACTGGGTTGGCACTTTTGTGCCAAAAACAATTCTTTGCAATTTCATTCGATGGACAAAGCATAGACAAAAGCTTGTGTGGATTATGTAGACATGAGGTCTTCATTTTTAATATTTTTGATGTTTTTAATATTCTTAATAGTTTTAATATTTTGAATATTTAATATTTTTAATATTTTTGATATTTTTAATATTTTTAATATTTTTATTATTTTTAATATTTTTAATATTTTTAATATTTTTAATATTATTAATATTTTTAATATTTTTAATATTTTTAATATTTTTAATATTTTTAATATTTTTAGTATTTTTAATATTTTTAATATTTTTAATATTTTTATTATTATTAATATTTTTAGTATTTTTAATACTTTAAATATTTTTAAAATTTTTAATATTTTTAATATTTTTAATATATTTAATATTTTTAATATTTTTAATATTTTTATTATTTTTAATATTTCCAATATTTTGGGACCGGCCGTGGCATAGTGGTTAGAACACGCGACTACCATGCGGGAGATCGCAGGTTCAATCCTGGCTCCAGTCATCTTAAAAAAAATTGTTCTTTCATTGTCGGCTCCCCTCGAATGTTGTTGACAGCAACTTCGCAGTATTAAGTGTCGAGTCAATCGGCGTGTCTAGTAAGAGCTTCTCAAACAGTGACGTTCGCATTCGTCGATAAACAAGTAGGTGCCGTTGGTTGTGAATCTAAAAATAGAAAGCGTGTTTATTCACGACAACGCGAGAAGCTATCCCATACCACATTAATGGGGTGCAAAGGGAAATTAAATATTTTGAATAGTTTTAATTTATTTAAATATTTTTAGTATTTTAAATATTCTGTAATTTTGAAATATTTTAAGTATTTGTTATGTTTATTTTGAATTTTAAAATTTTTTATTTCTAAAATCTTTAATATTTTGAACTTTGTAAATATTTTTATTATTTTGAATAACTTTTGATATTTTGGATTATTTTAATATTTTTTATATTCTTATAATATATTATTATTTTCAATAAATTTTAATATTTTCAGCTTATATTTTTCAATTCCTGTATATTATTAGTATTTTTACTATTTCTTTATTTTTAATATTTATGATTATCCTTAATAATTTTTGGTGCTATTTTAATATTAAATTTTTTTAATGTTTAATTATTTATTTTTATTTATCATTAATGATAAATTTTTATTATAAGGGATAATTTCTAGAGTTATTATGAATTAACACATCTTCTATTTATAGACTCACATAACGGCAGCTACTTTTTAATAGACAGCGAACGTCAGCTGTATGCGAAGCTTTTTCTTTACTTTTAATGAGTATGATATTTAGGTCCCGAATGTTCAATAATTTCAGCAAACTTTGGTGCGATTCAAAGTAACAAAAATAACGTCGGTCTCTTATTAATACATATATAATGTAAAATCTAATAAATTTTGAAATATTTCCTAATAACAAATTTTAAAAAAATTTCTAATCTTATATTTATTTTAAATTATTTATATTCAAAATTTCGCAATTCATCTATTTCTTATGTTTTGGCTAGAGGTACAGCGTGAAACCAAATCTTTTTGTTTTGATTTCGATATATTCAATATTTAAATATTCAAAATGACCTCCAAAAAATGTGCACCCCATTTCCATTCAGTACGAAGGATAAGTTAGCATCCGTATGAAAACATTTGAAAAATTCAACAATTTTCTTTTCCCAGTTCAACAGAGGGTCAAGCACATTTGCCGACATCAATTGGCGTCGACACAACTTTACATTTTTTGTTTTTTTTTTTTCAACGTTTGTTTTAAACTTGAAAATTTGCTATAGCCATTAGGCGGCGACGCGCCTCTACCGTTGCGTTAGTTAAAGGGTTCAGGGTCATAAATTGCACAGAATTGGCGGCTGCTGGTGGTGGTGAAGATGACAAGAACAAAACGACTGCCGCCAAAAAAAGCCATTCACTTGACATTTAGAAATGCATCGAAAATAGCAATTGGGGAGAGAGCAATAACCCCAAACAACGAATGAAAGGGAAAACTTTGCGCTTTCTACGCTTCTTCGCGCAGCAAAGAAAGTCGTGCGCTATTGCTTTTTGTTTTATTGCGATATGTTTTGTTCTGTTTCTGTTCTCTTTAATAGAATTCTTGTAGGAAAATATTTGCATTTCTGTGGCAAATAAACCGAGAAAATGGGCTGCAATTGCTAATTGAAGGAAACATGTGTACTTGTGCCACCAGACTACGACGACGGCAACGACCACCACAACACCAGCGGCAACAACGTCAACAGCAACAACAACAGCTCTTGTGAAGAGTTGTTGCAACTGTAACTACTGCAGCAGGTTTTGTGTTTTTCATGGTGCAATTTTGCATATTTTCCATTCTGGTGGAAATCTTTAGAGGCATTTTAAGAATTTATTGCGAAAATAAACACGATTCTGTTGTTGTTATTGTTTATTCTAGTGTTGTCGGTTTGTTGCACATCTCCCCATTAGTATTTGTACTTCTTAAGATGTTTATTCTTAATCCCTCACAGAAGTTTTCATACGTCTATTGTGCAAATCAGAAGTATCTACTAGGTTTACACTCAAATAAATTTGTATTAAATTAAACATAAAAAATTAAAAATTAAAATTAAAAATTAAACACATAATCCATTTCACACAACCCTTGTAAAACAGATTCAATTAGCAATAATGGAATAGATCTTGAACCGAACGATGAAAACATATTAATTATTAATATTTCTAATTATTTTAATAATCTTAATAATTGTAATATTTTAAATATTTTTAATATGTATTAATAAATGTGTTCATCGTTCGGTTCAATATATATTCTATTATTGCTAATAGAATTTGTTTTACAAGAGTAGTGTGAAATGGATTATGTTGACAGCTGGCAGGGCGGATAGCTATTTCGATAGTTGCCAAACTACCATAATTATCATCATCGTGAACCCCAAACACACCGGTGCGAAAATGTTTTTAATATTTGTAATATTAATAATATTTTATATTTTTAATATTTGTAATATTATTAATAAATTTTATATTTTGAATACTGGTAAGATTTTTAATAATTTCATTTTTACATTTTGTATTTAAAATTTATATTTAAGAAAAGTTTATTTTTTTGTAATATATTTGATTTTATATTATATCAAATTTGTTGTTTTAATTTCAAAAACCAAACCTCACAGTCAAAATTTCTTTTTATATTTTTATTATTTTTAGTATTTTTAATACCTTTAATACTTTTAATATTTTTGATATCTTTAATAATCTTTATATTTATAAAATTTTAATTTTCAATATTTTTAATATTTTTTAATATTTTTAATACTTTCAATATTTTTTATAATGTTAATATTTTTTTTTATTTTTAATATTTTTATATATGTAAAAATTTTAATATTTTTAATATTTTTAGTATTTTTAATATTTTTAATATTTTTAATATTCTTAATATTTTTAATATTTATAATATTTTTGATATTTTTTATATTTGTAATGTTTGTGATATTTTTTATATTTTCAATATTAATAATATTTATAATATTTCAAAGGGGTCTGAAGATGAACTCGTCATGGAGTTCGAAATGCGTCATCCAAACAATAAAACACTTTTCTGAACGCTTTGATGTATCATTTGATACTCTAACATAAATTGTGATATATAATCAATACGATCGACTAAAACTAACATAATTTCAAATTTTCAATATTTTTAATATTTTTGCATTTTTAATATTTTAAATATTTCTAATATTTTTATTATTTTTAATATTTTTAATACTTTAAGGGCCGTTTTCTCATTAGGCGATTATCTTTTTTCTTAACGAAAAACTGTAGATTAAAGAAATTAGGTTTTCTCAAAATCTCATTTGCTTTTGTTCTATCGCAAAGCTAACCAGCCCTCATCTGCCGGTTATTTATTTGCCGTACAGATAAACTCAATCAGCTGACTGCTGTTCATAGCTTTTTTGTTTTCCAAGATATATTTTTGATTTATAACCAAAACAATAAGCAGCAGGTCATCTTCAGTGGTAAAATGTTTCCACATGGCTTTTATCTGTCATTATTTAAGTTTTATTTCGTTTTTATTAAATTTATGTGTTTTCTTATTTTTTAACACTTCGAAAATAACTGATTTATATCAAAAATTTGTCAACTGTCTCATCTATTTTTCGGGGTATTGCCAACTGAAAAATATTTTTTTGTCGGTATATTGAGAAAACCAAAATCGTTAACGGTCAGTTTATCATTCTAACAAATTTATGTCGAGATTTAGTAACACGAAGTTTGTCGATACATTGAGAAAACGGCCATAAATGTTTTTAATATTTTTGAAATTTTTACTATTTTCAATATTTTTAATATTTTCAATATTTTTTTATTTTTATGTAATATTTTTAATATATTTGATTTTATAATTTATATTTTTTCTTTAATTTAAAAAACCAAACCTTACAGTGGAAGTTGCTTAACATTTTTCTTCGAGTGTACTGCACGGACTGCAAGTAAAGTGCGTATAATCAATATTATAAAAGTACTCTCTTACTTCGCGCGGTGTTAAGTAGCTTGTTCCGGTTGTTGGCTGTAACAGAGTGTAAAGTGGAAGCCAGCAGTAGTCAGACTGGCAGGCCGGGAAAGCGTCTGTATGGACGGACATGCAGACGAACCGGGGGTGTGTGTAATTACATGTATATTTATGTATTTATTGTTGATGTTGGTTCTTTTATAATTCTGTTCTGGCAAATCAACCGACCGACGATGGTGCAACATCGGAATTTTTGCAAACTGAGCAAAATGAAAAATCTGATGAAAATCTGTACACAAATCACAGTCGTCTACACCAAAAACGTATACAAGTGGGGGAGATTTTATTTCTCTTTACTTAATCTTAAGTTTTGTCATCATGTCTGGCAGCCGGACATGCTGTCAACGCTTAGTTTTTAACGAGGAGGCGCCAATGGCACAGCAGCACGTCACGCCGTGTGGCTTTACGTTTTTAGGATGAGCAAATTATCTTAATTACATTCTTGATTAAAATAGACACTAACAAACACTAAACAAATTAGATCTTTTTGCTAGAATACAATGTTTCTGCCAGTGGTTAGTTGATTAATTACATATTATTGTGTTTTTTTTTTTGTTGGCAGAGATGTAAAAATATTGTGGTCGTTCAACAAGATATATATATTTCATTTTTGCAAATCAAAAGTTTTGCTAATTCTATTAAATTTTTCTTATAGGTAGTAAACTTTTCATGATTCACACCTCTTTTATATAACTCATTTCTTATCCGTAGAACTTATTTGCTGCGCTTCTTCATTTCAAATTTCAAACCATCACCATAAATTGTCACTTAAGAATTTAGGCTGATTTGTGAAAAGTGACAATTTTAGTCGCATACTAGGCACCAAATGGTTTCATTTTGCACTTGTGGCTAAATCCGAACAAAATTGAGTTATAACGTTCGAAATCCATTAGAGGCATTAACATATGGACAGTGCGACGATGAACCAGCGCATTCTACACGGCGTGCACCTCAATGGATTTGTCATCAATGTGTGTGCAAAATTTAGAAATTTCTTATGCTAAAAATAATGTGAGTGTTTTTAAATTGTTGCTTTTGTTGTTGCCTCTAAAATATGAAAATATAATCTTAGCCATAATATTCGATGCATTTGTTTCGAAACTAAATTGGGACCAACAAAATATGTAACATAAATTCAATCAAATTCAACAGCAGAAAAAGCGCGAAAAATTACAGAATACCGGCGACATGTTGGATAAGGGCCACATTTTCGGTGAGGGTTTAAGAGTGGGTCAATTTGTATGGATTAAAAAAAAATGCCCCAAGCGGTTATTAAATTTGTAATCTACGATGAACTCTTAGAAAATATGCCCAAGAAACCATGGGTCTAAAATCAAAATCGAGCTTTCGGTTTTTAACGAGAAACTTTTCGTATTGGGGAAAAAATCCCCAACAAACACCGGAATCGCCCCTAGAGGGTTCAAATGTATAAACAACCAAAAGTAACTTTTCCCTCCTAAAATGTTTTCTATCTACACTCTATCTTCAACCCTTAAGGTAGTCCACACAATTTTTTTTTTTATTATTTTTTATGAAAACAGCCCCTGTTGCCTCCTTAAGGGGTAAAATGTAAGACCGACCCCCACTGGTTTTTATAGTTAAAAATTATTACTTAAAAGTTCAGGCTCGTTTAATCTCTAGGTAAAAAACCTTCCTCCACTTGGGAACATTTTTTTTTTTCGTTTTGTCCGTTTTGTCCCATCCCTGTGCGTGTGCAGTGTGAGTGACTTGTTCTGAATTTCTCAGCGTTTAGATACCGCAACGCGTTTGCAGCATTGAAAAATATAAATCTTTTTAAGTGAATTGCAACAACAACAATAATAACAGCAATAGGCGTGCAAAACTATTTCGAATACAATTTTATTTAGGACGACGACGACAACAAACTGGGAAACATTCAGATTTAGCAGCAACAACAGAAACATTTTTGTCAGTTCCCTTTGCCGAGTGTAGAAAACGTTCTCATTTGAGAAATCGGTCGAGAATCTTTGTGAGATTAGGCACATTCGCAAAGGAATTTATGTTGTGAATTATGATGACGGTGATATAGTTGCGGCGGCGGCGGCGACAGCATCGCCTAAGTGATTTTACATCACGGCGTGCCATCGGTAGTTTTCGTGTGTAATCTTTTATTCGCACTTGTTACATTTTTATACCATCACCCTTAGGGATGAAGCTATATATCATTTGATACGACCCAAAAGTGTAACACATAGAAGGAGTGACTTTAGACCCTAGGTTTCTTTGAACCAAATTCGATTCATGACTTTTTAAGTCGTTTGAGCCATGTCCGTCTGTCTGTCTGTCTGTCTGTCTGTCTGTCTGTCTGTCTGTCTGTCTGTCTGTCTGGTGGCTGTCCGGCTGGTTCGCACGATAACTTTCGAAAGACGCAACAAAATGTTTTGAAATTTTGCACGAGTTATTATTTTCTCAAAACTACTTACGGTATTGCAAATGGGCTACATGGCCCCGCCTCTTCTGGTACCTCCCATACAAATACATCATTCCGCCCACTTTAGAAATCGAGTAATAACATCAATACACCCTATGGGATCGTCCCCAAATTCTGTATTTAGTAAAGCTATAACAGGATAAAGTTTTGGAAAAAATTTTGAAAGCCTAGCCACGCCCCTTCTGGTACCTCCCATACAAATCTACCTTTCCGCCCACTATAGAGATGGAGAAATAATATCAATAAATTAAACGTGATCGTACCCAAATTATATTTTTAGTAAAGCTATAATAGGATAAAGTTTTGGAGAAAAAAATTGGAAGTCTATTCACGCCCCATCTGGTACCTCCCATACACATCTGGTACCGCCCACTTTAGAAATCGATTAATATTATTTAAAGACCTAACACGATCGTGCCCAAATTCTGTATTTGGTAAAGTTTAAGCAGGATAAAGTTTTGGAGAAAAAATCTGGAAGTCTAGACACGCCCCTTCTGGTACCTCCCATACAAATGTACCACTCCGTCCGCCCACTTTAGAAATAGGGTAATAATATCAATACACTCGACACGATCGTGCCCAAATTCTGTATTTTGTTATGTTATAACAGGACAAAGTTTTGGAGAAAAAATTGGAAGTCTAGCGACGGCCCTTATGGTACCTCCCATACAAATGTACCTTTCTGCCCACTTTAGGGATGTACTAATAATATCAGTACACCCAAGGCAATCGTGCCCAAATTCTGTAATTAGTAAAGCTATAACAGGATAAAGTAATGGAGAATAAATCTGGAAGCCTAACCACACCCCTTCTCGTACCTCCCATACAAATGTACCACTCCGCCCACTTTAGAAATCGAGTAATAATATCAATATAATAGAAAATTTTTTGTTTTACTGAGGGTAAGGGTAAATGTAAGTTGGGTTGCCCGACTGAAACTTTCTAACTGGTTTTAATTACAAATCGGTTATTTCAATAACTCAAGACTTAAACAATATCTTATATTGGGTGATGGTATTTATCAGTCAGTTCAACTGACTGAAATTTCTGTACTGGTTCTGTTACTTATTAGTAGATTTTGATAGAAAAAAATGTATGAGAGTGTGGTTAAGAAAGGTATAGTAGTTGATGAGGAAATTATGCGGAAAGTGATCAATTTTGTCAGATGAGTGGATGTACTGGCCAGCCTATTTTGAGGTCGGGTAAAGAATAGCACGTAGTTCAAAGGAATTTTTCACTTGCTAATCGTGTTTTTGAGAGAAGTGATGGTTTTGGCACTTTTTGATACGATAAAAGTACTGGGAACAATAAAACAAGTTAAGTACTTTTGGTACACTAAAAGTACTTTTTAGTGACAAACAAATTATATTTGGTAGAATAAAAATACTTTTTGTACAATAAAAGTGTTATTTTGATACACAAATTACTTTTCGGCACAATAAATGTATTTTTCTGTACCAAAAGTACTGTAGAAATATAAATGTATGTTAAGATTACAATAAAAGAATTTTTTTGTGCAACAAAAAGGTTTTTTGGAAGGAATAAGTTCTTTTAATGTGCCTCAAAGAGTTCATTTTTATCGTACTTTTATTGCATCGAACATACTTTTATTGCACCCAAAAGTACTTTTAATGCGCCAAAGAGTATTACAAAAAATACGGTTTTGAATAAAAGCTATTTGCTATAATAACAGTACTTTTTGGGTCTATTAAAGATTTTCTTTTGTACAGTGAAAGTACTATTGTATCATAAAAATACATTTGTTGTCCCCAAAATATTTTTGACTTTATCAAAAGTACTTTTAGTACTTAAAATTACTTTTAGTGTACCGATTAGTACTTTTATTACAGCAAAGAGTACATTTATTGTATCAAAAAGTACTTTTTTTCACAGAAAAGTATTTTTATTGTTCTCAAAAATAGTTTTATTGGTCTCAAATAGAACTTTTATTTTCCCAAAAAGTATTTTTGATTCACCAGAAAGTACCTTTTAGTACCAAAAAGTACTTTTATTGTAGAAAAAGTAGTTTTTAGTGAAACGAAAATACTTTTTTTTTTGAAAATAATAGTACTTTTTGAGACCAATAATAGTATTTTATAGATCAATAAAAGTACTTTTTTGTACAATAAAAGTACTTTAAGGATATCGAAAATTTCTTTTATTTTAACGCAAGTACTTTCGAAAAAGTAGATTTGTTGTGCAAAACAGTCCATTTTTTGTACGAAAAAGTGCTTTTATTGTACCAAAAAGTACTTTTATTGACCTATTAAAGTGATTTTTTGGTATAGCAAAAATACTATTGTATACAAAAATAGGTTTAATTGTCTCCAAAAAGTACATTTATTGTATATAAAAGTACTTTTATTGTATTTTATTGCATCAAAAAGTACCTTTAATGTACGAAAAAGTACTTTTTTGCACCCCAAAGTACTTTAAGTGTTCTGTTGTTGAAGCAAAATTTACTTTCATTGTACTTAAGAAAACATTTCGTTTTGCCAAAAAGTACTTTTTTGCACTCAAAGGTACTTTTAATGTATACTAATACTTTTGTTGAAACAAAAAGTACTTTGGTTATACTTAAAATAATGTTTTTTATACCCAAAAAGTACCTTTATTGTCCCAAAAAGTATTTTCGTTTTACCACTCAAAAGTACTTTTTGTGCACTAAGAAGTACTATTGTTGAAGCAAAAAGTAATTGTAATGTATTTAAAAGTACTTTTATTGTATTTTTTGAGTACCATTAGTGTACCGAAAAATACTTTTGTTGAAACAAAAAGTGATTTTATTGTACTTAAAATAATATTTTTATACCCAAAAAGTACCTTTATTGTCCCAAAAAGTATTTTCGTTTTACCAAAAAGTACTTTTTTGCACTCAAAAGTACTTTTTGTGTACTGAAAAGTACTATTATTGCAGCAAAAAGTACTTTTATTGTACCGCAAAGTACTTTAATTTTACTAAAAAGTACTTTCAATGTACCAGTAGGTACTTTTATTGCACCAATATGTACTTTTATTGTACCAAAAAATAATATTATTGTACCAAAAAGAACGTTTATTGTAGCAAAATGTACTTTTATTGTATCCATAAAGCATTTTTTATATACCAAAAAGCACTTTTGTTTTACCAAAACTATTATTTTTGTGCCCAAAGTTACTTTTTGTGTTACTGTTAGTGTAGCAAAAGTACTTTTTACAAAAATGCTTTTTATGTTTACTGTACTTTTTGCTACAAATTTACTTTTATTGTATCGAATGAGTACTTAATTTTACCAAAAACCACATTTGTTTTACTAAAACTACTTGTATTGTACCCAAATGTTTTTTTGGTGTACCAAAAAATACTTGTATTGCATCAAAGTGTACTTTTATTATACCAAAAAGTACTTTCTTGAACTTTCTTTTATTGTACCAGAAAGAACTTCTGTTGTATCTCAAAAGAACTTTAAGTTTATCAAAAGTATTTCTGATGACTATTAAAGTACTTTCTTTTGGTACTGTAAAAGTACTATTTTACGGAAAAAGTACTTTTATTATACCGAACAATTTATATTGCAAGAAATACTTTTGGTGTAACGAAAATAAAATCAAATAGTACTTTTTTTGTACCAGGATGTACTTTTATTCTATCCAAAATACTTTTATTGCACCCAAAAGTGCTTTTAGAGTACAAAAATGTTTTTTGCTACAATAAAAGTACTTTTTTGTAATATAAAAGTATTTTATTTTACGGTAAAAGTAGTATTGTACCCAAAAAGGTACTATTATTGTCCCAACAATTTTTTTTCGTTTTACCGAAAAGTACTTTTGTTGCAGAAAACAGTACTTTTATTGTACTAAAAAGTACGTTTGTTGTACTAAAGAGCAGTTTTATTGCACTTATAAATACATACATACATACATTCGTTCCCGAAAGTATTTTCATTCAACCAAAAAGTACTTTTAAGTACTAAAAAATACTTCTGGTATAACGAAAAGTACTTTTGTTGCATCCAAAAGTAGTTTTATTGTGCTACAAAGTACTTTCAATGTACCAGTAGGTACTTTTATTGTACCGCAAATCATCCTTGTTGTAACAAAAAGTACTTTTGATGTTTGTGGTACATCAAAAGTACTTAAAAAGTCGCAAAAAGTACTTTTATTGTAGAAAAAAGTAATTTTAATGTAGAAAAATGTACTTTATTGTATCTAAGAAATAATTTATTTGTAACAACAAATAACACTTTTGTTTCACCAAAACTACTTTTATTGTACCCACAGGTGCTTTTAGTGTGCCAAAAAATACTTTGTACTAAAATGGTTTTTGGTACAAAAAAAGTACAAAAAAGTTTTTTTTCATGTACCAAAAAAATACTTTTGCTACAATAAAAGTACCAACAAGTTTTTAATGTAGCAATAAAATACTTTTGGTGTACCGAGAAGTACTGTCATTGCAGTAAAGTGTAACTATTTCGCTATATCGCTGTATAATTTTGTGTAAATTTTATAAATTATCAAAAAAAAACATTTTTTTTCAAATAGTAATTTTTACAAAAATTATATTTGGCACAATAAAAGTAATTTTTCTTAAAAATTGAAATCTAACAACTTGTTCAGCATTTACTCCAATTTATTCCATTTGACACATTCAAATATTTTCTTATACCATAGACTTAACCAACTACCCTCGTTAGTTGGTTAGATCTTATAATAGTTCCTACAAAATATTTTGTTTGCTAATTCCATTTGGGCTGCTTGATGGGGATTAGGATGCAGATGATGATGTGGATGACGGTGTCGTTGGTTGGACTGTTTCAAAGTCATTCACACTCTTTACGAACATCACAAAATCCCCACACGGTGCAATGCGCGTCCGTCGCCTATGGATGTGGTGTGTGGTGTATTTATTCGCATACTTAGTGGCCAAAATATGTGAACAGTTTTATTTTGAGAATTCGAGTACACACAACAACATAGTTTTTATTTTGGTTCTTGTTTTTGTGGTTGTTGCTTTTTTTTAATTTTTAATGGGGACTTAGATATTTTTGTTTTTGTTACAACAATTTCTATGTCTTAATATTAATCATTTTAATGTGAATTTTGACATGGTGAAAATATTTTAATAACCAGGCATTTCACCACACCCGCTCCCCCTAAGCCCTAGCAAAAACAAATATGCTATAAATCATATTATGCGTGTATGTGTTTAAATAAATATTTGTTGGCAACAACAAAAATTATATTAAATAATAAAAAAACATATAATGATTTTAATACAAACAACAAAATGACAAAGTGATTTTTTGATGCTAAATATGAATTATAGCATTAAGAAGTGAATGCTAACGCAGTGATTTATTAAACTTATGTCGATAAAACAAGGGAACAAAATTGAACTTTTTGAGTGTTGTTTGGAATTCTATAGCTGTTTTTTACTAATTTGAGGTCGCTGATTTTAAATCTAATCTCAATTTTTCTCCATCAGCTCGAATGTTTAAGTTACAGGTACTAATCGTATTTTCGCCTATTTTCCAAAATATTATAGTTCAAAAAATCATAATTTTTTTTTCATAAGCCGGATTTTAAAATTTTGTTTTTTTTTAAAGATATCGTTGTTACCTTTGAAAAAAATCTAATTTTTTAATATCACAAAAAAAATGACTGTGTAAAGGCTCTTTTATTCAAAAAAAAAAAAATTACACATTTTAATTTTCTTCACGCTGAAAGTTAATCGGTTGGGCGCAAATTGTTCTTTTTATTAGCATTATTGAATATCATATTAAAGTAGCTTTCTAAAACATGTATTTACATAATAATCGATTTAAAATTAAATGAGTTATGCAAAATTCGGTGATAACATATTTTTCGAATTTTTTTGTTTCTACCCAAAAAAAATTAAAATTTTGTATTTTAAAAAATCATGACAAATTTGCAAATTTATTTATAGTTTAATTTATAGTTTTGCCTCCTATTACAATATTAATTAACTGACCAAATTTAATTAATCGGCAGGTTTCAATTTAGAAGTTAAGGGAGAAATATTAATTTTCCAAAAATAGGTCATTTTGTATGGGAGGTACCAGAAGGGTTGATCCGATATAGTGCAAATTCATTCCTGATTCATATTTTCGTAACCGTAAAACTTACGCATAGTTTGACTGAATTCAGTGTACTTACAAAAAAGATATGTATGTAAGACTATTGGGGTGAGTTCGGTCATTTGTATGGGAGGTACCAGAAGGGGTATGGCAACGGTTTCGGTTTTTTTAGGGTTTTTCTACTTTTGCAAGATAAATAAACTGACCAAATTTAAATATCCTCCGGTAGTCTGTTTGGCAGCTATCGAAGATATATTAATTATCCAAAAATAGGTAATTTTGTATGGGAGATACCAGAAGGGGTGGGGCTATTCCGCCCATTTACAATCCCATAAGTTCGTTTCGAAAAATATTAATACTGATACATTTTCAAAGCGATCCGTTAAGGTTGGCTCGAGTTACACTTGTTAACCTTCATGTGCTCGGGATTGTAAACTTACGTGGACGGTCGGATGACTACAAATGTAGCAAACATGGATTTTTAAGGAATAAATACATATTTGCTTCAAAGTTAGTGGTTAATTTATTTTGTTTTAAGACAAAATAATATATCTTACTATAAAACTAAATAGTTCTGGAAAACTAACATCTTTTGCTATGTTTGTATGTAAAAAAATAGATAACGCACACCAGTATTGGGCTAGGTGAATTGGATTTATGTATGTCATTAGTAACATCAGAAAAGCTTCCAAAGTTGTATATTCAGGACAGTAATCAAATTTCAGATGTATATCCAAAAATTTTTGGAATGTAAATGCGTTGTTCCATTAGAGACATGAAAAGCTATTATGCCCAGCTCCGCCGGAAGTTTCGCTTCATGCTTTTGTCTTGAATGTGGCTTTAATTTTCTAAATATATAATGACTAATACGTTTATATCAAACATACTACATTGCCAAAGGCATGTTCTGTTTTTTTTGTAATCTAATATGTATTTTGAATTGTTTGTTCGGAAATACAGACTTTGTTAGAGGGACACTTGAAAGAATTATAACTGACCTTCCATTTTCTATATCGTACCTTGCTGCTTTGGTGGTATGGTCTAAGTAAATATAGTTCGGCTTAATTGCTGTCTAGTCAAACTGATCATGTATGGTAATTGTCAAACCAAGAGGCGTCCCGTCTCCATAATCTTTCCATTATATTCTTCCGCCACAGCACTAAATTCACTCATTTGTATGTTAGAAGGGGTGGGGCGTTCTAACGTTTTATCTACTATTGTATGATTAATATAGTGATCTCATTAATATGGGAGGTACCAGAAGGGGTGTGGCAAATGTTTCGGCTTTCTAAGGATTTGTCTACTATTTCAATATAATTAAACTAACTAAATTAAAAAAAAAGGTAATATTGTATGCGAGGTATCAGAAAGAATAGCTTCATTTGGACATTGTAGCAGAGCTATAATATACATCGTTTAAACTGTACAATGCATCTTATCCTCATCGATTGATTTATTGACGATTGCTAGCAATATAAGTCCAACGAACGCTCTGAGTTCTATATAGGTTTGATACCTGATTTCATATCGTCGTCTTTGCAGTATTGCAGTATATAGTTCTTTATTCCATATTTGGAATAATTTGT
Organism: Muscina levida; assembly: GCA_964034835.1. Classification (NCBI taxonomy): domain Eukaryota; kingdom Metazoa; phylum Arthropoda; class Insecta; order Diptera; family Muscidae; genus Muscina; species Muscina levida. Next base: position 32,362,647 of record OZ035882.1, on the reverse strand, counting down.
TGATTTTTTATACTTTGCAACCATTGCACCATGGGGCTGGTGTGTAATGGCCTCATACTCTGCAACCAAGTTGTTCTGAAAATCTTATAATTTAGCTACGTCGCTCTTTTGCGGGCTTCTTTAAGATCGTAGCCAGCAAGTATAATTTCGCATTAATTCTTTAGAACTGATTGTGAAGAAACAAAATCAATACAAAAAGCACACATTTCAACAAACGGTAACCAAAAAAAATATTGATTTCAGTTGAAAATAAAGTGAATTTCCATACATTTTACATGGTGACTACATTTGTAGTAAGCCGGCCAGAAGATGGTCATTTTAAAATTATGATGTGTAGGCAGCATAAGTATTTTTTATTATTGGTTTTATAAGTTAAATCTGGTGAAAACACTTTTTTAGGAAGCTACTGAAAATTTCGTACCATTCCCTTTTGTAACAAAAAAGTTACAAGAGTTTTATTTCAAAATTACTACAAATGTAGTCATCCGAGCACATAAAGGTTAAGTAATTTGGCGTGCTTTCTGTTTTCAAACCATTCTTCAACTGGTTATTGTACAAAATATCAGCTGTTTATGGGTTAAATTACATGACCCTAAATTTCGTCGGCAGTGTAAATATTGTCAAATGACAATACAACAAAATAAATACTGTTTTGGGGGTTCGTAGGGTGAACGGATTTGAAAAAAATGATGTCCTCAAATTGTTTTCACACAAACTAAACAACTGGAGGGAGAAACATAAAGTCTATTTTCCTCCATATAGAGCGACCTGTGCAGCGGTATTTACTTAAAATTAATATTTATTAAATTAATATACATCATATTAAACATTTTCCAATTAACGTGAAATTCAGCATTAAAACGATTTATTATAATCTTATACATTAACTGATCTTGATTTTTGATTTGTATGAAATACTTTTGTTTCCTAATATGCTTTAAGATCATAATATTACCAATTATAAACAATTGTCAATAGAATTTGGTTAACAACAGTTATGTCAGATGAATTACTATATATTTTTACCCTACTCAAAAACTAAAACAAAAATCACAATTCCTTACTTATTTGTTAAGTTGTAGATATTTTTAACTGCACATTGCCTAAACGGACCGTTATTTTCTTATTTCATTTATAAAAAAACAGCATCTCGCCACAGCCCTTTCCAACACTGTATTGTAATAGATTACACGCAGCAAACACAGAGTCGTTAGCAGCGCTCAGCTGTTTCGTTGTCATTCTTTTGACAACACGCTTTTCAATATATCGGCAAAGAATAACGATTACAACACAGAAGAAAGACAACTAAAGGAATTTATTTTCCAGTTTTCTTGACATAAATTATTAAAATTTTATTTTATAAATAAAACTCAGTACAAAAGTAACTTTAGAAATGGAGGCAGCAAAGGAATCAAGCTCAGTATCCTTGGATGCTTTGGATAAGGACCAAATGAAAACCGTAAGTGAAGCTGAAGAAGAAAACTAAAGGAATTGCAATAGCAATACAATTGATTGGTGCTTTTTGGGAATTTCAGTTTACAGACTTCTTGATGTCCTATAATAAGTTGTCCGAAATGTGTTTTACTGACTGCGTAAGAGATTTTACCACCCGAACAGTGAAGGACACAGAAGTAAGTTTCAGTACTTGTGTACTGCGAAAAGGCGGTGCTCTCACTCACTCATGTGTTTTGTTTCTTTAGGAGAAATGTTCTTTGAACTGTATGGAAAAGTATTTGAAGATGAATCAACGAATTTCCCAAAGATTCCAAGAGTTCCAAATGATTGCCAATGAGAATGCCTTGGCGATGGCCCAGAAAACCGGCAAACTGTAAGCGCAAGTGCACGACACAATAACCACTCGAGTTCCTTGAGGAAGAAAGACCGCCACTTTTGATAAGTCACCATACCAGTCGTTCACATTCTCAGCAGCAGCAATTAGTTAAAAAAAGTTGTTGTCAATAATGACTGTTTTCTTTTTTTCGTCATAAATGAAAGAACAAGTTCGTTTTTTAAGGTTTGTTTTGCATTTCAATAAAATTTTAAAATAATTCCACAAAGATTTCAATGAATTTACTTTCTAAGAACACAAAATTCATAATATTTATAAAGCCAATAGGAAAAAAGTAACTTGATAATACCAAATAAACTAAGATACCTTAAAAAGACGTCCATGTTGGAGACAATTTTTAAAATAATTTTAAAATTGATTACTTAAACTAAAATTATAGGAAATAATTTGCAATAAAATACTTTTCAATTAATTTGGTTTAAAGTGTGTATACATATGTGAGTTAATAGTTTAGAAAACAATTTGTTAATTTTCTTACGTTACTATACTACATAAATGATATATTAATTAGTTAGCTCGGTTTGTCAAGTCAGTTGTTTGTTTCTTTTCCTACAAACTACTGTGATCATAGATCGATCTTATTTCCTCTTTGCAGCGCCATAGAACAAATTCCTCCTCCAAGGTTAAAAGAAAATTTAAGCCGTACAAAGAACATTTGTTAAGATATGGGTCTTATGTTGTTACTAAATTTAATGATAAATCACTTAAACCAATAAATTAATTATTAATGAGGGGATTCAATTTTTATTGTTTTGATTGATCGCAGCAAGATCAAGAGGAGATTATATTTAGAGCATCATCGAGTGACTGTGTGTGTGTGGGTGTTAGTGCGTTGGTGTAGAACTTTCGGGGAAGCCTTCCATTTCACTTATTAGGGCGTATTCCAAAATGACACGGCCCTCTTTGTATCTAAGGGAAGAAGAATGGAAGTGCAAAATTACATATTATTAAATTTATATTTATTAAAAAAATAATTATAATTTTTTACAAAAATTATTTATAAAAATATTGTTTTGGTAAATATATACAAAAAAAAAATATTTTTTATTCAAAAAAAAAAAAAAAAAATTATGTATTGGAGTTTTTTTTATTTAAATGTAGACTTATTTACAGCAAATAAGTGCAAGATTGAGATTTTCTTAATAAAAGTGTCTCTTGAGACTTAAAATTTACCAAGAGGGTAAAGTTTTAAAAAGACTCTAATTCAATCAAATTTGTTAGCGGAAACTCGAATTTTCAATTAAAAAATGACACGTTTCATTTAATTTTTACACTAAAAGTAATTATTGATGCAAATAAAATTTTTCAGTTTAATAAAAGTATTTTTTTTTACAATACCATAACTTTGTGGAGCAATTAAACTACTTTGTAGTACAACAAAATGACTTAAAACTACAATAGAAGTACAATAAAAGTACTTTTTAGTATACAAAGTGTTTTTGGTTAAAAAAAAAGTATTATTTGGTACAACAAACACAATTTTTGTTGCAATAAAAATACTTCTTGGTTCAATACAAATACTTTATGGTACAAAAAAGTACATTTTGATACAGTAGCTTAATTTTTGGAGATACTTTTCGATATACATAGCACAAAAAAGTACTTATTGGTTAAATTAAATTCACTATAAAAAGTCTGCGTACAAGTAGAGTAAACTAAGAAAGGTGCAAAGACAACATACAAAACTAATGAAAATGAAAACTATGAACTCAGTTTTTATTTAAAGGCAAATTCCGGCCATTCATTGTGCAAAAGACTTGAAGAAAACTAATAATTTTTTAAAGTAAAAAAACGTTAGTAAAAGTCGGCGTACAAAATCAATATTCGTTGTAGGGATGCAGCGGTCTTTATTTTTGAATTTAAATATCTGGTAGCCTTTTGTTTGGAGAACCTTTGGCATGGATTAGACAAGTTTTGAGATTTCTTCTGATGTAATTTTTCCCCATTCCTGCTACAATACTTCTTTCAGCATACTTTTTGATCAAATTGATTGCTGCTGTATCTTCCTTTTTAATATGTTCCACAGATGCTCTATAGGGTTGAGATCAGGGCACTGCGGAGGTGTACGTAGCAGTTATGAAACGTTATATAGAAACCAGAGCTTTACAATGTCGTCTGTATGCTTCGGGTCGTTATCTTGGATAAATAAATATTAGCTCTGAGGTTCCAATTTCACTGCACTCTGTTTCAATTAAACTTCCAAATATCAAGACAACCTCGTTTGTCCATAGATGACTCAATGAACTCAATGATACCCCCACTACATAACTCCACATCTGCAATGCTTAACTGTGCTCTCATCAAAGAATATAATTTTTTTCCTGAACCTTTTTGACTTTTATATGTCGACTTTTGCAAATTTAATTTGTTTTTGTCAGTTTTGTGTTGAAATAAAAAGTTTCTTACTTGGCCTTATTTTTAATAGTGTCCCTTAACATTTGCAGCCACTTTTGCAGTAATTATCGTGTTCTGTTATACAAACTGGACTACATAACATCTTTCTTTTCTTTCTTTCGGTAAATATTGAAGGGCCTGAGCGCGTTTTAGATAGGATATTTTCTGTTTCCTTATAATTATTAACTACTCTTTGAACAGAAGAATATGTTCTTTCGATAATTTTACCAATTTTTCTCAAGGTTTTAAGTTGTTTTTATAAAATTTTCTTTTCGGCAGCTTTAATTACTTTTTCTTTTCAATTCATTGCGAAATTTTTGTTAAAATATTGGAAATTGTCGTTTGGCCAGTTTAACAAAAGCATAAAAATAAAAATAGTACGAAATTTCTGTATTTGTGTTTTGTTAGTCGATCTTACAGTACATTATATTAATTTACGTTAAGTGTATCGAAATGATACAACAAATTCGGCTCAAGATCAGAAAAGTGTTTTTTATTTATTGTTTGATATTTTTGGTCAAATTCGCACCTAGTGCGTGACACACTGAATTTGACGAAATTTAAGTTTAAAGTTAAATAATAACCATTGGTACCGCTATTTAATTTTTGTATGCATACGTTTTTTGTGTTAATTATGGGAGTTCTTTAAATGCCATTTATAAATATGAGTATATTTATTTACTTTGCTTGTTGGTTTGCTTCATAACCATTCTTAAATATTTGACTTTAATCATGTATTAAGCCACCAATAATTTAATGATTTAAACTATTATATACTATTATATATATATAAACTATTATCTGGCGAAACTACCGTTCTTGCTTTCAACACATTTATGTGCGCAAATTTTTTGTATTATGTTTAAGTACTTTTTGGTACAATGAAATTACTTCGTGGTACAAAAAATATAATTTTTGTTATGTAGTGTTTTTTTTTTGTACTACATTAAATACTTGAACAAAAAAAGTACCTTTTTGTACAATACAAAACTTCATGATCGGAGAATCATTTAGAATATTTTGGTGAATTGCTGCTTCAATGGTCTATTTTCATTACAACATTTGTCCTGAGAGACTTATTTGATTAGAAAATTTCCACTTAGATAATTTGCATTAGACAAAATTTTCCTTAGAAAAATATTATATTGCTCAATTTTTGTGGCCAGAGATTAATTTCATTAGAAATTATCCGCAAAGCCAAAATACATTTTCGTTCTAAAAAAAATGTCTCCAAAGACTATATAGGTTTTAAAGTTTTCTTCTATTGTTTTCTCACATTAGGTTTAAGACATTTTCTTTAATGAATAACATTTTTAAGTTGAATTATTTGTCTTCATTTAATATACTACATATTTTTCTTATTGGACCAATCAACAATCTCTTCCTGTACTCACTTTTGTGCATCATCGGTGGCATATTCATACATCCATCCTAATTTGTAGGAACAATTCTTGCACATTACATCTCGCACCATATGGCGTCCTGTCAACATGACCCGTTCCTGTACATTACTAAATGTAAGGTTTACAACACGTTTGAAGAGATAAGCACGGCCTATATTGACGTAACCGCCATTCGCAGTCCATTGCGGATGAACCGAACGAAAAACAAAACCAAGGAAAACAAAGTGTTGTTGACAACATGTAATTAATGATTAATTATACACTGTACAGTATATGTTCGTTCTTTTAAACTTATTGTGTCGTAAAACTTATAACTCCAACTGAAGAGCACATATTGACCGAACTTACCGGTAGCTCCTGTGAAACGGGTACTTATCAGCTGATTGCGATTAGTTAGATTTGCTTGGCACTGGGCACAGTTAAAGAGACGAATGCCACCTACATGTTCCAAAAATACCCGACCCATTGTGTGGTGTAACACTCAACAGACTCAATCACAATAAAGCAATTACACAGTTCTTTGGAAAATGTTGGGCAGCAGCAGCGACGACAAACACTTCTGGCAGAATGATGCGACGTGAAGACTACTAAAGAATAAACGAACAATATCAAAATGTATGTAAAAAATTAGTGCACTTCGTAGCCATCTTTATTTGTCTATGCTGATGTTACCGTTTTGTGCTTTGTTTACCTTTCGTATTCTTTTATCTTCGAACACTGCAGGCAATCAATCACATATGTTGTTGTTGTTGTGGTTGCTCATTTTCTAATTGCCTTTCACACTTTTGCAACGCAATTGGAATCATCCAACAGCAACAACACAAAAGTGTAGATGTTTTTGTACGTGTAGGGCAGAAATTAAATGCGATATCATACAACTTGTTGTTAGTTATATTGGCGTCGAGAACTACAACGGTTGCATAGATTTTTTTGGTTTGTTAGAATTTATGGCAGATATTTTGTTCTGTTTCTGTATTTTTTTTTGCTGCTGGCCTTTGTTTTCGTTCTGATTGTTTTTTATTTTTGTGACAAACGTCAGGGTTTTTTTATCGGAATCTATTACAAATATCATTCTCTGACATTTGCACAATGTTGCCAACGATTGTCGTTGGAATAATGTTAGATTGGCAATTATTATTTTTATTATTATTAGCCTTTAAAAACAACTTGACACATATATATATTTATATCTTAGTGCCTAAGTCAGAGGCCGAAATGATCAAAGATTTCCATTCGCTTCGATATTTTGCGCACCGTCTCCAATCAGTCCTACCAAGCAGCGTCAGTGATTCCTCCACCTGGTCCTTCCAACGTAGTCGCGGTCTCCCTCTTTTGCGCCGTCCTTCGAGGTCTTGATAGAATACCTTTCGCGCTGGAGTTTCCTCATCCATTCTCACGACATGACCTAGCCAGCGTAATCGTTGCACTTTGATCCGCTTGACGACATCAATGTCGTGGTATAACTCGTACAGCTCATGGTTCATTCGAATCCTAAACTCGCCGTTTACGCAAATGGGTCCATATATTTTGCGGAGTATTTTTCTCTCAAACACCGCCAGATGAGCTGCATCTGCCTGTGTAAGCACCCAAGATTCGGAGGCGTACAACAGGACCGGTAAAATTAGTACCTGATACAGCTGGACTTTGGTAGTTCGAGATAGGGTGGTGTTTATAAAGTGCTCGCGTAGTCCAAAAAAACACCTGTTAGCAAGCACTATTCTCCGTTTTATTTCGAGGCTGACACTGTTGTTCTTGTTCATGGCGGATCCAAGGTAGATAAATTCATCCACTACCTCAAAGCAATAGTTTTCAACGTTCACGCTGCGTCCCCAACGGGTGGACACTTTGTTCGATGATACCATTAACTTCGTCTTGTCCTCATTCACTGCCAAACCCATTTTCGCTGACTCCCTTTCAACTGATGTGAAAACAGATTGGCAATGCGAACGACTATTAAGTTCTAACGGTTATGTGATAAGTACAGAGTTTTAAATAATGGGTAAATGCCGGCACAGAGTTATCGAAATGCTGAGATAATAATTGTTTTATTCTCAGTAAAAAACTTCGTTCGATTTCTAAGTTCTCACAATTATGTGACAATTGGAGAGTTTGAAGAAACAGAGACGCATGCTTTGGTGTTATCGAAATGAGGTGTAATATAAATATTGTGGTAATTTCGATAACATAAAGTAGAAAACGGACAATAATCTACTGTTGGTTGATTTCTACCGTTTTTTTTAAAAAATGTCACCAATTTGTATTTTCCTTTTTGTTTTTTGAAAAATTTTACTTGACTCAGGAATGACTTGACAATGACAAAATAACTTATTTTTGGAAAATTAAAATTACCCCGTCCATTGATGTTATTTATGTTATGTCAAACGAAAGAGCCAAAAACGTCACAAATCCCTTTATACGATACTTACTTTCTTCAAATCGAATTATTATGGCATGTAACTTGACAAAACAAATGATGCAGAACTTCTTCTTTTTTAGGCTACTTTCATGTGCAAAATCATGTGTTGTACTGTAAAATACAAGTGACATTAAAAATATTAAAAATACTGAAAATATTTAAAATATTAAGAATACGAATAATATATAAAACATTAAAAATGTTAAAAATATATAATATAAAAAATATATAATAATGTTTTAAATATTAAAATATACAATATTAAAAATATGAAAAATATTTAGAATATTAAAAATATGAAAAATATTTAGAATATTAAAAATATAAAAAATATTAAAAAAATAAAAATCTTAAAGATGCTAAAATTATTAAACATATTAAAAATAAGAAAAATATTGAATATAATTAAAATAAAATTCAAACATATAAAAAATATTTATGTGATTATAAATAATAAAAAGATTAGAAATATAAGAAAAATTAATACGATTAAAAATAATAAAAATATTAGAAACATTAAAAACATTACATTTTTCAAAATATTAACAATATTAAAGGTTGCCTAACATTCTTTTTTTAGGCTGTACCAAATAATTATGTTTTCAACTAAATTTTACTAAATAATTTTTTTTAAACAAATATATAAAATATCATTTTATTTATAACAACCAAATTGCTGAACTGAACATTTTTTGCTGTTATTGAATTTTTATTATTTTTTAAAAATAAGGAAATTTTGGCTACATAAAGTAATTTTGCGGTACGTTTTCGATATCGAATTATATAATTAAATATGTAATTCCGAAACCATTTAAACCACTTTAAAGTATATAAATTTACGAATTTTTGGTATCTTAAGTGACACAGTCTCTTTAGTTAAGCAGTTTTACTGCAACAAATTACAAGAAACTGCAATAGAAAAATTAATATTTAAAAATAAAAACCAATGATAAATATGATTAACTGGTCTGTTAGTAAATTATTTTTTATTGGCTTTTCTTTTCTTAATGTTACAAAATATAAATTTCTACTAAAAAGTTAATTAGCACAAAAATAATGTAACAGTGCTTAATACTCGCACGAATATGTAGCAATTTTTTTTGTATTTCTCGTAAATTAAGTTGTTTTGTTATACATCAATCAAATATCATAATAAATACACAATTGCTTGAATTCGATTTAAATTTCGATTACACCAATTGACATAGTTTTTCTGTCATCAATGTTTTTGATGTCATTACAACATTCGTTCAAGTTTCGATATCTATATCAACATAACGAGAAATTGACATCTACGATCCAGCAAATAGTTGCCACATTAACAAAACATAAAATTCTTCTCGAATTCATAGCAGCACTCTGCTTTATTGTATCCGTTATTAATGAACAGGGTATGAAAATACTTTAAATGCTAAATCAGTAATTGAAACAAATGTAGACTAACGTCTAACACAATCAGTTAAAATAAGCAGCTATCTTAACACGACATCAGATTTCTCTCTCTCTCTCTCGTCTCTTTTCTAATAGGTGTGAGAGATATTACTTTTACTTATTCATAAATTAAGAAGCATCCGACGAGACATTTGATAACGATTATTTTAATCATTTTAAAAATCGATCGATTAGATAAAAATTCCTTTGAATCGTAAAAACATTAGCGATTATTTTTTTTTAATAACGTTTATCAGGTCATGTTCGTTATCCAAGTACACAACAATAATCCACCAAATTGCTGCCATTGCAATTCAGTAAAGCGTAGACAGTTGCGGTGAATGTACGACGATCCATTAAGACAGAAATTCAAAAGATATCAGTAGATAATGTCAATTTTAAAAGTAAGAAATTAAAAGCATCCCGGAGATGTTAGTGTTAACTGGGAAATTACACGACTTGTGGTTTAATAAAATCTGTGATTATTTATAAAGATGATTTATGTATGTGACAACGACAACAACAAAAAACTGTGTTTAAATAAATTAAAATCGCAAATTTGTTATCATATACAAAATTACAAGCAAAACGACACAGATCAAGTTTAACAACCCACCATCTTTTGCCAAGAGAAATCGATTTAAAGCACATTCCAAACTGGTATGACACTTGTATGTACGTAAGCAAGTGGCGTTGTACATATTAAAATGTACTGTAACAATTGTAAATGTTTCTTATTGGACAACTTGAACAAAAACTTAATATTATAGTTATAGGATAATGAGGCGGCAATGACGATGCTGCTGTAAATATACGCCATGAGTTTTCTTAACAAGTTTATCAGTCCAGTTGTAAATGTCCTGAGGGAAATGGGAATTAATATTTTTCGTGAACAGTAGAAGATGTTAATAAGACGGAGGAGGCATTAGAAGACAACAGTTTTGCTTCAGCTATTTTGGTTTGAATACAATTTTGCAAAAAGAAATAAAATTATTGTAGTTTCTGCTTTTTGTTACTGCAACAGAAATTTTCAAAGTACTTTTTGGAACAAAAAATTTAAATTTTTAGTACAATAAAAGTAGCATTAAAAGTACTTTTTGGTACATTTGTTACATTTTTTGGTACAATTAATGTACTTTTTATTACAAAAAAAAAAAATACTTTTGCTACATTTAATTGGATTTTTAGTACAATAAAAGTACTTTTTGGTACAATAATTGTATTTTTGCTCCAATAAAACTATTTTTGGTGCAGTAAAGAACATTCTGGTACAATCAGTTATAATTTTTGGTACAATAAAAGAACATTCTGTTACAATAGATTGTACTTTTTGGTACAATAACATAACTTTATGGTACAATAACATAACTTTATGGTACAATAAAAAGTGTTTTTGGAACAATAAAAGTTCTTTTTGGTAAAATTTATGTAATTTTTATTACAATTGGTACAATATATTGCATTTTTGGTACACAAAAGTACAATGAGGTACAAACTTTTTGTCACTATTTAAGTACTTTTTGATACAACAAAATTAACTTGAGTGCTTTGCGGTACAAAAAATTGCTATGTAGAACAATAAAAGTACTTTTTGATACAATAAAAGGAATTTTTGGTTCAATTTAAGTACTTTATGGTACAAGAACATTTATTTTTAGAACAATAAAAGTACTCATAATACAATAATTTGTAGTACAATTTAAGTACTTTTTAGAACAATAACAGTACTAAATTGTACTTTTTGATACAACAAAATTAGTTTTTGGTACAATGACAGTACTTTTTGGTACAATTTGGATACAACAAAAGTACAACATCACCATGCGTACAACATCACCTAGCCAACGCAACCGTTACACCTTAATGCGTCTGACCACGTCAATGTCAGTGTACGGCTCATGATTTATACGACGTCGATACTCTCCGTTAACGATGATGGGCCCATATATTATATACGGAGTATTTTTCTCTCGAATACTGCCAGAGCCGATTCATCCGCTTGTGCCATAACCCAGGATTCTGAACTATACATTAAGACAGGTAGAACCAGTATCTGTTATAGCTGGATTTTTGTTCGTCGAGAGAGGGCTCTGCCATTGAATCGCTTGCTTAGTCCGTAGTATCATTTATTAGCAAGCAGGATTCTTCTCCGGATTTCTAGGCTGACATTATTTGCTTTGTTTATAGCGGAGAATAGGTTCACGCAGAGTAGATTACGTCTACGTCATTAGCGTACGCGAGTAGTATGTGGCTTTTGTTGAATATAGTGCCACTTGTGTTTACTGCAGCTTTTCTCATTATCATCTCCATCACTATGTTGAAGAGATCACACTATACGCCGTCGCCTTGTTGTAGGCCTTGTCTGGTACAGAATGGCTCCGTAAGGTCCTTGCCAATCTTCACTAAAGACTTCGTGTCAGTCAGCGTCATTCCGCAAAGACGTATCAGCTTCGCTGGAATACCAAACACAGCCATGGCTTCAAGTAATTTCTGCCGTATCGGGCTGTCGAAGGCAGCTTTATAGTCGACGAAAAGATGTTATGTGTCGATCTATTTCTCTTGGGTCTTTTCCAGGTTTTGCCGAAGTGTGAATATCTGGTCAGTTGTTGATTTACCAGGTCTAAAGCCACACTGATAAGGTCCTATCAGGTTGGATAACACTGGCTTTAGTCTTTCACATAGCACACTCGACAGGACCTTATATGTAATGGTCCCGCGGTAGTTGGAGCACACACTTTTTTCAGCACAGGACATAATATGCTTAAATTTCAATCGTCGGGCATGTACTCTTTAAGCCAAACCGTTCGCAGGAGCTCGTGCATGCTCGTTATCAGCTCCTCGCCACCGGACTTGAAGAGCTCTGCCGTCGGCACCGGCTGCTTTATTGTTTTTCAGCCGCGATATTGCTCTTCTTACCTCGGCTTGACTTGGTGGTGGGCAATCTAAACCGTCGTCGAGAAGGAATCACCTTCTCGTGCGCTGCCATTTCAAGTTACAAAAGCGGTCAAAAATTTTCTAAACATTTTTGTTTGATAAAATATTTTAAAAAAAATAAAACATTTCTATATATCATTGTTGTCTTTAAAATTTTTTTGCCTAGGCCTTTAATGAATATCTCCATCTCAAAATATAGCCAAAAAAAAAAATTTAAGAATACATATAAAAATAATGTCCATTTACATATTTTATTATGTGATTTTCTAAAAGAATGTTTTGGAAAATTTAAAAAATATTCTAGCTAATTTTTGTTTTATATTTTCAGACTGTTAGCATTGCGTTGCTCCTTTTTGCGTTCCATGAAGTTGTCTTGGTAAGTAAAAGTTAATTTAATACAAAATTATAAAAATATTTTATTATGTATATAACAAATGTTACAAATTATAGTAATATGGAACTATATAATAAATGTTTAAAGTATTTAAATTATTTAAAACATAAAAAATGTAAAACATATTTAAATATTAAAATTATTAAAAATATTACACACTGTTTTAAAAAATTTTGAATGAATTCATCTGCAAGAAACACAACCTGCCAGACATTTAGTTATGTGTCCAAGGCCAAACACTTTAGTCCCTATTTAAGATTGAAGCTTTTCGGATTTTCAGTTTTATAATATTTATATTAAAAGTTGTACAATCCCAATTTTTTGATGAAAGTACAGTTAAATTTTTGCTCAATGCTTATTTCTAGGCAATGTATCATGGGCTTAAAAAGAGACCTTAGTGTAACTAATAACACAAAAACTCCATTGTTATCTTCGACCTTCAACAATATTAATCATTTGTATATTTTTAATCACATATCCTCAGTCTCAATATATAGAGCCCACGCTATTGGTTCATGGTGGCGCTGGAGATGTCTCGGATGCCTCGATACCCTTAAAGAAGCATGGCGTAAAATTGGCTGCCCGCATAGGCTACGAAACGCTGAAGAGCACCGGCAATGTGCTGGAAGCCGTTCAACAAGCTGTCCAGGCCATGGAGGAAAATCCCAACTTTAATGCCGGCTATGGCAGTGTCCTCAACTGGGAAGGCAATGTGGAAATGGATGCAGCTATTATGAATGGTGCCGATTTGAATGCCGGTTGTGTGTCCCTGGCGAAAGATATCCTCCATCCTATAGCCTTGGCCCGCAGTGTCATGGATAATACGAGACACATGTATTTGGCTGGAGAGGGAGCTATGGACTTTGCCGTCGTATCTGGTTTTGATATATTGGCACCCGGCGCCCTAGTAACGGAAAATTCTAAAAAGGCTTTGGAAGATTTCAAAAATAACTTTAATGCCAGTTATGCTTTACGCTCTCTTATTGAAGACAAAGTATATGGATCCCCTGGCACTGTGGGTGCTGTTGCAATTGATGCCTACGGCAATGTGGCTGCGGCCACATCCACCGGTGGCATGACGGGTAAAATGCCTGGTCGCATTGGTGACTCTCCTATTTTAGGCGGTGGCACTTATGCCGACAATAACTCAGGCACCATTTCTGCCACGGGCACTGGTGAAACCATTATGCGCTTCAATGTTGCCTCAAGAATTTTGGCGCTGATCGAATACCACGATATGGCCGCGCAAACTGCTACTGCTAGCATATTGGAGGATATGACGCGCCGTTTCAATCAAACGGCCGGTGTCATAAGTATCGATCGTAAAGGCAACCTGGGCATACATTTTACTTCGAAGCGCATGTCTTGGGCCTATCAACGTGGCGATGAATTGCACTTTGGCATCGATAAGGGGGAGGATAATGTAGAGATTGTGGGCGAGCCAAGAGTTGGTAATTAATCATAGAGTTAGCTAATAAAAATTGTCGCACGGCGAACTACTAGAACATAATACTTAAAAATTGTACAATTCCTAGTAAAAATAAAATAAAATGTTTTAACAAAAATTAAAAAAAATAATTTTATTTATTTTGGTATGACTTTATTTATGACTCAGCTAAGAAAATGGTAAGAAATTTTCAATATTTAAATATAATATTTTATTTACACAAATTTGTTACTAAAACATAAAAATTCCATTTACTTTACTCTTGTTAAATATAATATTTTATTTATACTATTTTTTTTCTTATTAATTTTGTATTTTAAATCCCATAGCGTACAATTCACTACTTTCATTTTGGCGAAAAATAATATTTTTTTAGAGATATAATTTTATTCTTTAAAATTTTAAATTTATATTGGAAACAAAACAAATTTTTTTATTAAATCTTACTTTTTTTGCAAAAATATATTTTTAATATACATATGTATATGATATTAAAAAAAAGTTGTGTAAAATTAAAATTCACTACTTTCATTGTGAATTTATAAATAAAATTTTATAAAGATATAATTAAATTTTGTAAAATGTTAAATTTATATTGGAAACTTATAACTTTTTATTAAATCTTAATTTTTCGGCAAAAATATATTTTTTTATATATTTATTTTACAAAATGGTTTAACCTGTAAAATAATTCTCTAAAATTTGCCAAAGATGCACATTTTTTCGTAGACATTTATATACATATGCAAATTTAGTAAATTTAAATTTAGTAACCCGAATAGGTTGGGTGCGGTAGTTAAAAAATGTATGTTATTTTGTTATCGCTACATAAAATTTTAAAAAGAGGTCCTGAAGTGTTTGCACTGCAATATCGGAGTCCTTCGCCATATATGTTTTTTTTATTATATATTTTTAAAATCTTCGCATTTTCAATGTGGACACGGGTTTTCGCCACACCTAATTGCTAATGATTTCTGACGAGCGTTCATTAATATTTGGACGTGTATTTATTTGGTGGACTGTAGTGGAAATACAGTATTTGAGCTGAAAATGCGAAATGCTAAAAACTGGTTTTACACTTTTTACACTGGTTTTACAATGCAGTTTCGCATATTGTCAGCTGTTGTCTAGCTCACACATTTTTCCATTCGCTTTGTAAACCTGCATTATTCTTCTGCCACAAACCTATTAACATTGTTTCGGAGGCGCGAATGCTTTTAACTAATTGATTTCAATTTATTAATATTTTAGCAAAAATTTAAATTTTTTGTCCGTCTCTGTTGTTTGGCAATTTTTCCGATAAATGTAAACAAACAACGAAAATGGTGGCTGCCGGATCAACATTAATGAGAAAAATCGCTTAAATTCAGCTGTTCAGAGTACAACTCTGTGCATTTTCCACATCTTTCATGCGAAAATATGTTAAATGTGATCCGGTGTTAAAAGGCTATTACTATCATTAACCTCTTGTAATCGAAATCGTTCAAATTTCGATATCTGTCTAAGTTAAATCGATAAATGTTAATGTAGTTTTGAATAAGTAGTTGCCACATTTATAAAAAGTATTATCAAATATCTTATCGAATTCATAGACCACCGCATTCTGCTTTATCGTATCCGTTATCAATCAACAGGTTAGAAATACACTTTAAATGTTGAAACATAATAATTAATAATTAATAAATTCAGACCCATATAGGCTGATTTTAAAGTTTCCGCAGAATATTTTAAAAGTAGTTCGTGGAAATCGGGGTGCGGTGATGGAACCTGAAGTTGGACAATATATAACGCTCTGATCCGAAACAAACTCAATTTCTTTGAGTTTATTCTCAGAGGAATTTGAACGATAGAAAAATCCCAAAATGAAACAAAAGCAATAGAAAAGAAAACAAAGGAATAATAATTTGGAATAGTTCTATATTTATCAAATTGCTGGACAACGATCTTACCAGTATGGATGCTGAATTAACAAGAGAGAGGTTAGATTTTTGTCTCTAGCCGGAAAAAGTATCTATGACATTTTAGCTATTTGACAATTTAATGTAGGCTTTAATGGGTGAAAAGGACAGACTGTTATTTCGATAACTTTTTGTCATTTACAGTATGCAGCCTTGATTTAGGTGCATAAGAGGGAATTATGATAATGTTATGACGGAATTAATGCTACTGGGTTTTGGCATTAACAACATTCTACTGACACATTCTGTTGGCTGTTTTTCATTTGTTTTTGGCCATTTATACTTGAAGCAAGTAAATTGAAGTATTGTTTTGATTTAAAAATAAGAAGTAAATGGATGTAAAATCGATTAAATCCATTTAACAAAAAAAAAAAAAAAATAACGATGTAAGGAATGTTCAGTGGTATTAGTTTTTATTATTGGCGAAATTTTTTTTAACAGTAAAATATAGGATCTGTTATTGATTTGAAATTAAAGTTTTAAAAAATAAAATAGTGGAGTTAATCGATTTGGCAAGTGAATCATCCAAAGCAATGGATTGCGATATGCAAAGTTGTGATTGTGCCAAAAATTAGAATCTATTGAATAAAAGAGTACGAAAAAGAACATAGTACAACTCATTGGTTTGGAACTCAACTCGGAGAACTGCACGTGAAAGTAGCCCCAAAAAGCTAAAGTTTTGCATCATTCGTTTTGTCAAGTTACAACCACTGGTCCGATTTAGCGGAAACAAATTTAAAAATATTAAGAATTACAATTCCTTTAATCTGTTCATATAAAGTTTCCCTACATAAGCAACAGTTTCACTTTTCCATTCATCAAACGATTTTGAACTGGGTTTATTTTGTTGCAGTTTCAATAAAACTGTTGTAGTCCATGGCGTATGATTTACGTGCCTACATTGTTTTTATTGTGGCCTAGTAGTTTCAGAGATATCGTTGTGGTTTTAAAAAAAAAAAAAAATTTACAAAAAAAAAAATTTTTGTTTTTTAAAAATTCATAAAAAAAATAATGCAACAAAAATCACAGTGTTGGTCTTAAAACATTTAGTTTAATATAGTTTGAATCAAATGAGCTATATTTCATTGAAATCTGTACACAACTTTTGATTTTGTCAACAATTTACTAAGATAACTAAATTTACAAAAATCGCGATTTCCATACAGAAATAACATTTATTAATATGTTTGTGAAAGTGTAACTCGAGCAAACCTTAACGGATCGTTATGAAAATTTATCAGTATTAATATTTTTCGAAACGAACTTATGAGATTGTAAATGGGCGGAATAGCCCCACCCCTTCTGGTACGTCCCATACAAAATTACCTATTTTTGAATAATTAATATATCTTCGATAGCTGCCAAACAAACTACCGGAGGATATTTAAATTTGGTCAATTTATTTATCTTGCAAAAGCAGACAAACCCTAAAAAAACCGAAACCGTTGCCATACCCCTTCTGGTACCTCCAATACAAATGACCGAACTCACCCTAATAGTCTTACATACATATCTTTTTTGTAAGTACACTGAATTCAGTCAAACTATGCGTAAGTTTTACGGTTATCAAAATATGAATCAGGAATGAATTTGCACTATATCGGATCACCCCTTCTGGTACCATACAAAATGACCTATTTTTGGAAAATTGATATTTCTCCCTTAACTTCCAAATTGAAACCTGCCGATTAATTAAATTTGGTCAGTTAACGAATATTGTAATAGGAGGCAAAACTATAAATAAATTTGCAAATTTGTCATGATTTTTAAAAATACCAAATTTAAATTTTTTTTGGGTAGAAACAAAAAAATTCGAAAAATCTATTATCACCGAACTTAGCAGAACTCATTTAATTTTCAATCGATTATTATGGACATACATGTTTTAGAAAGCTACTTTAATATGATATTCAATAAAGCTAATAAAAAGAACAATTTGCCCCCAACCGATTAACTTTCAGCGTGAAGAAAATTAAAATTTCCATTTTTTTTGTAATTTTTTTTTTTTTGAATAAAATAGCCTTTACTCAGAATTTTTTTTTTGTGATATTAAAAAATTTGATTTTTTTCAAAGGTAACAACGATATCTTAAAAAAAAAAACAAAATTTTAAAATCCGGCTTATGAAAAAAAAATTATGATTTTTTGAACTATAATTTTTTGGAAAATAGGCGAAAATGCGATTAGTACCTGTAACTTAAAAATTCGAGCTGATGGATAATAATGGATATTAGATTTAAAATCAGCGACCTCAAATGAGTAAAAAATAGCTATAGAATTCCAAACAACACTCAAAAAGTTCAATTTTGTTCCCTTGTGTAATCGATTTAAAGCACATACCAAATTATTGCTCCACTTGTAACTGGTTCTTACTTAAAAAAAAACTTATTTTCCCTTTGGACCCCATGAATGAGGTATGGAATAGCTTCTCGCGTTGTTGTGAATTAACACGCTTTCTATTTTTAGATTCACAACTAACGGCACCTACTTGTTTATCGACGAATGCGAATGTCACTGTTTGAGAAGCTCTTACTAGACACGACGATTGAATCGACGCTTAATACTGCGAAGATGCTGTCAACAACATTCGAGGGGAGCCGACAATGAAAGAAAATTTTTTTTTCTTTTTTTTTTTTCTTTTTTTTTTTTCTTTTAAGATGACTGGAGCCAGGTTTGAACCTGCAATCTCCCGCATGGTAGTCGCGTGTTTTAACCACTATGCCACGGCCGGTCCTGGTTCTTACTAGATAACTTAAATTTAGAGTTGTGGGCAGGGTGCACACTTAATTTTTTTTTAATTCGGTAGGAACGACAAAAAATATCGGTAGATTTGAAAAAAAAATCGGTAGAAAGTGCATTTTATTTAAAGAAACGTAAAAAATAACAAAATATACGCAACATAAATTGTAATTGACTATCAAACATTGGTAATTAATAAGATTATAAGTATGATGATCCATTTGTAAAGTTAAACTTTTGTGCAAAGTTATTAAGTCATTGGGGGAATATATAATTCATATTCGACGCACATGTCTTTGGCAAATATTAGGTTGCTTATAGATTCAGTTTTTTACCGATTTCTTTATTAGGTTTTTATTATTTTCATGACAGAAAATGGCCGCTCTGCGTCTGCACTGCTATGTGACAAAATAGCCAATTTGCACACAAATCGACTTAAGTTACTAAATAACAATTTGTTCAACATATTCTTTTCTCTGCGCAAGGGTTTCCTTCAAATATTTCTTTAACCTTTACTCTTTTAAACTAAATAAACGACCGACACTCAATATTGAATGTTTCTTTACAATCTCCAGGGGATGGAAATGCTTTCAGGAATGGTAAAATTGTTGGCATATCAAAGGACTGAATTTTTTCTGGATTGTAATATTCTAACAGTTTTAATTTATGGTTACTGAAGTCAAATCTTTTTTTTAGTTCATCACACAGACTTATATAATAATTAAGTACATCTTTTTGAATAATATTATTTGAGAGTAATTATATTAAGTAATTATATTTTAATCCAAAATAAATTGAAGAAAATTACAAGAAATGAGAGTGATGACAGACATCGTGTGAAAAAATGAATGCATTAAGAAAGTGTTACTACAAAGAATACTCATTGCAAATAAAAGTTGACACAGAAAAAAAATCGGTAGATTTTAGGCCCTGTGCGGTAGAATCGGTAGATTGTAAAATTTACCAAAATAATCGGTAGAATCTACCGAATATCGGTTGAAGTGTGCACACTGGTTGTGGGTCAATGAGGTGGCAATGCTGCATCATATTTATATTTTTGTCAAGCAGCATTGATGATTTAGAACGCTTTAATATGGCAATAAAATATATAAAGAAAAATGTTCATAAAATCGTACAGTAAAAGCTCGATTTCACGATTAACATGTTTTCAGGTCCATTACGGAAAAATCAATTCAATAGCTACCGATGTTATTAGATAGATAACACAGACCAACAGCCAAAATTGCAATGAATAATCACTATACAAATTTTATGTACTATGTATGATTTCCTAAGTATGTAAAAAAATAGACGACATTTTGAATTCTACAAATCGTAACTGCCTGTGTAAAATAACTCCACCTACAACATTGAGGGGACCAAAACGTAATTCTTACTTTTTGCTACAACAACATTACATATTTATGTAAATGAAGTACTTTTTAATACAATAAAAATATTTTTTAGCACAATTAAAGTACTTTTTGATACAACAAAATTACTTTTTGGTAAAAGTACTTTTTGGAACAATAGAATTTTTCTGAAACAATATATTTTTCTTTTTGTGTACAGTACGAATGTATTTTTGTGTACATCAAAAGTACTTTTATGGTCAATAAAAGTACTTTTTGGTACAATAAATTGTACTTTTCAATACAGGAAATTTAGCTTTTTCTTAAAATAAATACTTTTTGCTACATTGAACTACTTTTTGACCAATAAAGTACATTTTGGTACAAGGCAACGAATTTTTGTCACAAAACACTGTACTTTTTGGTACAATAGATTGTCCTATTTTGTACAAAAAAAATACTTTTTTGTACAATAATTTGTACTAGTTGGTACAATAAAAGTACTTTTTGGTACAATTAATTTACTTTTTGATAAAATAATTTAATTTTTGCTACAATAAAGGTACAATAATTTTTTTTAGTACAATTGAAGTATTTTTTTGGTACAATAAAAGTACTTTTTGATGCAATTGAAATGCATTTTTGGTACAATGAAAGTACTATTTGGTACTTTTGTATTTTTTGATAAAATAATTATTTGATACAATAAAATAACATTTTGGTACAATACATTTTACTTGTTTTTACCGTAAATTGTACTATTTGGTACGATAAAATTACGATTTGTTAAAATTAAAAACTTTTTGGTACAAAAAATAGCACCATTTGATAGCAATTTTTTAAACACTTATAATTGCACTATTTAATAGCATTTTTTGACACAATTAATTGTAATTTTTGGTAGAATAGTACTTTTGCTATAATAAAAGTTATTTTTGATACAAAAAATATTACTTTTTGGTACATATGGTACATAAAAACTTATTTTGGTATTATAAAAGTAAATTTTTGGTACTATTTAGTACAATAAAAGTACTTTTATGGTACAATAAACGGTGTGTTTTGTGAGAAACCCCATTTTTCGTGTGTGTATAAGTATCCCTTTGTCGATGAAGACCAACATATTCTTATTTCGACTCAGAAATGTGATCTAGAATGTTCTAAACACTTTTATTCGAAAAAACAATTTTGAAAACTAAAACATTTCTCTGTCACAAAGTTATCTTCAAAATATTTCAATCTCAAAAAAAAAATCAACAAAATGAAAACATAGGAAAAAATTTAAAAAAAAATACTCATTAAAATATTTTGTTTTGTAATTTTTCTAAATCCTCTGTCAAAAAGGGAAAATTTAAAAAAAAATATTTAAAATTAATAGTATGTTTTATATGTTATTCTCACACAGTTTACATTGCGTGGGTCCTTTTTGCGCTCCACGACGATTATAAAATTATAAAAATATTAAATTTTATTAATAATATTAAGAATATTTACAAAATTAAACTTATTCCAAATTCTTGACGTATCAAAAATATTCGATGAATTCGGTATTAAAATACACCACATACAACACTGTAAGACAAATTTAAACTTTTGGCCTCACCCATGATCAAACTGACCAGATTCTGAAAATATAGCCCAAACAAAAATATACGTATCTTACAGTTTTTCTAGATTAGCTCATTTAAGATTTTTACGAGTAATTTAATTTTTTGAGGGAAGCTCCCATACAGCGACTACTTCCTGTTCGCAGAACTCTGCGAGTTGTTAACAGATTTTGATGAACTTTTTTTCAATGTTTTTTAAATGGCCAGGAGCGGGTTCTGACAAAGCCAAAATTTCAAATTTGTCACAAATCAAATTTGTCACAAATTTAATTTGTCAACAGATTTTGATGAACTTTTTTAACATTTTTCTAATGGCCTGGAGCGGGTTCTGACAAAGCCCAAATTTAAAATTTGTCACAAAACAATTGTCACAAAAATGCTAATAACAATTTTTTCATGTGTAGGGTTGCTTAGTCATAAAACATATGTGGGATGGCTGAATACTCTTGGTCAGAGACTGCTTCAAGCCATTTGAAAAACATTAAAAAAAATTTGTGACAATTTTAATTTTTGATAATTTGTGACAATTTATATTTTTGACAAATTTTAAATTTTGGCTTCGTTAGAACCCTCTCCTGGACATTTGAAAAACGTTAAAAAGAGTTCATCAAAATCTGTTGACAAATTAAATTTGTGACAAACTTAATTTGTGACAAATTTAAAATTTGGCCTTCGTCAGAACCCGCTCCTGACCATTTGAAAAACATTAAAAAATAGTTAATCAAAATCTGTTGACAACTCGCAGAGTTCTGCGATCAGAAAGTAGTCGCTGTATGGGAGTTTCCCTCCAAAAATTAAATTGCTCGTAAAAAACTTAAATGAGCTGATCTAGAAAAACTGGGAGATACGTATATTTTATTTTGACCTATATTTTCAGAATCTGGTCAGTTTGATCATGGGTGAAAAATCGTGTCGTACAGTGCAATACATGAACTTCAGCACCAAATACCGTAACATTATTTACGGTGTCTTTAGTCTCTTTTTATCTTAAATTCATTAAAGCATTTGGTTTTTATAGTTTCATAAAATTTATATTTTATCAAAACTTTTGGAAGACATCCCGAAGTTTTAAATAGAATTGCAATTTAATTTTTGCTCAATGCTAATTTATGCATAATAAAAAGAGACTTTAATGTAAATAACATAACAACATTTTGTATATTTATATTAATAATGTTTATATTTTTTAATTTTTTTCCTCAGTCTCAAAATATAGTGCCCACGCTTTTGGTTCATGGTGGCGCAGGTGATGTTACCGATGTTACACGAGACAAATAAAGCAGCAAGGAGTTAAATTGGCTGCCCTCAAAGGCTACGAAGTTCTGAAGAGCACCGGCAATGTGTTGGAAGCCGTTCAACAAGCTGTCCAGGTCATGGAAGAAAATCCCGACTTAAATTGCGGCTATGGCAGTGTACTCAACTGGGATGGCGATATTCTAATGGATGCTGCTATCATGAATGGTGCCAAATTGAATGCCGGTTGTGTGTCCTTGGCCAAAGATATCCTACATCCTATAGGATTGGCCCGCAGTATCATGGATAATTCGAGACACGTGGATTTAGTTGGCGAGGGAGCCATGAACTTTGCCGCGGAATCTGGTTTTGAAATATTGCCACCAGGCGTTTTGATAACGGAGGATTCTAAAAAGGCTTGGGAAGATTTTAAAAATGATACTAATATTTTACACTCTCCAATTAAAGGCAAAGTGTATGGCTCCCCTGGTACTGTGGGTGCTGTTGCAATAGATGCCGACGGCAATGTGGCTGCGGCCACAACTACCGGAGGCTTAACGGGTAAAATGCTTGGCCGCATTGGTGACACGCCTATTTTGGGCGGAGGCACTTATGCTGACAATAATTCAGGCTGCATTTCTGTGCATCAAGAATTTTAGCTCTAATCGAATACCAAGATATGTCCGCGCAAGCTGCTACAGCTAGCGTATTGGAGAATATGACGCGCCGTTTGATTGAGACGGCCGGTGTCATAAGTATCGATTGTAAAGGCAACCTGGGCATACATTTCACTTCGGAGAACATGTGTTGGGCCTATCAACGCGGCGATAAGTTGCACTTTGGCGTGGAAAAGGGTGAGGATAATGTAGAGATTGTAGGCGAGCCAAGAGATGGCAATTGATAAGAGAATAAGTTAAAAAAAAATTCTCATACGGCGAACTATTAGAACATTGTACTTAAACATTTTACAATTTCTAGTTAAAAAATATTAAAAAAAATCTTTTTGTATAAATTGAAAACAATAATTTTATTTATTTTTGTTGCTTCCAGGCAGTAAAAAGTCGTCTAAGAAATGTATCGACTTCGTCATGCTAAAACTTACCTCTTTTTTTTGAAGATCTATGTATGTGCATGTAGAATAAGTTAAATGTTCAGATTTTTAAATTAATATATCATATCAAAAACACTAATGCTCTTTAGGCTGAAGTGCAGAATATGGGGCGGGAGCCCGATTCCATTGTCTTCGTCTTGGTCCCCAAACATCGGAATGGTATGTCAAAGTTGGCGCACAGGCCCATGGGCCCCTTTCGGTTCTATGATGACCCCCCCATGTTCGGGTACTCAAATAAAAGATATTTTCGAGACGAATTCAAGTTTCTACGGGTCTCCTGGACCAAGTTAGGCATTTTTTCATATTCATATTCTGCACTTTTGCCAAATCAATACACTTAATGGTGAACCAACAACATTAACACATTTTCTAATTTTATGCGAAGAGACCTCTTTTTTGCAACACTTATTTGCTTTCAAGTGCTTATAGACTCAACAGACCCCCAAACGGCCGTTTTTTGCACACACCACTAACAGCACCAAGCAACGATGCGAAAAATCGGAAACAAATTTAATTTTTTGAAGAAACGAAACGAATAACTCTCATCTTTACTTTTTTCTATGTTTTACTTTTCTTATGTTTCCTTTCCGTTTTACGCGGCGCAAAATGTAACCGACGAAAAGCAATACGCGACCCGACCACCGCGACATCTTATTTTAACTACGAATTTACAGCGATTTTACAACGTTTTCTTAATTATTTCACAAAAACTTAACGAACTTTGATGAAATCTATATAACTGTTAGATTTCTGTGGATTTTTAACACTTTTAGACGCGGAATTCAATTAATTTTTAGGAGTTTTGCCAATTTGCACTCGCTTTGCCCCAAAATTCTTATTAGACTAAAAGAATTTGCTAAAATGAGCGCAATGGAGCCAACATGAAGTGACAAATGAGAGAGCCGCGTCAACACTGGAGAAGATCCATTGGTTCGTTCTCACTTGTCACACTCCATTATGTTTTTACGCTCTCCTTTGCGATTTTTGGTCAGTCTAATTAAAACCTTGGTGCAAAACGAATGCGTTTAGGCAAAACTCCTTAAAATTAATTGATTTGCGAGTATGAAGTGTTATAAATTCAATCAAAAGCAATCTATTGCTTAAATATTATATGAAATTATTAAGATAACTCGATAATATGTTCCTAAATCGCAGTAAGTTCGGAGTTGTAGTAAAATGTCGGTGGTAGGTCGCGTATTGCTATTCGTCGGTTAGATTTTGCGCGAAATTAAAAGTAATGTTAACATAAGAAAACTATAAAAACGTGATGGCAAAGAGTAATACGTTTCGTTGAAATTTATTTGCGATTTCTCATGTCGGTGCATGGTGTTGTTAGTGAGACGGCTGTTTGGTTTGTTGAGTTCATCAATAAGAGAAAATCTGTTGCAGGTAGGGAGAGGTCACCTGGCAAAAAATGTAAAGAGTTAGTGTATCTCTCTGGTACAAAATCGAGTGTAAATTGGTTTACTGTAAAATAGAATAAATCTGAAGTGTTTTGTGAAAAAAAATTGTAGTAATCCAGGGAGAAATGTAAAACATCTAAAAAGTGTTTTTTTTAAGTAAAAATAAATCAAAATATCAAAAAAGCCTTTTAATAAAAGGGCAAAGGTGGGACAGGTGTGACCATGTTACTCACATTTTTGGCTACAATTCATAAACAGAAAATTTATTATTTAGAAAAAAGCTGTGTTTACCAAAAATGTTAAGTTTTAAAACGTTTAGTAACAGGTAGGTACTGAAGGAACTTGAATTCTGTTCAAAATATCCATTAGAAGACAACGACGGGTGTGACCTTAGAAATTTGAGCTTTTATAAAATTATGACTATCAGGTTAAATTCTGTAAAAATTTCGGTAGAAAGTCCACAATTATTGTGATGTAGGTAATTGTTTATATTGTTTTCGATTGCCTAAAATATTTCCTGTTCGCAAAACACGACTTGTTCTTAATAAAAACTCTTTATAAAACAAGACCTAGTAATATAAATTCCAAAAGTATGAATAAATTAAAGTTTTTTAGAGTTAAATTTTATAAAAAAAACATAAAGGTAAACTTATAAGAAAATAATAAAACTAATATTTATTTTCTATCTATACTATCGTATACATAATCATTATTAGAGTGGGTTAATATTTATTTCGACCAAGCGTTTATCAAAATCGTAATCTATGATAATTTTTCTAAGAAAATTTTCCCAAGAATCCATGGGTCTAAAACAAAAATCGAGCCCCCGGTTATTAACGAGAAACTTTTCGTATTGGGAAAAAAATCCAACACAAACCCCGCAACTGCCCCGGAATCGACCCTAGAGTGTTCAAATAAGTGACTGACACCCCCCACCTTCTCCCCCTAAGAGGGCTTCCATACAAAAATCAATTTTTTATAAAATTTGCTCCCACCGCTCTAACTGCCCTAAAGCAGCCCCTAAACGAGTCAAATGTATGACCGACCCCCAATATTTTTGCAACCCCGATAGTTTCTTAAAACATATCTACCTTCTCTTTTCTAACATTTTTCTCTTACATACCTACACTAGGGTGACTTTTATAAAACTCACGGCCAAAATGATTTTAAAATTGAGGGGTATACAGCAACAACGAGTTAACTCCAATTTTTATAATTGCTTGGAAAATAAAAAAAATTTCAAAATCGTCTGTAATATTGCCTTATTATTTGTCACGTACCACTACATGCTTTGGCCAAATTCCATTAAGATATTCGTAAAATTCGAAATTCTAGAGTCAATTTTATTCTAGAGTTAACTCCTTTTTGGCCCAAATAATTGAATATTGCTTTCGTTTTAAAGTAAGGAATTTTTAATTAAAGCTCTTTCTTATATTTCCTATGAAGGGACAAAATTATAATTGGAAAGTATTGGTTTAACTATTATTGTATAAATCCACATATTTATTCCCCTTGTCTATAGCCCCTTTGCAGCAATTGATTGCAAGTTAAATAAAGAAAAAAAAAATACTTTGTTATTTTTAATTATTCTTTATACATTTATTTAAGTCATTTTTTGTTTTTATTAAAAAAAAACAATTTTTCTTTTCATTATCATTAGTTTATTTATATTAGTTTATTTATATTAGTTTTATTTTAATTTGTTTTTTTTTTTTCATTTTCACTTGTGTTCCAATAAATAATTTACAATAGTTTCGCTTATAATTGTTTCTGATAAATAAGTAATATTAGATTTTCATTCAACGATGATTAATCGCTTTGCTTGTTGAGTTTATTCTCTTTTTTTAAATTGGTTTTCTATAAAATTATACACAATCTTAAATGTTTAGTTGTCAAATAATTTACTCATTATTTCCTTAAGATGTTGTTGATTTGTTTTAGCGGCGTTTCGGCTTCTGATAAAATTTGAAACTTAGTACGGAAAGGTTGTATTGGTGTTGGAGTGGAGGGAGTCGACATTAAGGCGGTAAAATAATTATAAACGGGAAATAACTGAAAGGATTTGAATGATTTGATAACGCAACGAATTGCAATAGATATAGAATTTTGTGTTTGTCTTTAAAATGTCCGAGTTAATAGTATAACACTGTTTCTTTATAATCTGTTTCCTTTTTAGGGTACACGATTGGGAAATTCTTAAATTTTCTGTTTATCCTTGAAAATTAACAGCTCTTGAAATGAACTACTTTACCCCTAATCCCTTCTTTTCCCATGGAAATTCTTTTTTAATGCTTTATTTTATATTCTATTTTAATGCACTTGCATTGATTTTTTTTAAATTTGTTTTCTTAAAAATGCTCCTCAGTATCATTTTCATTAATTTCACTGCTTGTAGTTTTATATACTAGAGTTGGTTTTTACATACAAAAATATTTATAAAATTACACAAAATACATGTATACACAGTAATAGATTTCGTTTTAAACTTTGTTTTTGTTTTTCAGTAATCATATGGAGAATTTCCTTAAACAAATTAATTTAATTAATTAATTGGTATAAAAAAAAAATTTTATGTTTGATATTTTTTTGATGCCACACTTAATTATTCTTATTTTTCGAGTTCCTCTGATTTAATTATAACATTTTAACATATTTCATATAGTATAACTACAGATAAATTTTGCAATTTAAGTAAAACCTCAATTGATTTTGTCTTTGTTTAATTATTCAATTAAAATTCTTTGTCATTTCTGATTTTTGATTCATACATGTGTGATGTAGGAGATTTAATTTTGTTGTTGTCTATAATTAACTAATATTGTTTTTTTTTTATATATATTTAACATATACATTTGAATGTTTTAAAGCCGTTTATTTTGTTGTTGTATATCTATGTTTAGTAATTAAACACAGTATAATTTTACAATAAAAATTTTTTACATCGTTAAACTAAAAAATCTTTTGGAGGACATTTTTTAATTAGCAAATAAAGGAAGTGTAAAAAAATATTATTAGTTATAAATCAGGTTTATCTAACTTCAATTGGAGTGGTATTGTTTTAACTTTTCTTTATCAAAAATATGTTTTCTCGTTTTATACTTTTAATGCATTAAACATGCAACATGCATGGGAATGATCTAACATCCCGGTATTCTGTCGATAAATTCATGTTGATGGACTCTACGAACCTACAATTTGGCTAGTCTTATTACGTTGTAGCGTATAATATATACTCTGGTAATGGGTACGCTTGGCCTACCCCTTCTTGAACATCCCATACAAGTGTTGCATATCGTTGGAAAGGGAATAACATGAACCGATGTCAAAGTATTAGACAAGGAGAGGAATGAAAACAAGAGAGTTCAGCTGTGATATTAAACATTAGGAAAACTTTAATCTGTGATATTTTAAATTTTTGTGATTGTTTCTAATTTGTTTTAAAGTTATTGTTTTATGTCGTTAAAAACATATATAATAACTATTTTTAAATGTGAAATGTGACAAAAGATTGAATGTAAGTTTAATATTTTTATAATGTTTAAATTCATAAATTGAACTTAGTGCTCTATTTGATTGTTTATCGTTACCAGATCAATAAAAAATCGCTGAAGAAGCTGGGAAATACGAGTACCAGCAAAACGTCGGAGGAAAATGAAATAAACGATCTTTTATTCATATTTAAAAAGAAGGACCTTGACAGCAGACATCCGATGTTAATACCAAAATACAGTATTTTTCAATTTTTTCCTCATAAAAAAACGAACTTACAAGTTCAAAATTGAATGTTTTTTTTAATTGTTCTATTTGAATTCAACAAATGTTCGAAATTGTAATGAACTCTTGTGTTCAATTAAAAAATTTCAACCGATGAAAAAACTAAATAACGAGCAATTGTTCAAAATAAAGTTATTTTTCATTGATGAAAAAATATTAAACGTTCATGTACAAAAAAATAATGAACTTTTAAATATTGTACCGAAACTGGAGTGTCATAAATATTGTGACGACCAAATTAAACGCAAGAAATATGTTTGTATTAAGATAAGTCATAACTATACAAATGGAACACAGCATCTTAAGAATTTCAACAAAAATTTTTGGGAGAACATCTAAAATTTCAGAAAACTCTTAGAGCTATGTATTTTCCCTTACATCTAATGAATAAGATATGATCGATACTATACCATCGCCAATAACAGAGGCCAGGTATTTTGAGTTTTGCTGAATACTGTGAAATAATCAACTTGATGAATTTTTATAAAACCCATCGTCAGTTTTTTCATGTATATATAGAAATGTATATTTATTATAATTAGAAACGAACATTGTTCGAAAAGATTTTCAACTCTAAAGTTGAAAAAAATATTCAACTTGAATGTTACTTATCTTTGTTGAAAATAAAAATTTTATAGTTTTTTCATCATTGTTCATTATTTATTTTGAACATGAGAGTTATGTTTTCAAACAAACATTGTTCGAAAACATATTGAACTCATGTGTTGAGAAATATTTTTCAACTTCTGTTATTTATTTTTGTTAGAAACAAAAAAAGTATCGTTTTCCGCCCCTTGCTTGAAAGCCCATTTAGAAATGTCTAATAAATCTAAACTAAAATCAAGTTAAATAATTTTTAAAAACTAATTAAAAGCACATTTTATTTTGAATATGATTCTGAGTAAATCGTTAAATCGTATCGTAATAATTTTTTTATATGTTGTAGGCCAATGCACGGTTTGTAAAGTGGCAAAATAATAGTATTTTACAGGCTGAAAAAAATACAACTTTGATAGGTCGGCATTTCTAAACTTTATGAAATTGTTGCCAATTCAGTGATGTTTTCAGAAATATTATTTCAACACAAATGACCGAGTTATTAACAAAACACTCACAGCCCGATTCTGAATACTCCCCGGGAGATAATTCCCGGGAATAAAATCCTCCTATTCCAAACAAACGGGGAGAACAATAAAAGGGAGAGAGAATTTCGGTTTTTCGAAGTCAGCTGTTTTGCGTCAGCTGTTTTGTTTGGCTAACAATTTGCAAATCATTTTTATGAAGTTTTTAATGTACAAAGCGAAAAAAATGAATATAAACAACAAATACCTACAAAAAAACAATATAACAATATAAATTTTCAGTGCTGTGTTTGTGATGATATCCAAAGCAGAAAGCTCTTTGCAATATCCCCGCTTGTGAAATTGAGGGCAATTCCTCGCTTCCTTGCCGAAGGTGGCTACCAGACGGGTATAGGGAGTGTTTGGGAAACCACTGCTTAAAAATTTAGTTTAGTGAGTGATTTTATTGAAACTTTATCTTTATAATTAAAAAAAAAACTATTTACATGTGTGTGATCATGAGCTAAAGATACGGTACGATGACACCTACCATCCTGGTGCGTGGCAAGACACATTTACTTGAAATTCCAGCAAATTGCGAGCTTAACTTGATGAAAAAATCTATCCCAAAAGGCTGACAAATGTTTTGTACTTATGTATATCAATTAAATATTAAATACTTTCATTTTTAGTACAATTCCCTTGAAATTTGTTGGCGGAATTTTCCGCAAAATTTGTCATCAATTTCTCCCTTTTATTTACATTCGTAATACCTACTTTATTCCCGGGGAATTTTTCCTCACTTTCGAAGTTCGTTTAGAATAAGGGAATAGAGGGAAGGGAAAAAATTCCCGGGGAGATTTCATTTAGAATGGGGGAACAGGGAATAGGGAAAAAATTCCCGGGGAATTGCCATTCAGAATCGGGGCGTCAAAAAAGTCGTTAAAAAATTATTCTGACGCGTGGTCCTCGTTGATGCTATCTTTGCACCGGTGTGTTTGGGCTTCTTTATACATTGATGGAGCTTTTAACACATAATGTTTGCGATTATAGTGGAGGAGTCACAGCAAAGAGTGCTGATGAGATAGTTTGGCAACTTTCAAAACAGGTATCACACAATTCTTATAAAAACAAATTCTATTAGCTATAATAGAATAGATCTTGAGCCGAACCATGAAAACATATTCATTAAAATGTTAAACTTTAATAGAGAATATCTTAATAATGGTAAGAGATATTCTGCAACACTTAACGTATTTTTTGTTTGCCTTACATAGTACATTCTTAAAAGTGAAACTTATTTGTAATCCGCTTATAAGTGTAGAAGCAGCACCAAAGTGGTCAACTTTGACACCCTGTATGGCCAAATGTGTTGACACAGGATGCCCCTGAAAGCCTGACTCCTGCTTTAAAAATATCTTAAAAATTTCAAAATGATCAGAACAATACTTTAAAAGTTCTGAACTTATGACCGTGTTTTTTCCAATCGGCCCAACTGTGCGTCGATATGTAAGTGGTGCCTAATTAACTACCCTAATTAAATAAATTTTAACATAGTGCTATGGTAATAACATATAGGGTGTTTTCTAATACCGATAAAAATTGAAATTGTAAAAAAGAACACAAAAAAAAATAAATTTGAAACAAAACAAATTGTTATGTTTGCTGGTTTATCAGCTTAAACCAGTGCCTTCATAGTAGCCCCACAGGCAATAATCGAGAGCTGTCATATTGCACGACCTTGAAGGCCAATTGATAGGTCTATTGTTTGAAATTAACTTATCGCCAAACTTTGATTGCATCCCATTGAAACCACTTCTCGCGGGGTCATTGTCATCAGAGATTTTGGTCCGGTAACGATTTCCATCAACACTAACGCGAGCCCCAGCTTAATTTTTGATAATGCCACCAATATGCAAACCGCACCAAACTTTGCATTAACTATGCGGTAAAACATCGATGACTCATTTTAAAAGAAAATAAAGATAATATGATCGCATCTAAGCAAAAAAAAAATTTACGCTATATGAATATTAAGTATTCAGTACAAATAGATAAAACATTTAAATTAGAATTAACTTTTATATATAAGAGAAATTTGTATTTGGGTATTTCAAGCGAAAGGACGTACGATTTCAAACTATAAAATTGCTATATTTTTTACTTTTTGTTTTTGTAATCATATAATGAATTTGTTGAACTTTAACGAAACAAACTATATATATATCGTTGGAAAGTCACTTCTTTCCAAATCCTCCGAGAAACTTAATATCGGATCATATTTACCCACGTTACTGGCTTTTAAGTACGAAAAGGTACGAAAAACCAGTTTTTTGCCCGTAACTCAAGATTTTGAAGGTTTTGTGAAATTTGAAAAACATATTCTTGTTGTGCTTAGCAGCATCTACCAGGAAAATAGTTTTATTTCCCAGGTATTGTTCTCTTTATTCTCTCTGTGATATCCACAGAAAAATGCGTATGTCCGCAATCTGTGTCCGCAACGCACAAAAGGTAAAAAAGTATTTTAAATGTGAAGTAAGTTGTTTATAAAACCCCAACATGACTTCTTTATTTTACAAAAAAGAATAAACTGATCACATAAGAAATTTCGCTTAATTGTACAAATTTTCAGAGACTTCAAGTGGCTATGGAAAATTGTGTGTTTCCGTAACGCACTTTGTGTTAGTAATATTTTTGAATACAACATTTTAAGTAAAGTTTCATTGAAAGAACATTATAATACTGTCCAAAATCAAAATTTTTTATATGAACATAATCTTCAAATTATTTTAACTTTTCGGAAAAACTACTAAATAAGAAAAAACGTAAGTCCGCAACGCAAGGAAACATACGATACGAGCACATGTATTCCATAAATGCTAACTCCAAAAAAAGTGAACTTTTCAGGAGAACTAATTTTTAGAGGTTATTTTAGAACTGTCCAGCTTATAAACGGCCAATGATCTTAGGAAAATATTTTTAAAATAAACCAAACTTTCACTTAAGCCGGCAGCAGCGGGACCTATTTTTAGGTTGCCATCTTAGTATATATCGCTCGTTTTGTGCAAGACCGTCATAACTCAAAAAAATCGATTCCGAGATAAACGGAATTAACTCAACTTGTACGAAATGGAAGAATTCAAATATCTCTCATGCGGAGTGTATAAAAGATATTAACATGAACATGGTGTATGATGAAATGAACAATTCTACATCATTAACTCAAAAATCAGGTTTTTTGAGTTATGACGGTCTTGCACAAAACGAGCGATATATCTGCATATTATTTAAGATAATTTTGAGAAATAAAATTAAGATGTTTTTGTTTGATTTTTGGATCAAAAAATACTTTTTGGTACAATAAATATGCTTGTAGGTACAATAAAAGTACTTTTTGATACATTAAAGGTACTTGTTGGTATAATAAATGTACATTTTGAAACAATAAAATACCTTTTTGTACAATAAATGTACAATAGGTACAATAAAAGTGCTTTTTTGATACAATAAAAGTAAATTTTTGTACAATAAAAGTACTTTTTGATACAATAAAAGTAAACATTGTTAGTATAACAAACATTACTTTTTGATACAATTGAAAGAACTTTTTGGTACAGTAAATGTACTTTTTGAAACTATTTAAGTATTTTTTGGTACAATAAAAGTACCTTGGTAACATCTGTTTCCCATTTTGGAATTGTTACCCATTTGCGAAGTTCGTTTGAAATAAGGGAAAAGGGAAATATATAACGGGGAGATTTTAGTAAGAATAGGGGAAAATCCCATTTAAATGTTATTCAGAAGCAGGGTATACAGGAAATCGATAGTTTTTCTTATCTACTTCAAAAGCTCAAAATCTATCTTCCGTTTTTGTAATTTCCCACTAGGAAATCGTCAATCTAGTTCAAAACCGTACTAGTTCAAAAGTATGGACTTGTATTGAGTATTGGAATTTCGAATCAGTTAATTGTTATTAGCTGATGAATAAGAAAAACAGGAATTTTGCAATAAATTCAGAATTTATATTTCAAAAAGACAAATGATTCCAAAATAACTACCGTCCGACAAAAATTTCTGAACTAGTTCTATTCTAGTACAAAATAGACAATTCCTCCCAAGCATAGCATAACTACGTGTCAAATGAGATAGTTGCTTGTATGGAAGAGGAACTAGTTCACAGTACTATGGGGAAGTAGTATTTTATCCCTACTGGGTTGATACATACATTTTCCGGTTCAGAAAATTATTAACTTCAAAATTTCCGATGAAATAACATTCAATGGGACCGGCCGTGGCATAGTGGTTGGAACACGCGACTAAAATGCGGGAGATCGCAGGTTCAAACATGCCTCCAGTCACCTTAAAAAAAATTAAAAAATTTCTTTCATTGTCGGCTCCTGTACCAACTAAGCAGCCCCTACATTAGATAGGTTCGCAAAAAAAGTTTCTCCGTTCACCACCCAGTTTTGTGCAGTGAAGTATCGCTAATCCGAATAATTGATTGCAGATACCGATTCGGATTATCGGAACATTCGGATAACAGGCCGAAGAAGTGCGTATTACTTGTCGAGTAAATGTTTAAAATAATTGAAATCTTATTAAAAAATATTTATTGTAGCTACTGAAATTAGTTCTGTATTTCTAAGATTAATTCTTTACCCCGGAAAGTATGTGAAACAGCTGTAAGGCTTAGGAAATAAGCACCTCTTCGATGAGTTTAACAGCAGTATTTGTTTCTCTGTGAACAAAATTTACAAAATATACAAACAATCTATAATTGTTGTGTCTAAAGATAAGTAAAAACAATATCCTAATTCCTTTATTTATTATCCACTCATTAAAACAGACAAAATAAAAGAGAGGTCATTAAGGATAACAAATAAACAAACAAAAAAAATAAAAAAGTGTTTTATACAATTCGGTTTAGTTTCATCATTTGTTTTATTTTTAACTTTAATATATCATTAGTTTGTTTTCTCTTTTTTATATTTTTTTTTTACATCAAAAACATCCTTTGCTTCTTCACTGGGTGGAGTTTTTCTTTTTAGGTTACTATAAACATTTTTTTGTTTCAATTCAAATTACGATGAAATTGAAAATGGATGGATTTTAACTGTTGTTGTTTACACACACACAAAACAAAAATAAAAATTATACATATATGTATATATAAAATAAAATTAAATTATTTATTAATTTATAGATTTTTTGTAGGTTTTTCTTTTTAAATACATAAATATTTACTTAATATACATTTAACTTTAGTGGTAATACATAATATTAATAATAATAGTAATAAAAACACATTGGTATTACAAAAACAAAACAAGGTAGGTTTCGTTTTTTTTTTCTTCTTCTCACTTCTGCTTCATTTAAATAAAAACTTAATTAAGACTTCAATTGTATTACAAAATAATAATAATAATAACTTACGTATTAATAGAACAAGTTGTGTGTAAATGATAAAACGTTAGGAAGAAACTAATTAAGAAATTACTAATAAATGCTTAAAAGTTAAAAATGATAAAATAAAAAAAAACAATTCTAATAGATATACTTTATAAAACCTTTTTTTTTCGGTTACCAACTAAAAATATTTATATTGTATATATAAATATAAATATGTATATGTAGGTATATATGCATAAGGAAGATGAAGGAAATATCTTTAATATTTTGATTGATTGATTTCGTTTAAAAAAAGATAAATTAAAATATGCTTTAATATTTTGTTTTAGTATTTTTTCGGGTATTTTTTTGCTTCATTTTGTTTAATTTCATAATAATTTACAAGTAGTAGAGGGTAGGAGTGGGTGGGGGAAAGGAAGGCAGGACAAAGGTTGGGTTGGTTGTGTTGTTTTATACATATGCGCGCAGTTGAAGCTATGGGAAGAGGATGTTTAAAAATATATGTGGATATTTAAAATACTTCATGACTTGTTTATTATTCCAAAACTTTGGATTTTCGAGGTGAGTGTTTTATTTTAGAAACAGTTTTAGATGTAACATTATTGATATTTATTTCTTTGGGTTTTCTGAGAAGAGTGATTTATTTCGGAGAACGTTTAAAGTTTGCACTTGAAATGCAAAACAAAAAATCATTAGAAATCACAAATTCGTTAAAATTCATAGACATCAATTGATTTAAATAAAATCGTCAATTAAAATTTAAAATTGGTTATTCAAAATTTAATACTCTTATATTGAAATTCTAAGCTCGCCATTAAAATTCAAAATGTATAATTTAAAAAAATAATATTCGTAAATTGTAGGTTCTCTTCGAAATTGAAAATCAATGGAAATTCCAAACAAATCAGTTAAAATTTAAAAGATATCAATTGATTTACAAAAATTCGTCAATAAAAATTCAAAACTCATCGAATGAAATTCAAAACTCGTTAATAAAAATTCAATACTCGTCTATTAAAATTCAAAACTGTCCTATTAAAATTCAAAATGAATTATTAAAAAAAAAAATATTTTCTTAAATTGTAGGTTCTCTTCGATCCTGAAATCAATATAAAAACGTAAGTCTGTTAAAGAGCTTACCAAATTTAGACACTCAACGTACAATCAGAAATACATCGTTCAATTTGTAAGGGAAACAAAGAATTAAGAAAATGTTATGTGACGAAAAATAAAAATAAAATTCAAAAGAATATTTCGAATTCAATACAACAATTTTTGAGTAGTGTATTGATGTTGATACAGCGAGTTTCAATTGAGTTTGAGTTTCAATTGACAAGTTTTGAATTTCAATTAACGATATTTAAATTTCAAATGGCGCTTTTTGAAATAAAATTTATGTTTTTTTAAATAAAATTGGATTTTAATTAAATTGTGGTCCCTGTAAACGAATCTGAAGTCTATTCCAACTTATCACGATTTTTCATATACCCTCAATTTATTTATGTATTCGACATTTATTCGAACCCAAAGTTTGGATTTTTGAGGTTATGTCAAAAAATTGAAGTGATCGTGTGAATAGAAATTAATAAGAATTTAGTTATTTTCGCTAAATCGGTCAATTTGTAAGGGAAACATAGTTTTAAGAAAATATATGACAAAAAATGAGAAAAAAGATTATTGTGAATTCAATACAACAAAAATATTACATTCAATTTTTGAGTACTAAATTTTCGAATTTTATGCGAAGAGTTTTGAGTTGTAATTGACGAGTTTTGAATTTCACTTGTTGAATTTTAAATTTCAATTGACGATTTTTGAATTTCAATTGGAAAATTTCTATTTAAATTGATGTTTTTTAAACAAAATTGAATTTTAATTAAATTGTGGTCCCTGTAAACGAATCTGAAGTGTGATACTGACAGTGTGATACTGACAACAAAATTTTCGAATTTTATGCAAAGAGTTTTGAGTTTTAATTGACGAGTTTTGAATTTCACTTGATAAATTTAAAATTTCAATTTACGAGTTTTGAATTTCAAATGGAAAATTTCAGTTTAAATTTATGTTTTATGAATTTTAATTGATTTTTAATTGAATTGGGGTCACTGCAAACGATTCTGAAGTCTATTTCACTCCATCACGTCAGATTTTTTATATATTCTCAATATATTCATATATTCTCAATATATTCCAAACATAGTGTTCGAATTTTTGAGGTTATGTCAAAAAACTGACGAAATCTTGTGAAATAGATTTTAGATTCGGTTTTAGCGATTAAAAAAAAAAACAAAGTTATCATGGTCCGATCAAGAGCTCAGAACATTAATTAATTGTTTGTTTGTTAGGAAGGTGAACAAGTTCA
Source organism: Muscina levida (assembly GCA_964034835.1). NCBI lineage: Eukaryota > Metazoa > Arthropoda > Insecta > Diptera > Muscidae > Muscina > Muscina levida. The sequence continues at coordinate 32,324,371 of OZ035882.1, read as the reverse complement.
CTATCTCTGGAAAACTAGAATGTAACTAGTTCCGAATTAGTATTTTTGCTACTGGGTAACAAATTGAAAACCTTTATCAACTCTTCCTAATTAATACATTAAATTTTAAATATGACTGAAAATTTAAATATCTAATTAGTAGCTAAAAATCATACTCCGAATCCAAACTTTATTCATGCAGAAACCAAAATAAGGCTTTAACATTTTAGACATCTTCTTGATTACTGTCGAAATATTGTTACAAATCCTGAAAAGAAGAGTATCAAAATTAAGAAAATTTGAATCGAAATATCGCTTTAGCAAAAAAAGAAAAACCACATCCGTTTCATAGTGACATTAAGAATAACTGATATAGAGGTCGAATTTTAGAAATTGCTTAATACATATCAGCCAATACATCCTAAACATGACCGGACATTATTAACTAAAAAATATTTTCTTAGGAAAATTTTGCGAATCTCTGATGTATTTTAAAGAACCAATTGCACAGTTCTAGTATTTACCATGCAAAATTTTATTATCAACGTTCTTATTTATTCTATCAGTTAGAGGCAAGCATACTGAGTCGATCGGTATCGATAATTATACAAACTCAAATGTCTATATTACGCTAAATTTAGAAGAAAAAATTGTTTTTACTAATTCTCAGTTTTTATCAGAAAAATCAAAAATATTTTAAACTTTACAAAATTACAATACCTTACATCTGTAAATTAATAAATTTATGTTTAAAATATTATCGGCCTAAGTGTCGAGTTTAATAACAAAATATGAGAACTCATTGTAATTAGCCTAGATCAACAATAAACAAAAATCAAGAGCAATTTTAATATTTATTTATCCTTAAAGAAAAATCAAATATTTTCTTAAACAAAAAATGCATTAGAGTCCTACACTAAATTGTGAATAAGAGCTAAGCGAATTTATCAAAATTTAGATCTATGTCTCCTTTTGACCAAAGGTCATGTGATTTACAATACAGTTTTTAAAGTCGACACTTTTTTGCCGACTTCGATGTCTTATAACCGAAAAACTGTTGGTTATATTGATAAGAAGTGTAAGTATAAACTAAAAGTATTATAAATTTAATGTTATTTATGTAAGTTAGTTATTGTAGGTCATAAAACTGTGTAAAGTTTAAAAATATTTTATTATTTTTTCTATAATTTTTTTTTAAGTTTGACGTGCAGACATTTGATGTGTACCGATCAACTCGGTAGGCTTTCCTCTAACCTATAGATTTAACTATAAATGTAATAAATTATTTGCCTACAACAATGTTATATAACTTGATCTTTCACTTGAGATATTTGTGTGAAGTTCTATTTAGTTTCTTTGAAACTAAAACCTATAAAAATAAAGATAATATCTTAATAATCCTACGATCATCACAATCAATCGCCCATCATATCATATCCAGTCACAATTTAAAAGTTTCTTCCCTTGCTTAAACCACACAACCCTATGCTTCAACTGCTCCCATACACATACGTACACATTTTACCCAACCCGGTGCAGTGGAGTGGGTGGGCTTTCAGTTTTCTTTTTCTTCTTCAGTTTTTTTTCAAGTTAGTTAATAGTGGATTAGTAATTTGTGTTGTTGGATAGAAAAATACAATTTACTTTTCATATAATAATAGTAGTAGTAGTAGGTAGTACTTTATGTATATGTAGAGTATATGATTGTATAGAGGGGAGGTTTTGTTTGTTTGTTTTTTTTTTTCTATCAATTCTTCTTCATCTTTTTCTTTTAACTAAATCGCCATAATTTATATTAAACTAATGTGTTTTTGTTTTTTTTTTTTTAAAAAAAAGTTTAAATATTTACAACATTATTTTATCTTTTATAGCAGGAGGAGGTTTCTGTTTCTCTCTCTCTTCTGTTATCCTTTAAAGGAGAGCAGCATCGAGGCGACATAGTATAAGATCAGCGCGTAGAGTAGAGTGTATTTTATGTGTAAGTATGTAAGTATGCCAGAGTTTAAGAAATGTGAAATATGTAGTGCCAAATGGGGAGCGGAGTGGAGTGATGGAGTTCGCTTAAAAGAAAGTGGAAAATTTTCTTTTGTTCGGTTGTCTTACACTATGGCTACTTGTGCCATTTGTAGAGTTGGCATTCACCACAGCCACGGAAGCATAGGCAGCCGGCTCTGCAGGGACTGTAGCTGCTGCTACAGCAGCGGCAACACCAACGCCAACACCAACAATAACACTCTTGCCACCGCCAAAGCCACTTGTACTGCTGCTGCTGCCACCGCTGAGACTAACATAAGATTTCTTGTGCAGTGCGGAGGCGACACCGCCGATGCTGTTGGTCGCCATTAGTTTTTTGTGGCCGTAGGCGTTGTGGTGCAGGACCGTTGCAGGGGCGGGAGGGGCTACAACGACCGGTACTAGCACGGGTTATACGGAAATCTCATAGTTCATGTCATAGACACTGGCACGATCTGGTGTGGGTGTGGTAGTATTGGCCCGAGCACCCATCAAGTGCTGGCTGCTGCTGCCGCCACCGCCTTGACCCGTTACAATGGCACCGTTGTTGCGCGTTTGCTGCTGCTGTTGCTGCTGATGTTGATGGTGGTGTTGTTGTTGTTGTTGCTGCTGCTCAAGCGTTTGCATTTCCATAGAATCGGTCATTTCGAGTGCTCTGACAAAGGACATGGGTCGGGTGGGGGTTTGTTTGCGTTTGATCTGAGGCGAGGCAATCTGACTATTGCCAGACATGCCCTGGGGATTGGGGGGAAACACGGGCACGCCGCCATGTATCTTCGGCTGATAGCCTTGTGAACCAGTCACTACCGATTGGGCCACCGAATTGCCGCCGCCGCCCATTGTCTGACTATAGCTGGTGGGAGGCTGGGATTGTTGTGAGGAAGCTGTCGCCTGGCCGCCGTAGCGCAACATGTACGACGGCGGTGCCGGAACCGTTGTCGTGGCCGAGGGCAATGTTGTAGGACTAGTGGGATTCGAACGATGGAATACCGCCGCATGTTGCTGTTGTTGGAAATCGTGTACAACACCGGGTTGTGGCTGTTGCTGCAATCGCGAGTGAGTCATTATTAACGGATGAGCCTGTTGGGCACCGCCCGTCACCGTTATGTACTGTTGCATATTTGTTGGCATAGTGACCGCACTGTTGCCAATTCCTGCCATCGATGAGGGTGGCATTGGTATCATGCCACCGGCACCACAGGTGCTACCTTGGAAACCCGGTGAGGTGTCCTTCCACATGTAGACGCCACGTTGTGGACTGCCAGCCAATTCACGGATATTATCAACGGTATTGTTGGAGCGTGCATAGGCCAAGTCACCAACGGTGGAGCCAACGGGTCCGCTGGTCTGGCGAACAAGTTCACCTTCGGACAGGAAACGTCGCTGTGGACTGCCGCCGTAGGGTTGTTGGGCTAAAGCGGCCGCATGCTGTTGTTGGATGTTAATAGCCCCTACAAAAGAAATTAGGGTAAAGAGTAGCAGGAGTAGAATTAATAATTCTTCAAAAATAAAATAATTATTAATTATTGATTCGAATTTTTAAGTCTAAATATAAATTTTTAATTTAAAAAAAAATTAATTTTTCTAAATTAAAAATATAAATTTTTAATTAATTTATATTTATATTTTTTATTTATATTTTTAATTGTTAATGTAAAATTTTTAATTTTGATTTTTGAATTTTAAATTTTGAAATTTTAATTTTTTAATTTTGAATTTTTAATATTAAATTTTTAATTGTTAATTTTTTATTTTTAAATCTTTATTTAAAATTTTAATTAAACAGTTAAAAATTTAAAGTTTTTAATATTTATTTTTTAAATAAAAATGTTAAATTGCAAATTAATATTTTTTAATTTTTAACTGTTTAAGTAAAATTTTAAATTTTAAATTAAGAATTAAAAATTTAAATCTAAAAATTAGCAAATAAAAATCAAAATTATAATAAATTAATAAATTAAACTTAATAAATTAATAAAATTGAATCAAAAATCTAAAAAATTTAAAATAAATTAAAATTAAGAATTTTAAATTGTAATTATAAATATATTATTTTAAAATATTTAAATTAAAAATGTAAAGTTTTAAATTTAATTAGAAATTTTAAGTATTAATTTTTAAATATTTATTGTTAACATTTAATTTAAAATATTTGACATTTAAAATTTTTTAATTTTTTAAAAAATTTAAAATTTTACGTTATCTTTTTAAATCTCTATTAAAATTAAAATATTAAATATTAATTTTTACTTTTAAATTCGAAAATTTTATTATTTTTCTTACCTTGTTGCTGTTGTTGTTGCATTATGGCACGTTGTTGCTGCAATAACATTTGTTGCTGTTGCTGTATTGTTGGTATTTGCGGATGTTGTGGTGGGAGTCCCGATGATGCCGACGATGTTCCTGTCGTGTACTCGTAAAACGATTGCGTTGGATTTTGTGGATTCGCCAACTGTTGTTGTTGCTGTTGATTGAGACCTATAAAATCGGGCCTCCTTGGCTGTGTCGGTGTACCGGGATTTGATCTAAACAAATTAAAGAGATGACAAAACAACAACAACAAGTGTTTCAATTAAAATTGTCTCATACATGTTGGTACAATATAAAGTCTGCACAAAACAGACACAAAAAAAGTTATGGCACATTAACATAAGAAAGAAAGAAGGAAACCAAAAAGAAAAGCTTTGCAAATAAAGCAAGTGGTAACAACATAGGGTTAGTAAACAACAGTTACAGTAGTTGGTTAGTTGGTTTTAACTGGATAAAGAAGAAGTAGAAGAAGCAGTGCAAAGTTTTTAAAAACACAAAAAACGTAATATTATGTCGAGGACGTAATGTTTTCGACTAACTTTAATGTTCAATAACAAATAAAAACAGAATGTTGGCCAATTCATCATTGATGTTAAGGATGTTAACGTTGATGAATACAAGGATGCGATGGAAGATGGTAAGTGAGACAACATAATAAGGATAAATAACATGTAAGGTTATACTTAATGAAATTCTAAAGTGTTTTTAGTTTTACTCTATGTTTTGTAAGTGTAATTGTACTAATTTGCTGTTAATAACAATGGTGGATGTAAATATTTTTGCGTTGTTGGTGCATTTATTCTTGTTTAAAATGTGGTGGTGAGGTAAAAACAATCGGAGCTTTTACTTAAGTTTTACTACTAATTTAAAACATTTATAATGTTATACAAAAGATTATAAGAATTAATGTTTTCTTTTGTAATAAATAGATGTTATTAGCGTAAATTTGTCTAAACTCAAGGTTCTATACGATTTTTGTTCAATTTAAAACTTTTCGGAGCATTCCTGAGCTAGCTTCTATTCTTTAGGGCTTAATACTATATGAATTAATTTAGAAATTTAAAAATTCTTAAAAAAAGAGTTTTTATCAAAATAACTTTTTTTTAGTTCAACGCTATATCAAATACAATTTGAAGAAAAATCTTCAATACCTCAGAAAAGAATAAGAAAAGAAGGAATAACTTAAAAATAAGAATGATTTATAGATTCTGCAACTTAAAAGGAACTCGTTATTACGATTCGTAATAGAATCGACTTTTGGATTCGCAAAAACAATCGCTTTGGAGATTGGAGAACGAAGATTATTTTCAATATTTCATATTTTAAAATTTTAATAATAAAATTCTAATTAAAATTTTAATAATTAAATATTTTTTAATATTTTAATATTTTAATATTTGAATATCTGAATATTTGAATATTTGAATATTTGAATATTTGAATATTTGAATATTTGAATATTTGAATATTTGAATATTGTACAGCTCATACAGCTCATGATTCATTCGACGACGGTACTCGCCGTTCACGATGATGGGTCCAAATATTTTGCGGAGTATTTTTCTCTCGAAGACTCCCAGAATAGATTGATGCGCTTGTGTCATTACCCACGATTCTGCGCTGTAGAGCAAGACAGGTAGGATCAGAGTCTGGTAGAGCTGGATCTTTGTTTTTCGAGAGAGCGCTTTGTCGTTAAATCGCTTGCTTAGCGCATAGTAGCAGCGGTTTGCGATCAATACTCGTCTTTTGATTTCGAGGCTGACATTATTATTTTTGTTTATGGCGGAGCCAAGGTAGACAAAATCATCTACCACTTCAAAATTATAGTTGTCAACGTTCACGCAGCGTCCCAGACGAGTGGACTCTTTGTTCGTTGAAACAAATAACTTGGTTTTGTCCTCGTTTATCACCAGACCCACTTCAGCCGACTGCTTTTCAATGCTCGAAAAAGCCGCAGTAACATCTCGCAATCCACGTCCAATAATATCGATATCATCAGCATACGCGAGCAACATGTGGCTTTTGTTAAATATGGTGCCATTCCTGTTTACTGCTGCTTTCCGCATGATCATCTCCATTACGATGTTAAAGAGATCGCAGGACAGACTATCGCCTTGTCTAAAGCCTCGCTTGGTAGAAAATGGCTCTGACAGATTTTTGCCAATTTTCACTGAAGACTTCGTGTCAGTCAGTGTCATCCCGCAGAGTCGAATTAGTTTTGCGGGGATACCAAACTCAGCCATAGCATCCAACAATTTCTGTCGTATCGGACTGTCAAATGCAGCTTTGTAATCGATGAACAGATGGTAGGTATCGATCTGCATTTCTTGGGTCTTCTCCAGGATTTGTCGTAGCGTGAATATCTGGTTGGTGGTGGATTTACCAGGTCTAAAGCCACACTGATAAGGTCCAATCAGGTTCGCCAGGAGGGGCTTTAGTCTTTCACATAACACACTAGACAGGACCTTGTATGCGATGGGTAAAAGGCTAATCCCGCGATAGTTGGTACACACACTAGGGTCGCCTTTCTTAAGCACGGGACATAGGACACTCAGATTCCAATCATCGGGCATGCATTCCCTGAGCCAAATCGTGTTTATGAGCTGGTGCATGCATGTTACCAGGTCATCGCCGCCGGCTTTAAAAAGCTCTGCCGGCAGTCCATCGGCTCCCGCAGCTTTATTATTTTTAAGCCGGGCAATTGCCGTGCTGATCTCGTTTTGGCTCGGTGGTGGACAATCTACTCCATCGTCGATGATTGGTGCGATTCCGTCACTTATGCTGCCTTCGGGAACGAGAAGAGATTGAAAGTGTTCCCTCCATATTTGCAGCACACTCTGAGTGTCCGTGACCAGATTTCCGTCTCTGTCCTTACAGGTGGGGATCCCTGTTCCAAAACCTTTACTTTTTACCTTTTGGTAGAACTTTCGGGCCTCACCTCTACCCCTGTAGTTTTCGATATCCTGGCTCTCTCTTTTCTTCCACAGACGCTTTTTCCGTCTGAACAGGCGTTTCATCTCCCTCCTTTTCTCTTTATAACGCTCCGTCACCGCACGCGTCGCCATTGGCTGCAGTTTTGCCTTGTATGCAGCATCCATTTCCTCAGACATTTCGCGACATTCGTCATCGTACCAGGGCTTGTCTGAGCGTGGTTTTTCATAACCCAGTACGGTTGTTGCGGCAGTGGTCATAGAATTCGCAATATGCTGCCACTGCATGTCGGGAACATCAGAACTAGGGGGATTTGTTTGGAGTAATTGAGAGAGTTGGTTGGAGTAGGCATTGGCTATCTCAGTGGTCTGCAGCTTTGTGATGTCTAGCTTCCTTTGCGTTCGATTAAGAGTGTTTTTAGCTCTACTTAATCGTGTGCGTACCTTGGCTGCAACTAGGTGGTGATCCGAGTCGATATTTGCACCGCGCATCACACGCACGTCCATAACGCTTGAGACATGCCTTCCATCAATTACCACGTGATCAATCTGATTTCTTGTATTTTGATCGGGAGATATCCAGGTTGCCTTGTGGATATCTTTATGCGGGAATCTGGTTCCGCTCACAACCATGTTTCTTGCCGACGCGAAACTTACCAGTCTGAATCCGTTATCGGAGGTGTTGTTGTGTAGACTGAATTTTCCGACTGCTGAACCAAGAGCATCTTCCCTTCCTATTTTAGCATTAAAATCTCCCAGAACAATTTTAATGTCATGTGCAGGGCAGCGGTCATAGATATCCTCCAGGCGCTCATAGAATGCATCTTTGATGTCATCGTCTTTGTCTTCCGTCGGGGCGTGTACACAAATCAGCGTAATGTTAAAATATTTCGCCCGGATGCGAATGGTGGCTATACGGTCATTTACAGGGTTAAACCGCGAGACCAGGTGTCGAAGTCTCTTGCCGACTATGAAACCACATCCAAATTCGTGTCTTTCTGCATGGCAGCTGTAAAAGATGTCACAGTTCTTCCGTCGTGTGCATCCCAGTCCCGTCCATCTCATTTCCTGTATGGCGGTGATGTCAGCCTTGTATTTGTCGAGGACATCCGCCAGTTGGATAGAGGCACCATCTCTGTATAGAGTTCGGACATTCCAGGTGCATATCCTTAAATCATGGTCCTTATATCGTTTGCGGGGGTCGTCAACATTTGGGGGGGTTCTTGTTTTTCGTTTTCTTCGTGTTTTCATAATAAATTTTTGTTTAAGGAGAGTGGCTTATTAGGCCACCGCTCCCGATCTTAGTTTCTTGGGGCTGCCAAAGCCACTAAGAGAGCCTGTGTTGAGTTTCAGTAACTTCTGTTACCTAGTTCCTAAGACGCATCGGTGGTAGCATGCCGATTAGGTTACTCAACATTTCGCCTTCTAACTCTAGCTAACTTTAAAGCGGTTGCTTTAAAGTCATTGCCCAGGGAATACTTGGTCTAAGACCGGAAGTAGTTAGCTGCTTGGACAGTGCCGCAAAGGAATCGATTCTGGTCACTCCCAAGTGAGTGACAATCAGTAACTTTCAGCCTCTGGGCAAAGTCCCATTCCCCTATTTTAATATTTTAATATTTAAATATTTAAATATTTATATTTTAATATTTTAATATTTTAATATTTTAATATTTTAATATTTTAATATTTTAATATTTTAATATTTTAATATTTTAATATTTTAATATTTTAATATTTTAATATTTTAATATTTTAATATTTTAATATTTTAATATTTTAATATTTTAATATTTTAATATTTTAATATTTTAATATTTTAATATTTTAATATTTTAATATTTTAATATTTTAATATTTTAATATTTTAATATTTTAATATTTTAATATTTTAATATTTTAATATTTTAATATTTTAATATTTTAATATTTTAATATTTTAATATTTTAATATTTTAATATTTTAATATTTTAATATTTTAATATTTTAATTATATTGGAAAATTAAACTATTTTTAATGAACTTTAAATCCCATTGTTTAAAATTATTTGGAATAATTTGTTTAGAAACAATTAAATATTTATTTGGTAAACAAAAAAAAAATATAATATAAATAAATGAGCAACAGAACAAACACAAAAGCATAATAAATTGAAAATAACAATTCTCCTTCAGCTGCGCTTCATTTATACAATTTGTGAACAAACTTAATTAGACCATTGGGTGCTGCCGTCAATAAAAACCGAATTGTAAAATATAAAATCGATATCAGAGCATATAACACACTGCAGATCAATATAAATGGTAGCAACAATAGTTTTGTCCGACGTTGAAAACGCGTATTATCGTCCATGTTCAAAAAATCCCATATGGTCGAGGTGCCCAATAAAGCATTACGCAATTGCATGACTTGATTGAGGAACCAACAAAAGTACAATTGCAGATATTGCAAAGCTTTAGATATCAGAAGCCCCACAAAGAGGCCTATTAACATTATAAAATTCATATCACCGCCATTAGTTGTCTCAGGGCTATGTATAGGGGTCCATGGAATTGGGGACTTTTCAAATTTCGCATACCCTGGCCGAACATCAGCTACAGCGCCAGCAGCATTGTCGTCCAACAAAGCTGAAGATATTTTCGATGAATTACACAAATGAGTGGAATTCATAAACGTTTCCTCTCCCGATTGTATGGAAGAGGCTCTTGAGCGTGGAGTACTAGCGTGAGAATATTGCTTTGACAATAACGAACACGAATTGGGCGCCAAAGTTCGTCTTCTTATGGAAGACATTTTATATGCATTCTCTGGTACATCATTTTCTTCACTCTCTTCAAAGGAATTGTAGCCGTTTACATCCCTGGTGGTTGGCAGGGTCTCTTCAAGTCCATTAATTTTAGATCTTGAAATCTCTATAGAATCATTTAAATAGACTTTGCGAAATTTCGACGGTTCAGTTAATTTGGAGTCTTCTTCTTCCTTAAGAGCATTTTCCAGATATTTGAATGTGGGATATTTAGTATTTGAATATTTGTTAAAATTGAATGATTCACCATTGATACTATTTTCAGTTGGCTTAGAATTCCATTTGGTTGTTAATGCCAAATTTCGTAATTGATTTTGCTCTTTCTGAGAGGCTGTGGCCATGTGAAAGTCTTTTTTGCTTTGCTGTTGTTGTTGGTCTATGCTTTTAATGTAGTTGGATGTATGGAAATTAGCGTTTAAATCCATATTTCCAGAGGGATTTAAATATTTCAAGTGAATTTTTTCTTCTTGTGTTCTTTATTACTCAAAAAGTATTATTTGTTTAAAAAAAAAAGTTGACATTTAATTTGAAATATATTCGAAATACTGCTACACAGAGCGAAAACTGCCTAATAGAATCAAGAAGATTTTCTCTATGAAACGTCTGTAGGCTAAGGGGTATCCCAGCAGAAAGAAGCGAAGATTTTTTCAAAGGTATTTCTTATTATTTTCATGTTGTAAATCTTATTAATTTTATCAAGAAGGAAACCACATAAAATCAAGAAGAAAACTTGTTATTCCCATTTTTTTTCACTCAATTTCCGTTAGATTTGGCACCAAAAAAACAATCCATAGAGAAAATCTTTTTGATTCTATTACGTTTTCTTCTAAATTGTATAAAACAGGGAATTCTTATTGATTTCACTAGGCTAACTAATTGAATTTTTCAAATAGGTTGTCCTTATTGATTTCATTAGGTTCCTATTTGATCATGTGCAAATCATCTTCTTGATTTTCTTAATAAGGAAATCTTCTTGATTATATTAGCCAACTTGTTATTTCAATATTGCACTGCAATATTTCTCTGCTGCAGAGACATCGATATTAGGCTGTGAAATATGTATGCATATTTGGACATGTGTCGCCGCTCATAACTGTAGTTTTTAGTTCTTTGTTCTTGACATATTCAAATTAGAGTTTTAGTTGAAAGTGAACAAGTGGAAAGTAAGCAAGTCGCAAGAACAAATTAATATTTGTCCATTAAAATATAATCAAAATTTACTAAAGAAATTTAATTATAATGGTGCATTTGATATAATATAATAAAATAAGATAAAAAATAAGTGTGTACGTACAATATACATAATATAAACATTCCACCGATCGGCATATCAAATGAAAGGTACCAAAGTGAGACAAAATAAAGTGAAAACGATATACCTGCGAAATTATTGCTATTTTTTTGATTGCTAATGCTGAGTACAACATGAATCTGTTTTAGAAATTTCCCAAACAACCAACCTCCGCCCTCCCCATACAAAAATTACATAATTGATGAAAATATGTTGTTTTGTTGTTGGTAATTTTCTTCAATTGTATGTTTTTAATATTTGATGTAAAGTTGCATTCCTCGAAAAACATTAATAACTTAAGCATTTGTTAACTGATTTTAATAAACAAATATGCATTTTAATCCTGGGAACGTACAGTTTATGAAATTAGTGTATAAAAACTTCTTCAAACTCACACGGTGTTCAAAAACCTTAAAATATTGTGATTTAAAGTTAAAACCAGACAGATAACACGAGTTATATATACAACTATATATATCGGTGGAAAGGCTGCAGTCTCTAAATCCGCCGAGAAACCCAGTTTTTTACTCGTAACTCAAGATTTTTGGGGTGTTTGGAAAATTTCAGAAACAGATTCCTGATGTACACAGCAGCATCTACCAGAAAAATAGTATCATTCCCCCGCACTGTGTATTTATTGAAATGTTTGTTGGTTATTTTATGAAGTTTATATGAATTATTTCAGTTTCATGTAAATAATGGCGGACCAAAAAAGGTTGACTGAAGATATCGATCTTTTACCTATATTTAAATCATGGGAACTGTGCGATGAAACGTGCCACATTCTTTTCACTTTTGGAATAACGTCAACAACTGTGTTAAAAAAATGGAAATTGAAGACATTACAAATTTATTTAATAAATTGGACCAAAAATATGCTGGTGAGCTTATAAAGTTTAAAGCGGGCTTAAGGGAGTGGAGGAAGAATATTGTACGTATAAAATTATTTTTATAAAAAAAACATATTTTCATTTAAGTATTGTTTGTTTCAGAATTTACCTTTTATATGCGAAAGAGATACATGATCGGCAAATAGTCGGATTTTGGAGTGGTTGGAAAAAATTTCTGACAGACTTAGTAGTTCAGGATGTACGGAATTCTCACTCCACCCCACCCCAGAAAATTCTATATGCGGCACTAGCCTTATAAACATCCTTAAAAGTACTGTTAAAGGACAGCTAGTACTTACATTCAATGAAAGAAATAAATATATTGATTCAAAAAACCAGAAGACAATAGTTCATTGCATTGTTGAAAAATATGTTGGAAATGGAGCCAAATTAACATATGCAGAAATGCAGCAATGGGCTTATGCTATCTGCGAAGTATTTACCAAAGAAAAAGCGGTAATCATTTGTTTTAATCAAATTTGATTTAATGTATGTTTTTTAATTTTTAAATAATTTCCTTCTAGGAAACATACTTTTTAAAGCGAAAAGATGGAAAGAAAAATCCGACAGGAAAATTATTTTCTCGTTGGACAAATGTCGAAAAAGCAACATTTGAGAATTATCCAACCACTTCGGACGAATCTCTTAAAGATTTGAATTGTGGTACGAATATTTCCAGTTATTTAAATTAACATGTTTATGCAAATATCTGCCTTACAGATAAATATATCGAACAAAAGTGCTGGTTGCAGCACAATTGCAGTCCGTGGGATCAGGTACTTTCTTTCTGTAGAGACACAAGAAAACATAGAATTGAGGAGATTCAAAAGGCCAGTTCTTTGAACCATATTTTACAAAAATGGCCACGATATAATGACTTTTTAGGTTGTGAGCTTGTAAGTATTGGTATTTTTTTTCTTTTTAATTTTTTTTTAATTTTTAATATCTTTTTTTTTATTTTAAAAAGGTCGAAATAGATTTTGATTTTTTATACCTGGACAAAGCAAATAAATTATTCTTAAAATTGGAAAATTTTTATAGAAAGATGTTTAAACTTTTTGACCAAGAAATCAAAGACCGTGCATCAAGGGAATATTACATACAATATTTATGTAATGAAAATCTTACAAAAGGTACAATATTCTTTAAAATATGACATACATATACTATATATTATAATAATAATTAACATTTACTAATTTTTGTATTTTTCTTTAGATTCTAAGTACTGTGTATGCACAATACTTCTTCATGCTTTACTTCAACCACAACGTCTTAATAAAGAATATAAGCCTTCAATAGCTGATGCCCAAACAGATTTCGTCACTTTAGTACCAACTATTAATGATATGCAGCCAGACGATGCTGTAAACATTTATGAAATAGTCGATTTTTTATGCAAAGAAAATAATATGAAAATTGTTGGTAAGAAAATAATATACCTGAGCTTTTCACAAAGATTTCAATCTTATTTGATCGGCAATGACACCGAAACATATGCTGTGATCGACTTGATCGATTTAGATGGACCGCCTATACATTTTTACTTAATGAACAATGGACTTAAAGTTATTCGTGTAAAAAATACTGGTAATAGTAGTTACTTTTTATTATTGTATCAAACGTATATATAAATATATATTAATAATTATAAATATTATAATTACTTACTTACTTACTTTTTATCACTATAATAAATGTATTCCTAAGTAAATATAAAAATAAAAAATCAATGTAATTACCAAATGAAATCAAAAAATATAATTTTGTTTTAAAAATCAAAAAATCAATTTTCTTTTAAAAAATCAATAGGACAGCCTAATGAAATCAAGACGAAAACCGTTTTGAAAAAATCAATAAGACAACCTAATGAAATCAAGAAGAAACCCTTGTTGAAAAAATCAATAAGACAACCTAATGAAATCAAGAAGGAACTCTTGTTAAAAAAATCAATAAGACAACCTAATGAAATCAAGAAGAAACCCTTGTTGAAAAAATCAATAAGACAACCTAATGAAATCAAGAAGAAGCCCTTGTTGAAAAAATCAAGAAGAATACCTAGTAAAAACCATAAGTTTCCTTCTTGATTTTTTTAATAAGGTTTTCCCCTTTAAAACAATACGACTTCCTTCTTGAAAAATAACCATAGAGATATCTTATTAATTTTGTTCTACTTTATTAGGTATTTACTAGGCACTGTTTTCTCTGTGTAACATCATGATGTGGAATATAGTATTGGAATGATGTGGTAGAAGTACATTAGAAACTAAAGAATAATATAATATAATGCCTTTACCTATAAAACTAAAATTTTATCAATTACAGATGCTGCAAATGTGTATTATTATGAACTAACTATACCTAACATCTTCCTTTGTCCATGGTAAGAACTTCATATAAAAATAAGATTTTGAAAAGATTATCAAATTTGATATTTTTCCTACATATTTTGTGCGATGGAGATATTAGGAATTGTAGATATAGAATTATAGCCTAAATAAAACTATATGTAAGAAAACATAAAAATAAATTTAAAATTTTTAAATATGTAAAATTTTTCTGTTTTTTTATTTTGGTTGGTCAGTTTATTTCCTCATATTATGTATGTCGTAGTCACGCCGAATCTTTTTCGTTTTTTGTAATAGGGCGTCGCTGTTGTCATTTGTGAGACTGAAATACGACTTGTCCTTGCTCATATCATGTTTTTCTTCATCAAATGATAAAAAAATAGTCAATACTAAACATTTATGTTAATTAGTAAAAATTTTATTCAAATAAAAAAACAATCGAATGGTTTCGAAAGTCAACTACAACATACGTAATAAGGGGAATTACAATTGTGTATTACTATCGGAGCTGTGAACGAATCATTCTTCTTTAAACTAATTTGTAAATCATTTATACAATCAAAATAAGTACATTTTGACACAACATAAGCACTTTTTACTTAAAAAACTTCATTTTCCTTTACACCCTATAATGAGGTATGGTATAGCTTCTCTTGTTATTGTGTATTAAGACGTTTTCTATATTTGGATTCACAACAAACGGCACCTACTTGTTTACAGACGAATGCGAAGCTTTTTACTAGACTTGCCGACACTATACTGCGAAGTTGCTGTCGACAACATCGAGAGGAAAGGCGATGAAAGAAAATGTAAAGGACTGAGATAAAAATTCAACCATGGAGCTCTCGCGTGTACTATCCATTATGCCACTTAAAACTTAATTTCCCTTTACACTCCATTAATGAGGTATGGGACAGCTTCTCGCGTTATTGTGAATTAACACGCTTTCTATTTTTAGATTAACAACTAACGGCACCTACTTGTTAATCGACGAATGCGAACGTCACTGTTTGAGAAGCTTTTTCTAGTCATGCCGATTGACTCGACACCATGTTATACTGCGACGCTGTTGTCGACAATATCGAGGGGGCCGGCAGTGAAAGAAAAATGTAAATGACTGGAAGCGGGAATCGAACCTGGGATTAGCGATGGCACGATTAATCGAAAAATTGGTAATAATCGATTATTTTCTTTCAATTAACGATTTAATTGTATCGTGAATTCTCCTTCGATTAATTGCATTAATCGATTATTCCAAATAATAATCGATAGACATCCAGGAATAAAAAAGATTCGTCGCCAGCCGCCAAATGTATTCATTGAGCTTTGACGGCTGACGACGAAATTAGAATTAAAGCGTAATGTAATAGACTCATGGGAAGAAATGAAATCGGTCTACCCTCTTGCACAAAAATATTGCTTTTTAATTGGTACAGCTGTAACATCAGAGTGGCTTTTTTCCAAAACGGGTGCAATAGTAACGGAAAAACGGAACAGATCAACCATGAAACGGCTATCAAAGCTCCTATTTTTAAATTCTGTACTAAACAAATAAATTATTTTTTATTAAATTGAATAAACAGAAAATTTTGTAATTACATATTTAAATTATTAAATTATTAAACTATTTTTTTTATTTATGATAATTTTCAATTTAAGGTGAAAATATCGAATTATCTATTAATTGTAGCCAATTAATCGCGATTAGTCGCGTGTTCTAACCATCATGCCGCGGTCGGCATAAAATAAAAGTACTTTTTTAATGTATTATAAGCAGGGTTCGTATTGGCTCGCTCGCGAGCTGCTTTTTTCGCGAGCCAAGAACTATAAAATTTGAAATGAAGTTTCAGCTCGCGAGCCAGGAGTCACAAAATTTCAAATGAGCTCTCGGCTCGCGAGCTTTTGGGGCAATAAAAGTACTTTTTGGTACAAAAAAGTACTCTGGTACAAAAAAAAAGTACTTTGCGAAACAGAAAGGGCTTTTGGGCCAATAAAATAATTGTTGGCATAAAAAAGTACTTTGGTACAAAAAATAATTGTAGTACTTTAAAGTACTTTGTGCCGAAAGTACAACAAAAGTTCTTTTTGCTACAAAAAAGTGCTCTGGTTTAAAAAAAAAAGTACTTTGGGCAACAGAAAAGTCCCCAAAAAAGCCCAATGAAACGTATTTTTTAGTACAAAAAAGTACTTTAGTACAAAAGAAAGAACTTTGTACTAAAAAGTACTTTTTTGTATTTTCTTGCATTTTGATTTTATTTCCTAAAAATTGTTTCTTAGCTTGCGAGCCAAGAGCCACAAAATTTCAAATGGACCTTCTAGCTGGCTCTTGGCTCGCGAGCCGAGAGTTCATTTAAAATTTTGTGGCTCTTGGCTCGCAAGCTAAGAAACAATTTTTAGGAAAAGAGCAGCAATAAATAAAATCAAAATGCAAGAAAATACAAAAAAGTACGTTTATTGTACTTTTTGGTACAAAGTTCTTTCTTTTGTACTAAAGTATTTTTTTGTACTAAAAAATATGTTTTATTGGGCTTTTTTGGGGACTTTTCTGTACTTCTTCTTTTTAAACCAGAGTACTTTTTTGTACCAAAAAGTACTTTTGTTGCCGAGAGCTCGTTTGAAATTTGGGTTTTGAGCTCTTTTGTAGTTTTGAAGCTCCTGGATCTCGAGCCGAGAGCCGAAAAGAGCGAGCCAATACGTACTCTGATTATAAGTACTTTTGGGTACGAAAAAAAGTACTTAATTGTTAAAAAATAACTTTTTGGTTACAGTAAAAGTACTCTGTGGGTACCAAAACAAGTGCTTTATGTTCTTTTTGATACATTAAAGAACTTTTGGTTACGATAACAAGTATTTTTTGGTACAATAAAAGTACTTTTTGGGTACAAAAAAATTTACTTTTTAGTTACGAAAAAAGTACTTTATGGTAAATAAATAAAAGTATTTTTTGGAACTGTAACAAATAATGTGTGCCTATTTTCTTCGTTTCGAAACCGAATAAATTCATTAGGTTTGGAATAGTGCACGAGTTTTATAAAATTTTGATTTTGGTATGGGGGCTCCCTTGAGTAGGCGATATGTATGTTCGGGGAAAATGTTGGGAGGGAAAAATTACTGGGGGTCGATCATACATTTTACCACCCTAAGAGGCGCCATGGGAGTAACAGTTGCTGATTCCATTAAAATAACTTATAAAAATAAAAATAATTGTATGGGGGCCTTCTTAAAGTTTGAAGATAGAGGGAAGATATGTTCTGAGAAACTATTGATGTTGCAAAAATATTGAGGGTAAGTCATAAATTTGACTCCTGAAGGTTCAACTTTGGGCAGTTATAAAAAATTGTTTTTTTGTTTGAAAGCCTCTAGGGGTAAAACAGGAGGTAGATATGGTTGGGAAAATATTACAATTTGTGGGGATCGGTCTTACATTTTGCCCCTCAAGGGACGATTTCGGGGCATGTTGTTTATTTATTTCCCTTCCCCACCACCTTTGACCCACGATGCGAAATCAAATTCAAATTTTCAATCAGTGGGCGGTGCGGTCGTGGCAAAGCTATATTTTAGCCCTTGAGACATAAAATTTGGTACACAGATAGTTCTCGGCAGGACTGGTTGAAATTTGCACACGAAATTTTCTTTTCGAAAATGTTTTTTTACCCCAAAAATTTTATTTTCGATCAGCGAATTAAAGAGATAACATATGATATTTAGATATGTTTTTCCAACCAGTGGGCAGGTTTTATAGCCGAAAGTGTTTATTTAACCCTATTTAAATACAATTAGATATAAAGTTACTACAGCTATTGATTTGAAAATAAACATTTTATTTTCGATTGGTGGGCAAATGAAATATATATATATGGTAATATTTCTATACAGATAGTAGTGGCATTTATAACTGTGAGCCAATTCCGTAAGATACGTTATATAATATTAATTTTTAAAAAAATTCGTCAACTATGCTATAGCAAAGCATTGCCGGGTCCACTTAGTTAAAGATAAAAAATGTAATCTGGGTAGACGTAAATTTGTATTACCTCGGACATTTATATTACGAAAATATAAATTTGTTAAAATATTGCAATGTAGAATATTAAAGCATTAAATGGAGGAAGGTATTAACATATTAAGTTGTTTTCAAAATATCTATTTGTCGATACAAATAATTGAAGCACCCTAATAGGCAACCTTAAATAACTATATTTCTCTGAAATTGACTATAAGCAAGTGATTCATAGCATGTCCTATAAATATTTGAAAAAAAAAAATAAATAAAACAATAGAAAAACACTAGAACTCATAATTTACTGCAATGGAATTGATGATTCAAATTTAATTACTCCTACAGAATTAGTTGTGGTTTGTTTTTTTTTTATAAAATATTAAGTTTCAAAATATAAATAATTGTATGTGTGTATATGGAAGTATTTTCTGTCAACACTTGATTCAGCCAATTCATTGCATACTTTTAGGTAGCATAATTATACACGATAAATAAAAATTATTTCAATTAAAAATAAAAGTTAATAAAATATACATATCAAAATTAAAACCTTATAACTAAATTTATACAACTGATCGCAAAACCATAGAGGAAAGTTGAAAGTTATAATAGTAAAATGTAATGAGAAATTTCATGTCTTAATCTAACTATTAGTTTGGTGATAGTGTCTGCTTTAGTATTTCCAAAATACATTTGAAATGAATAAAAGACAGATAGAAGAAGAAAACAAGATACAATTCTCACACAAAATGTGCACATTTTTGTAGTTAAAATGAAAGAGGAATAGATATATATAGAAAGACTTATGAGAGACGTAAACTAAACACAATATCCGAATGAGATCCAAATAAATTATATCGAAAAGATGATTTAGAATAAAAGCACAATGTTTCTGAGTTTTGAAGAAATAAAAACAAACCAAAAAAAAAGAACGAAACTCACCTCCATACTGTGGGTGAAAAATAAATAGGAGAAGTTGAAAAGTAGTAGAGGTAGAGTTGAAGAAGCGGTTGAAGTAGTAGTAGTGGTAGTAGTAGTGAAGTAGACGTAAACAAAAGACTTTGTTTTAAAACAATGGACGGAGTATTTGTATTTTGTTGTTACAAAAGAAGGAAAGAGTTGACACATATATGTTTTTTGTATTTTGTAAGAATAAGGTGCTTAACTAGAGAAGGCAGAGGAGATGATCGATATACATTTCATACGGTGTAAGTGGTTGAGGTGTGGTTGTGTCTGTGTGTGCGCGCTCTCTCTCTCTCTCTCTCGCTTTCTCTTTCTGTCACTCTGTCAATCTCTTTTTTTATTGTATTTTTTTTATAGAAATATTTTACATGTTATTTGGTTGATCATTTTGGGCTTCAAAAAAAGTAAATAAATAAAGAGGAAAAAGTTTATAATATTTAAATATCATTTATAAATAAAATCATAACTAACATTAATTGTTGAAAAAATATTAGAATTAAGGTGTTATGAAGAAAACAATGATGATCTGATTGATGCCTTAAAGTATGCTAAGAATGCGCGCAATCGCTGATATAAACCAAAAAGTATGCTATAATTTTTGAATAAGTTTCTAAACATTCTCTAGAAAAAGCATAAAATACTAAAGAGGTCGTTTATATGATTCATGTGGTTTAAAAGCCACATTGATTAACTCCACTAATTGTTTATGTTTTATTATGACAGTTACCGATATTGTTGGAATTTTAATTATATTATTAAGAAAATTATAGTTTTAAGCATGATTAAGAAAAAATAAATTTTAATACAAAAAAATTTAACATATATTATTTTGGGTTTAGTTTTTGCCTCGTTAATTTGGCAAAAACCAGGCTTTGGAGGTAGCAATTTTAAAAAACAACGCTGTTTTAACTTTTTTCCGTCCAAAACTATGTGGGTAAGTTAATTTAATGTCCAACACTTTTTGTATTATAGATATTTTTCTACACATTCTATAAATAAGAATCTCGAAAAAATATTTGTTCTTAAACACAAAATATTTATTATCCCTCAAAGTAGGCAACTTCCGCAGTAATATACTTTAGCCAATAAATAACACTATGCAACACCAAAAAAAATATATCAATTTTCCCTTTTATATATTTTTTTGATTCAACAGTCGTATTCAAAAGTCGAAAATTTTTCCTATAATAGTATTTTATAATTTTCTTTTTTGTAAACATTTTTTAAGGAGCTTATTTCACAGATTTTGGCATAACACAAGAACCATTTGTCCAACTCTATTTGTCCAACCAAAATTTTATAAATTTAAAGACTTTAAAATGTGTCTCAGAATTTTGTTCTGTTGATCAATGGTTTGCGATACTTATGATTTTAATGATTAAATTTGTTAATCTAGCTTAACGATCAGAAAGGTTATTTATTGTCAATATAAATGGCAATTCATTGTTACTCACTAGGATGACGCGTTTCGAACTTCATGACGAGTTCATCATCAGACCCCTTTGTGACGAATTGTTGCATTTTGGTACATCATCAGCTTTATATATATCTACAATTATGTGTAATGTCCACATACGAAGTAGATATCAGCCGAAAATGTCCATGGATCAATCCATGAATTAACCATTTTATTGACATGAGAATGGAGGTAAGTCTTTCACCACAATTTCCTTTTTTCCCTCGCATTGAAAACTTAGCTGAAAAAGCTTTCTTGAGTGGAATATGTTATTTTACTATGTTTTCATCAAATGTGATGCATAGTTTTAGGCCGTGCTAATGCCAATGTATTGAGTACAATTTTTAAGTGAGATGAGATCGTGTAGTAAGTTTTATTATTAAATTTTTTAATCTAGCTTAACGACCAGAAAGGTTATTTATTGTCAATAAAATTTTATATATTATGATTTTAAGCCAAAAATTACCAAATAAAAAAATACCAAATACCAAATTTCGATATGATCCCAAACAAAAATTCGATATGCTTGTCACAGTGGAATACTTTTACTTTCACTTGAGAATAATCAATTGAGAATAATATCAAAATTTCTCCATCGATTTTCTTAGGAAATGATTCATTTTGACTGATTTCTATTTTTATGAATTTTTTTTTTAATAATTTGCTTAATTTGTTGGTAAAATTTTTTATATAAATCCCAAAAAAAAAGTTAAAAAAATAATTAAAATAATGTAACGATTTTTTTGTTTTGTAAATGATTCTTTCTATAGAAATGATTCTTTCTAAAATTATAATTTAAAAATTTTACACTACTGAAAAAAATATTTAAAAAGAAACTTTCTCATAGAAAAAAAATTTTTTTAATGGTCTTACCAAAATTTTTCTATTGAAATGCAATCCACTTTTGTAATTATTTTATTGTACTAAAAAGTACTTTAATGACACTAAAAAGTTAGTTTACTGCACCAAAAAGTAAATTTATTGTACCATGTAGGATTTGTACCGACAATAGCTTTTATTGTCATATAAAAGACTTTTATTGTACCAAAAAGTACCTTAACTGTAAACTACTTTTACCTTAAAGTACTTAAGTACCAAAAGTACTTCTACAGTACTGAAAATAACATTCATAGTATGTGTCAAAAAATACTTTTATAGTACCAAAAAGTAATTTTAGAGTATCAAAAGTAATAAAAAAGTACTAAAAAGTGATTTTATAGTATCAAAAGTGTACTAAAAAGTTATTTTATAGTACATAAAAACCCTATTAATATTTTTCAAGGACTTGAAATGTTCTACAAAGAACTTGTCATAAAAAGGACTTTTATTGTACCAAAAAGTACTTTCACTGAACCTACCTGTTACTTGTATTGTATCATAAAGTACGTAATTTTTACCTAAAAGGACTTTCACATTACTAAAATTTAATTTTATTCTACCACATGGTACTTTATATTACAAAAGTACTTTTTTGTTAATAAAAATTAAAAGTTAAATTAAAAATTAGAATTTTAATTGGCCGTAAGGCTTCAAATTATAAGCTAATAAATGAAATGAAAAAAAAATACTTTTAATGCACCTCATCAATGTGCATTAAGTACCAAAAGTATTATTACAGTACTGAAAATTACTTTCATTGTACCAAAAATACTTTTATAATAGTAAAAAGTGATTTTATGGCATCAAAAGTACTTTGGTAGTACTAAAAAGTAATTTTATACCACTTTAAAGCAATATCGGATTTTCCTAAAGGACTTGTATTGCACCAAAAAGTGCTTTCACTGGACCTTCCTACTACTTCTATTGTACAATAAAGTACTTTGTACGTAAAAGCACTTTTTTAATACTAAAAAGTAATTTTATTGTAAAAAGTTATTTTACTGTACTAAATAGTACTTTTGTTGTAGTAGAAATTAATTTTATTGTAGTAAGAGTACTTTGTTAGTACTGAAAATACTTTAAATGTACTATTAAACCCTTAATGTACTAGAAAGTGTCTTTATTGTACTAAAAAGTATTTTTTTTTGTACTAAGAGTTAATATTTTTTTTGTACTAAAGATATGTTTCATTATAGCAAAAATAACATTTAGAGCATTTAAAGCATTAGTTAATTACTTGAGAAGAAAGTGCTTTTACTGTTTTTGAAGGTAATTTTATAGCACCAAAAAGAACACTTGTAGTACTAACAAGTAATTATGTTGTACTAAAACATACTTTGTAAAACGAAACAATTGTGGTGCTTAAAACTTCCTTTGCTGTACCACAAAGAGCTTTATTGTTATAAGAAGTATTATTTTGATGAACGGAAAGGTATTTTTTTTCCTAAAAAGTGATTTAATTGTTCTAGAAGGTTATTTTATGGTACCCAAAAGAACAAAAATTACTAAGAAGTAATTTTTTGTACATAAAATTACTTTGGTAAAACAAAGAAGTGCAATATTACTAAAATCTACCTTTACTGTACCACAAAGTGTTTTATTGTTAGAAAAGTACTTTTTTTGTACAAAAATCAAATTTTGATAAACGGAAAGGTATATTTTTTTTTACTAAAAAGTGATTTTTTAGAAGATAATTTAATGGTACCAAAAAGAGCATTTATAGTACTACAAAGTAATTTAAATGTACTAAAAATAACTTTTGTAAAACGAAACCGTATAATTATGGTACTAAAAACTACCTTTACTGTACCAAAAAGTATTTCCATAGTACCAAAAAGTAATTTGTTATACTAAAACGTACTTTTATTTTACTAAAAAGTAAATTTCTTTCACTTAAAAGTACTAAAGAGCTATTTTATTGTACTAAAAAGTATTTTTGTGGTTGTAAAAGTGCATTTTATTGTACTGAGAGTATTTTTTTAGTACTGAAACATACTTTAAATGTACTAAGAGTGCTTTTATAATACTTTTAATGTACTAAAAAGTGTCTTTATTGTATGAAAAATTACTATTATTAGACTAAAAAGTGCTTTTTTTAGTAAGAGGTATTATTTTTGTATACCAAAAAGATCTTTCATTATACCAAAAAGTACATTTATTGTATTAAAAATATTAGTAAATTACTAAATAGTGATTTTATTGTTTTTGAAGGTAATTTTGCCAAAAATTGTACCAAAAAGTACTGAAAATTACTTTTGTAAAACGAAAAAGTACAATTGTACTAAAAATTACCACTACTGTACAAAAAAGTGCTTTATTGTTATGTACTCATTTTGTACTAAAATCTAATTTTGAAGGACGGAAAGGTCGTTTTTTTTCTAAAAAGTGAGTTTATTGCTCTAGAAGGTAATTTTGCGGTATCAAAAAGAACATTTTTACTTAAAATTTCTTTGGTAAAACGAAAAAGTGTCATATTATAAAAATGTATTTTTACTGTACAACAAAGTAATTTATAATTATAAAAATTTATTTAATTGTACTTAAATCTAATTTTATTATACAAAATGGTACTTTTCTTTATTAAAAAGTGATAATTTATTACTACCAAAAAGAACATTTATAGTACTAAAAAGTAATTCTAATATACTAAAAATTACTTTAGTAAAATGAAAAAGTACAATTGTATCAGTAAAACGTACCAAAAAGTCCACTTGTATTATTAACAAGAAAGTTTATTGTACTTAAAATTACTTTTGTTGTAAGAAAAGGTAATTTTGTAGTACTAAAATTTACCTTTACTGTACCAAAAAGAATTTTTTAGTTCAAAAGTACTTTTAATATACTCAAATCTAATTTTATTGTACCAAAAGTTATTTTTTTAAATAAAAAGTGATTTTATTATACAAGAAGGTAATTAGTGGTACCAAAACGTACTTTTACAGTACTAACAAGTAAGTTTAATGTACTTAAAATTACTTTTTTCAAACGAAAAAGTACGAAAAGTATTAAAAGCTACAGTAACTGTACCACAAAGTGCTTTATTGTTATAAAAGGTCCTTATATTGTACTTAAATCAAATTTTGATGAACGGAAACGTATTATTTACTTACTTTTATGGTGTCAAAATTTAGAGTTGTAGTACTAACAAGTAAGTTTATTGTACTAAAATTTGCTTTTGTTGTAAGAAAAGGTAATTTTGTAGTACTAAAAAGTATTTTATGGTACTAAAATCTAATTTTATTGTACGGAATGGAATTTTTTTACTGCTTAAAAGTACTAATATTATTTTTATTTTATACTATTTTTGTAATTGTGGGACAATCATACATCAAAAAAAAAACATAGTTATAATACTGATGACTTTTCTTGGTGTTGCATAGTATAATTTGTATGATTTTCATATAATAATTTAAATTCTCTTTAAAAATTTTAATGTATTATCTTTAACACTTGTGAGTAAATTTGAATAGAGAACAGCAGAAGGCTATATTCCTCTAAGGCCTAATTACAATATGTTGCTCGGAAATCAAATCGCTTTAAATTAAGAATTTTTGAAGCCCGTTTGGCTCCCTCTGGCTACAGCCTTAATATTGACAATACTTCAATGGATGCCATCAGTTACAGAAATTAAAGGTCAGGTTTAATAAGTGTGCCTTTAATAAAAAAAAAAACAGTGTAGCTTTCCTAATTAATTACCCAAAAATTAACATAGCAAATGATTTCTCTAACGTTAAGGCAAAAGTTGATATGTTCGCTTTTTTTTTTTTTTTCAAAAAACGAAATGTTTTTTTTTTTTAATATGATATATCCTTAAGAACTATTAGAATAAGAACATTAGAATAAGTTGGCAAAGGAAGTCTATTAAATTCCAATATAAAAATTTGGTCTTTATAAGGTTTCAAAACTTCGAATCGGGTTTCTATAAAGTTATAAAAATTGCACATGTCAGCCATTGCCATTATGATATAGATTTATCTTCAATATTAAAGATAAAGAGAAAAATAATTAAATGTACTAAAATTATATACTAAATTTGAAAAAAAAAAATACAAAAATAATAAATTACTTAAATTAACAACATGTAACATTATGACATTCTGGGCTAAACCAATTTAAAGCAAACAATACAATTTAAAAATGTTAGAAACTAAAGTAGGTGTGTTTTCTTTTTTTAATTTTGTGATTGACCATCATTAAACTAGTATTAAAAAATACACGTAAACTACGGAAGCATATAAATATGTACGTATATATAAAGGCGTTTAGGGGGAGGGTGCTTTAACAACTCGATTTAAATGCCGAAGTAAAACTTAAATTTTTTATTTTTGTATTGCAAAAATGGTGGTTTATATTTCCGGGATTTGGACCGAAAACAACACACACTGAAAATGCCGACTAAAATTTGTTAATTACCGATTATTTTGGCACAACGTGAACGTGGCAAATTCCAGCTATGTCCATCTTTAAGTTGTGATATGGTATTTTTTTTTTTGTGATTTCACATATAATTTAAAATTAGTCATTATAAAATGCGTGTAGTTTTGTTTGTAGTAAAGGCAGGAGGAGTAGGAATTATTGATAATAAATTATTGATTTAGTTTTTTTTTATTTTATATTGTATATATAGAGGAGAATAGAATTTAAGGAAAGTAAGGAAAGTTTTTTCAAAGTTTTGGGGAAGAAGAAAATTTGCAGTTTTTAAATAATACCAAATTAAAAAGTGAAGCAACAAAATAGTTGTAAAAAGAAATATAGATTTTTTTTGGTTTTGTTTTGAATAATTGATATATAAACAATTACAATATATATATTGAGTAGGTGGTGTAATGGGTGTAAAGAAAAGATGTTACAATACGTAAGAGAAGAATTGCAGTTTAACGATAGAATGGACTCGACCTACCTTCTAACTGGACTAGCCATAACTAGAGGTGTGGCCACACCCAAAGGTTTGATGCGTTGCTGCAGCGTGGGCGTAGCCGTTGTCCCCGTACGATTTTGTGCTTGTTGCTGCTGCTGCTGTTGTTGTTGTTGGCTAATATGATTTGGATGATCTGGCGACATGGCATCATTGAAGCCACGCTGTGGATCTAAGCCCCTAAAAAGTGAAAAAAAAAATTAATTTAAAAATTAGAAATACAAAAATAACACAATTTTGACTACTTTACCTTTGTCTTGCCAAAGGGCTATGTCTAGGATGATACATGCGCATGTGTCTCGGCGAATCGCCACCACCATTGTTTTGCCCTGTCCCATTGCCTTGACCGGTCGATATTGTACCATTCACGTTCTCCATTTGGGGCAAATAGAAATTAGTCGAATTGTGTCGCTGCAATGGTGGCGTTGGTTCACAATCCTGACTTTGTGATGCCTGTGGCTCCATATCGGTATCGGAACACTCCCGACCAGGCGACAACTGTGACAATGAAATATTGTAATGTTTAGATGTTTAGCCTCACACAGCTGAGTTTATCTCTTAAGATTAGGCAATAAATAAGTTCAAATACATTAAGTTTACATACAAAAAAAAAAAATAAAATGTAATTAATATGAAAAAGACATGAAATAGACTTTTGAATGGTGGGGTGGGGGAAAATAACTTAAAAATAAACTTAAGTGAAATGCATAACCCTGTATTAAAACTGACTTAGACAATAGCATACATACGACTAATTTTTTTAAAAATATTTGAGAAAAAAAATATAAATTGTTAAATTTGTTAGTTAAATTGCGAATGCCTGCCTATATAACTTACTTGTGTAGCAATGCATTGACAGAAATTGCTTAACTGTAATGTAAAGTAATTTTTATCGATATTGATTATTCTAGAAACCTTTTTGGAAGTGTGAACTTAGAAGTTTCCCTAAAACGTATTGATATGGTTGGGGTGTCACCATTAAGCGATTAGAAATTACGACTCATATATAGTTTATATAGCTAAGAAACTACTAAGAGAAGGGTTTTCGAAGATCCAAAGTAATATAAGGTATAGGAAACTATGTAGCAGGTAAAAACATAATACTACACAGTACAACATTTTTCTGCTCATCGATTTGGGAGTCAAGTTCTCGAGTTATGTCAAACAAAAGAGCCCAAAACGTGACAAATTCCCCTATGCGATACTTACTAACTTCAAATCGATATTAAATTGTTATGGCATGTAACTTGACAGAACAAATGATGCAGAACTTCTTGTTTTTGGGGCTACTTTCACGTGCAGTTCTCAGAATTGAGTCCCAAAATCATTTGTTGTACTATGTAAGACTGGAAACTTTTTTCACTTTTTGTATATTTGATGATTTTTTTTAAAATACAAAATTTTAATTTTTCCAATTTTCTTGTGATATGGTTTTTTTAAAGGTAACAATTTTATCTTTGTAAAACTTTTCATTTTTGGAAAAAATTCAAAACTACGATTAATACCCGAAACTTCAAAATTCGAGCTGATGGATAAAATTGGAGATTAGATTTTAAATTTGCGACCTCAAATTAATATCACAGTGGTATAAAGTTCCAGTCAAAAGAAGTTCAATTTTGTTCCCTTGTGTTATTCGACAATGTGATGGATCATACCTATCGATAAACGCGTTTTGCTTTTATTCACAATTAGGTGCATTTGTTTGCAAAGAATTGTACCATACTGGGCGGAATGGTAAATCTGTGTGGAAGGGGAATGGACAAACTTCCAATTTTTCTCTACAACTTTATCCTAATAAAACTTAACAAAATATAAAATTTGGGCACGATTGAATCGGGTGTATTGATATTTCTCAATTTCTAAAGTTGGTGGAATGGTACATTTGTATTGAAGATACTAGAAGGGGCATTGCACAGTGGATCCGCTTGTATGGAGGCGCGGCCAAAAATACTTCTAATGGTAATACAGAGCTGAAATGTTCAGCAGGGCTCTTAAAAAATATTTAAGCCAGTACAGGAGTTTCAACCAGGTGAACTGACTGATAAATACCCTCACCCTATGTACGACATTGTTTTACTCTCGAGTTAATGAAATTGAAAAAGAAATTTCTTATGTAGCTTAAACGATCGGGAATATGACTCTCGGTCGTATGGCCAGAAGTTTACAGACATGTAGCAAAACTAACAATAGTTATAAAAAGTTCAATTCAATATCTTTTACAAAAATGATATGTATGTAAAACCGTCTGAAGCTAATATTTCGGTTTTCCGAGGTTTTGCGTCGGATGACAAAAAAATCCTACTGACCACATTCAAGTATACTCCAGCTTTTCGTTTAAATGTTATGAGAGAAATATTAATTATGATATTGTCATAGTTCGGTTTGAGATCAGTTCTATTGGCAATTATTTATTATTGCCAATAGGTTTTAAGTCAAGAGTGTGAAATGTATTATGTTGACAGCAGGTTAGGCGTTGACGTTAGACATTGTGGTTAATGTCGAAAGGACGTCATACGCCTAACCTGCTGTCAACATAATACATTTCACACTCTTGACTTAACTGATCTCAAACCGAACTATGACAATATCATATTTCAATACAGATCAACAAAAAACAAACTCAAGAACGATGATACACTGACGGTACGCAGAACGGGGTTGGCACTTTGCCAACAACAAACTCCTGTGCAATTGTGTCCGATGGACATATGCATAGGCAAGTGCTTGTGTGTGTATTATGTTGACATGTTGTGCGCTTCGAGGATGCTTTCTTCGCACCGTTGGGAAAAGTTCTCATTAGCTTTGAGATGTTTTCTTCCCTTAAGGTTTGCGATGATAGAGGAGAAGGCACAGCAAAGGGCGCTGACGAGACATTGTGGTTAATGTCGAAATGACGTCATACGCCTAACCTGCTGTCAACATAATACATTTCACACTCTTGACTTAAAACCTATTGGCAATAATAAATAATTGCCAATAGAACTGATCTCAAACCGAACTATGACAATATCATGTTTCAATACAGATCAACAAAAAACAAACTCAAGAACGATGATACACTGACGGTACGCAGAACGGGGTTGGCACTTTGCCAACAACAAACTCCTGTGCAATTGTGTCCGATGGACATATGCATAGGCTAGTGCTTGTGTGTGTATTATGTTGGCATGTTGTGCGCTTCGAGGATGCTTTCTTCGCACCGTTGGGAAAAGTTCTCATTAGCTTTGAGATGTTTTCTTCCCTTAAGGTTTGCGATGATAGAGGAGAAGACACAGCAAAGGGCGCTGACGAGACATTGTGGTTAATGTCGAAATGACGTCATACGCCTAACCTGCTGTCAACATAATACATTTCACACTCTTGACTTAAAACCTATTGGCAATAATAAATAATTGCCAATAGAACTGATCTCAAACCGAACTATGACAATATCATATTTCAATACAGATCAACAAAAAACAAACTCAAGAAGAAATATTAATTTTCTTACTTTTACCTCTTAACTACACGCAGATCCACAAATTTCCGCAACAAACTTTAACACTTTTATTACCTTAAGACTACGACAAATACAATAGAAAAGAGACCTAAAGGGGGATCTGGGGGGAACACAACTAAAACTCTAAATAATCATAATGAAGACGCACAAAATAGGATCAAACAAATACGTTACCTAAAACATTAATTCGACAAGAATTACAAAACAAGTTAGTTTTTATAAAATTGTGGAGATTAAATAAATACTTTTAATTTTAAAATCCATTAAAAATAATTTAATTTTTTAGACTTATGCAATGAGCAATCCGTTTTGAAGTGCACTCTTATTTTAAATTATTCGACCAACGTACAAATGTTCATGGTTAAATTCTATTTTTAGATTTTAGATTAAAAGAATTCGGTTTACCATTATGAAGTTTGGACATTTAAGAGATAATTTGTTTAAATTTTATTTTAATACTTTGTGATTAGTTTTTTGATTTTTGGCCTATGGACGGAACCACTGTGCATTGGGTGTATTGTTAGACCAAAACAGCGATCTTTGTCGCTTTTTTTTTTTTGATTTTTATATGAATTTTTATTTTTTTTTTTTCAAAACTTCAACGATATCTTTGAAACTACTGGGCATATTTTAAAAAAATGTCGGCACGTCTTAAAGATAATTTTATTGACGAGTTTTGTATTTCTTTTTTAATTTAATATGCCGCACTGTTTTTAAATTATTTAAATATATTTAGTAGAAGGGACTTAATTTTTAACATAACAGTATATCGCGAAAAAACGAACTGATAGAAAAAGAACCAAATGCAGATTCCCAAATAACTTTAAAAACAAAATGCAGCTTTTTATCAACAAATACCTTGTTCCCTTGTGTAATTGATCGCTTCCACAACTGTGTATATTTGTGTGATATCCCACAACAATGTTGCAAACCACAAGTTCACCAAAATCACATATACGTTGTTGTACTCTAGTTATGAAGCAATGTTTTGTTTGACACAACAAACAATCAATCAATTGATTTCGTTCTAATGCGAGCGTTGCTGTTATACTGCAGTTGAAAGCGTGTGAGCGCTAAAACAGTCGTGAGCGTGTGCTTAAACAATTATAAGGGTGTGTGTGTGTGTGTGTGTTCAAACAGTTAGAGTTAGAGCCATTGAAGCAAATCTTATGGGGTGTAGGTTAGGGTTTTCCTTATATGGTATTTTTGGGAATTTCGTTCAAAAAGCACTTATTATTAGCGATGTTAGACCTCAAGCTCCACCTTACGTTTGTTATTTACAAAATTTCGAATAAACATATTGTGCGAAATTTCGCATCGATTGTTTGACATAAGAGTGCGCCACAAAGAGGTCAAAGTTCAAATCAGTTTATCGCCGCTGAATATTTGTCTGCCCGAGACATAATAGGTGAAGTGACGACCTATAAAAGTAAATATTTGGACTTATCATATCTCTTATAGATATCGAAATAATCGATGCGAAAGTGGGTATATTTTTGAAAAAAAAAAAATTAATTCAAAAATATTGAAACTGCATTATGAAGTAGTTTATTACAGACTACCATATTTTTCAACAAATCAAGCATTTACCAAGTCAAATGCTACAAAAAAGTATATGTGCACATTTTTAATATCTCTATCCGTTTCCGGGATATCAGGCGTTAAAAATCGTTTTATGGGGACCACCTGAGAAACTGCAAAAATATTGGGAGTACATTTGACTCCTCTAGGGGCATTATAAAAATGTGATTTTTGTATGGCACCTCCCTTAGGGGGACGAAGCTAGGGGTAGGTATGTTCGGGAACTTTGTTAGAAAGAAAAAAAATAGTGAGGGTCGTTCATACATTTTACCCTTCTTGGTGCAGCTTTGGGGCAATAAGAGCGGCGAGAGCAAATTTTACAAAAAAAAAATTGATTTTTGTTTGGAAGGTAGCGAGTAGGTATGATCGGAAAAAATTTTAAAAGGGAAAATATATAAATATATATATAAAACAAATTTTGCTGACCAACTTAAGGGTTAAAGATAGAGGGTAGATGTGTTCTGAGAAACTGTTGGGGTTGCAAAAGTATTTGGGGCCTGTTATACATTTGACTCCTCTAGGCGTTACCTTTGGGGCATTTAGAGCAGTGGAAATCTACAGTGTGTTAATCTACAGTGTCTTAATCTACAGTGTCACTTTTTTCCTATTGAACTAAAGCGGTTAGGTTGGAATTGGACATCTCGGTCGATGGCAACCGTATACCTACGGAACAAAACCCCGAAAATTCTCGGGATAGTTTTCGAAAACCTACTTACCTTCTCTAAGCCCGACACGTTCATCAGGAATAAAGTAAAAACACTTAAGGGTATATCATGGGGCAAAGACAAAGGGACATAGTTGTGACATACAACCCGATTGGTGGATCGTCTTTAACTATGCAGTCCTACTACTAAGTGACACTCAATGGCGAGATTTACAAACAATACCCGGGGTAGTCTTCGACAACCTTCTTACCTTCTCCAAACACAGCCGGAAAAAGCTCCTCAATCTTTATCTTTCGAAATTACCTGCACCCTCTCAATGGTGTCATACGCTGAGGATTGCACTATTTACTTATCAGGCGTCAACATAGATGACATAAGCGCTAGAATCACTAACTACCTAGCCACCATAGAGAACTTCCAACAGGAACTTGCCGGTACGACAACATAATTTGTTGCTGAGCCGCCAATATTTAATGGTCAACAAACCCCAACCATCAAATCTTGATGGAAGATCCTGCCACCCCGTTATATACGCATGGACTTTAGGCGCTTCTGGTCTGACATTCAAAACGTATCATCATAGCCGCGCAAAAAGAGTTACATCGTGAAGCCGTGTCAACGGCCAAGAGGCTATCGAAGTAACAGAGAGAACACCCCCCAGCGGTCGATACGAGTTAAGGGCAGCTGCCTAGAAAATTCAAGGTAATCCTGACGCAGCTTAGAGCCAGCTGGTGCAGTATCCTTAACTGCTACCGCGAAAGGCTAATCCCCGGCGCACTAAACAGATGTCCCGTCTCCTATGCCACCTAAGCCCTCAAGATACGGTACATTTACACAGTACAAGAGGATTTGGGACTCAATTCTGAGAACTGCAAGATAAAGTAGCCCCAACAAGTAGAAGTTTTGCAACATTCGTTTTGTCAAGTTACATGCCATAACAAATTAATATCGATTTAAAGTTAGTAAGTATCGTATAGGGGAATTTGTTTTAGGCTCTTTTGTTTGACATAACATAAATACTATAGGGTGGCGTATGATTATCATAAGTAATATACCACGGAGTACAACCGTTTTATTGTAAGTGCTACAAGATGAACCCAGTTCAA
The DNA here is from genome assembly GCA_964034835.1 of Muscina levida. Lineage (NCBI taxonomy): Eukaryota > Metazoa > Arthropoda > Insecta > Diptera > Muscidae > Muscina > Muscina levida. The sequence continues at coordinate 32,290,741 of OZ035882.1, read as the reverse complement.
AATCATTTGATGAATGGAAAAGTGAAACTGTTGCTTATGTAAGGAAACGTTATATGAATAGATTAAAGGAATTGTAATTTTGAATATTTTTAAATTTGTTTCAGCTAAATCGGACTAGAGGTTCTCGGGTTATGTTTATTACCCTTTTGATTCTGGTCTTTACTAGCTAGAAACGGCGCTGTGTCTCGGTACCCAGCTGAGTCAGATGGTTATCGATTTTTCCTCAAACTGCGGTGATATTACACTATTTCTAATTTGTGTAGTACGTTTCTTACAGTTTGAATTGAAGACTTAAGAACTTGGGAAGAAAGTTTTTAATATTTCCAAATTTACTTCATTTCGTAAATGTCTAACATTTTACTAAAAACACTATGCAATAAAATAAATTACAGGAAATGCTGTTATTCTATGCTCCTATAAAAAATTTTTTCCGCTCAATTTTCCAACAAAAGTAAATTACTATAAAAACTCCCAAAAAAAAAATAGTAATTAAACTTTAAACTTTAAACTTATATTATAAAACATAACAAAAACAATAATTTTCTATTGAATGCATAATTTAAAAACCAAAAGTGTTGATTTCTAAATAATAATAATCATAATAACAAATGCACAAATGTCTTATGAAAATACTTAGAGAGTGAGATAAAGACAAAAACGAGAGAAACATTATGATAAAGTATATTCAAATTTTACTCTGGAAATATAGTAGGTAGGTAGGTAGGTAGGTATGTAACGTATGTATGTTATATGTAGTAATTTAACAAATAGTAATAATATTTTGCGAATACATGAGGATTTTATTTTTTGTTGATTTTTTTTTTTTCAAGAAACGTTATTTAAAAATGATTTCATAAAAAAACAAATTAAATATATTTAATTTCAAAGTAAAAAAAGTAGGGAGAAAACAAGATAGATTACCTTTTTTATTCGATTCGATCGGTGCTTTCACAAAACGTGTGTACGGATTGCAACAATTTGACCAATTTCTTTGTTTCACAATATATTAATTATTACAAAATACAAATAACAAACTTCTAGTTGAAACAAATTAAAAGGAATAGTAGCAATAGAACAATAAAAACTAAACTCAATCTGTGTGTGTGTGTATGTGTGTGTGAGCAAAGAGTACTATACGATATATGTACGTATATAGCATTTTTATATATACAAGTCCAAAAGACTAACTAACACATGCAAATTAGAAAAACATTTTCAAAAAAAAAAAAATCATATTGTGCCAAAAAAAAAAAAAACAATAAACAAAAATTCTCGGTAAATTGTATAAACAAACGAACGAATTATTCAAGTGAAAAACACAATGTGATTTTAAATTGTATAAATTGAAATTGATTCAGTGTTTTTTAGTTTGTTCAACAATGTGCTTTCGAAAATAGTGCCAATACAATTGGTTTTGAGTGAGAACAGAAATTAAAGTGTTAAATTTTTGTTTTGCTTTAAATGTGCAACATAAATGCTAGGAGAATATACTATCATACAAACAGGTAACCACACTACAATTTTTTAGAGTTGCCACCAACGGGCTCGAGTTTCTGAATAAAACTCACTGAGAACTATAGAGTAATTATATACAAAAATATGTTAAATCTTTAACTATTTCTAAAATTGTTTATAGGATTTGTGGATGTAACGGTAAACTTTAATTTTTCGAAATATCACAATTTTGCATCATGAATTGAAGTAGTTTTATTAATTTAACTAACTTACTTAATTTTTTCTTTACAACCCAATAAATGAGGTTTGGGATGCTTCTCGCGTTGTTTTGAATTAACACGCTACCTATTTTAGATTCACAACAAACGGCACCTACAGTTTATCGATGAATGCGAACATCACTATTTGAGAAGCTTTAACTAGACATGCCGATTATCTCGACACTGCGAAGTTGCTTTCGACAACATCGAGGGGGCCGGCAATGAAAGAAAAATGTAGTCGAACCACGGATCTCCCGCATGGTACTCCTGTGTGCTAACCACTATACCACGGCCGGAATCTTTTCGGAGAAGTTGAATTTGCAACTATCCTGTAGCATAGGTAAGGCCGAAATAGCGGCCATTAGAATAGTCGTATAGAAAATTCAGTATCGGGGGACACCAGAAATGTTTGAGAATGCCGGTCGTTTCTTGAGGAGATAGCGAGACATTCGACCGGTTACCCTTACATGTGTTCCAGGACATGGGGACATATATGGCAACCAAAGAGCCGATACATTGGCAAGGGCCGCCACAACCGTGAACTCGGGCTAAGTTTACGGTCTCATAAGGGGAGAACAGCTAATTGCGGGAAAACCTCATTGCTAAGGAGAGATGGGTGAGAGCACCCACTTGCATGGCGACCAAACAAATTTGGCCTACAATGGATATAAAGAGGACACGATTTGTGCTGAACCTGTCTAGAGTCCACCTGAGGAACATCATAGCTGTAATAACCGGTCACTGGCCGGATGGTAAACACGCTATGAGGTTGAAAATCCCTACAACAATTTTTGTAGAACCTGCACAAATGAGGAAGAAGGGGAGACCACGGAGCATCTTCCATGTCACTGCCCTGCTTTTGGTGACCTGAGATATAAAAATCTTTGTCATCGGACAGTTCTTGACAATATCTATCTATCAGTAGGCGATTTTCTGAACATCCACGCCTTCATCAGAGCAACGAAATGGCTTGATAGCGACGTTGACCGAACAGAATAGAAATATTTGGTGCAAAATTTGAACATGGTATCACAACAGGTCTCATACTAGTAACCGTGTGAGCTGTGTTGAACGTGGCTGCCAAATTAACCTAACCTACATTATACACATTTTTGGTGCAACTGCTCTTCTTCTTTTTCTATAAGTCGGCGATTCAATAGTTTACAGCTGACTTGCAAATGTTCGAGAAATGTTTGCTGACATCATCGTTAATGGAGAGTATCAGCGTCGTATGAATCATGAGCTGTACACTGACATTGACGTGGTCAGACGCATTAAGGTGCAGCGGTTGCGTTGACTAGGTCATGTAGTACCCATGGACGAAAATGCTCCAGCACAAAAAGTCTTCGACAATGAATACTCCAGCTCGATGGACGACGCAGAAGAGGTCGACCATAACTCCGTTGTAAAGACAAGTTTACCAAGAACCTTACAGAACTTGGTGTGACTAACTGAAGAAGAAGCGCAGAACATCGAGGCGCTTATAATATTTTTCAACGTGTGGTATGGTTTTGGTTTAATATTAACAAAAAATTATGTTTTTTGGAAAAAAATTACAAAAAATGCATACAAATATTAATATTGAGTAAAAGTTTCACATTTTGAAAATAATTATGAATTTTTTGTTTCAAAAGTCCTACAAATCGTTCTTAAGTTTTGCTATAATATGTGGAACAAGATTTTCGAAAGTGGAAACTTTTATTATTTTTTTTTTAGGAAGTGAACGAAATGTCGACTATTTTATTTTATTTTATTTTATTTTTTTTTTATTTTATTTTATTTTATTTTATTTTATTTTATTTTATTTTATTTTATTTTATTTCATTTCATTTTATTTTGTTTGTAATTATTATTTGCGTATAAATATTTCAAAGTTAGATCTTTGAATTAAGATGAGTTGAAAGAGAGCTATGTATTTTTGGTTCTCTGATTCTCAATCAAACTATATCCAAATTCTATCTTGCATTTTCATACATTTCTCTTGTGGTCCAGAACCTGAAAACTCTCCCGCACCCTGTTAGGTAACGAAATATACTAAACTTACAGTTAAGTCGAGATAGAGAATTTCCTTTACAATTAACCAAAATTGCTTATCTCATAACTTTGCAATTTGCCAGCGCAATACTTCACTGCACAAAGAATCTGAATAACTCTTTAACTTCAGGTCTACAAAACTCAAATATACATACTAGTATAAAATAACTACAACTTAGAAAATTATAAACTTACAACAAAGACCAGATAGTATTAACTAGTACTAAAACATAACTTACAACTTATATACAAACAAATGTATGTACAAGAAAACATAACTTATTTCCAATTTTGAGGAAATATTTTAACTTATGTCGAACATATTGAAGTAGTAGTAGTAGCAGTACAAAAACATATTATGTATGTATGTAGTAGATAGTTACGAGTAGTAGTATACATATACATATATATAACATTTATAATAAAGCTGTATTTACTTGTTTTTGCTTTTCTGATTTTTTCTCTTTTCATTTTTTCTTTCTTTCTTTCTTTTTTTGGCAGCTATAGGACACTTAAGCTTCAGCGGTTTTTTGGGCCATTGAACAAAAAGATTTGTTCGTCTTTTGCATATAACAACAACAACTACACATAGAGTTAGGAAGAGCAAAAAGAGGATGAAGAGTGGGAAAAAACGCCAACGGTAAAGGATAACCAAAACTAAAGCAAAAAAAAAATAAATAAATAAAGGAAGAAAAATCATCCAAAACATCATCTCGTCATGCACTGAGTAAACTCTCTGAAAGAACAAAAAGCCATAGACAAAAAAAAAGTTGTTGCAAATCTGTACCTAGATAATATATGTGTAGAGTTGAATGAAAATGGGGAGGAAATAAAATACTACAAAGAAAACTAAATACAAGTGAGTAGGTGTCGTCTCAGGATAAATCATAAAAAACACGATACGGAAAAGATATCCGGTTCTCAAAGAGTATTTGTCCAACATAAACGAGAGAGAGATGGAAGGGCGAGAAATGGGAAGTGGTAGTAGCAAGACAGGTTTGATCATTGGATATAACAAGCAATTCTACTTTATATTGAGACAAGTTCATTATTTTCTTTCAAGAAGTTTTTACTCCAAGTCACGAGTAATTAAAAACATAATTACAAAAAAAATCTAAATCAATGTTTGTGTTGGGTGTGTTTTAGAAACCGCATACAAATAATTATATGACAACTGGCTGATGTCGCCAATATCATTGTTTATTCCATAATGTATACTTGCGATAGAAGATGGGATTTGATTGGGGAGAATGACTATGGTAGTGAGTCCTAGATTCTACTATGGGTGTATCTGTTTCTCAGTTCACAATAGTAACGTTTTTGATGACAAGAGATTAAATGGGTCTTCACATTTTCAAAGGTATGTTGTTATGACAAGAATTATATCGTTGGTATACTGCAAATCTGACCAACTCCACTTTTTGTGTTTCTGAGTTATATTCTCAATTATGATTATGTGGTCATCAAAAGTAGGGCAATGACGTAATGCTAAATAACCCATAAACAAAATAAGACATAGATCATTAAAATCGATGAACTTTTTGAAAAAAAATAAGTTTTTTTTCCATTTCAGGATATATGAGAGGAGGGTATGTCCTTTGAGATAATTTGATATAATTCAGCACAGAAGTCAGTAATATATCAGAGACGAATTGAGGCAAATTTGGTTCAATACCAACAACAATTTTGGAAAATATAAGTTTTTTTCATTTCAGGATATATAAGAGGTGGGCATGTCCTTTGAGATAATTTGATATGATTCAACACAGTTGTCAGTAATATATCAAAGACGAATTGAGGCGAATGTGGTTCAATACCAACAACAATTTTGGAAAATATAAGTTTTTTTCCATTTCAGGATATATGGAAGGTGTGCATTTCCTTTAAGATAATTTGATATAATTCAACACAGTTGTCAGAAATATATATTATATATCAGAGACGAATTGAGCCAAATTTGGTTCAATACCTACAACACTTTTGAAAAATTTAAGTTTTTTTCACTTCAGGATATATGAGACGTGGGCATGTCCTTCGTGATAATTTGATATAATTCAGCATAGTAGTCAGTAATATATCAGAGACGAATTGAGGCAAATTTGGTTTAATACCAACAACAATTTTGAGAAATATAAGTTTTTTTCATTTCAGGATATATGAGAGGTGGACATGTCCTTTGAGATAATTTGATATAATTCAACACAGTTGTCAGTAATATATCAGAGACGAATTGAGGCAAATGTGGTTCAATACCAACAACAATTTTGGAAAATATAAGTTTTTTCCATTTCAGGATATATGGGAGGTGGGCATGTCCTTTGAGATAGTTAGATATAATTCAACACAGTTTTCAGTAATATTTCAGAGACAAATTGAGGCAAATTTGGTTCAATACCAACAACAATTTTGGAAAATATAAGTTTTTGCCATTCAGATATATGGGAGGTGTGCATGTCCTTTGAGATAATTTGATATAATTCAACACAGTTGTCAGTTATATATCAGAGACAAATTGAGCCAAATTTGGTTCAATACCTACAACACTTTTGAAAAAATTAAGTTATCTTCACATCAGGATTTATGAGACGTGGGCATGTCCTTTGAGATAATTTGATATAATTCAACACAGTTGTCAGTAATATATCAGAGACGAATTGAGGCAAATGTGGTTCAATACCAACAACAATTTTGGAAAATATTAGTTTTTTTTTCCATTTCAGGATATATGGGAGGTGTGCATTTCCTTTGAGATAATTTGATATAATTCAACACAGTTGTCAGTAATAAATCAGAGGCAAATTGAGCTTAATTTGATCCAATACTAACAACAATTTTGGAAAATATAAGTTTTATCCATTTCAGGATATATGGGAGGTGTGCATTTCCTTTAAGATAATTTGATATAATTCAACACAGTTGTCAGAAATATATATCAGAGACGAATTGAGCCAAATTTGGTTCAATACCTACAACACTTTTGAAAAATTTAAGTTTTTTTCACTTCAGGATATATGAGACGTGGGCATGTCCTTCGTGATAATTTGATATAATTCAGCATAGTAGTCAGTAATATATCAGAGACGAATTGAGGCAAATTTGGTTTAATACCAACAACAATTTTGGAAAATATAAGTTTTATCCATTTCAGGATATATGAGAGGTGGGCATGTCCTTTGAGATAATTTGATATAATTCAACACAGTTGTCAGTAATAAATCAGAGACGAATTGAGGCAAATGTGGTTCAATACCAACAACAATTTTGGAAAATATAAGTTTTATCCATTTCAGGATATATGAGAGGTTGGCATGTCCTTTGAGATAATTTGATATAACTCAACACAGTTGTCAGTAATATATCAGAGACAAATTGAGCCAAATTTGGTTCAATACCAACAATTTTGTAAAAAATAAGTTTTTGTCATTCAGGATATATAGGAGGTGTGCGTGGCCTTGGAGATAATTCAATATAAATCAACACAGTTCTCAGTAATATATATCAATGACGAATTGAGGCAAATGTAGTTCAATACTAACAACAATTTTGTAAAATATAAGTTTTTTCCATTTTAGGATATGTGGGAGGTGCGCGTTTCCATTGATATAATTCAGTCAGTAATAAATCAGAGACGAATTGAGGCAAATGTGGTTCAATACAAACAACAATTTTGAAAAAAATATTTTTTTTTCATTTCAGGATATATGAGAGGAGGGTATGTCCTTTGAGATAATCTGATATAAGTAGTCAGTAATATATCAGAGGCAAATTTAGCTTAATTTGATCCAATACTAACAACAATTGTGAAAAATTTAAGTTTTTTTCATTTAAGGATATATGAGAGGTGGGCATGTCCTTTGAGATAGTTTGATATAATTCAACACAGTTGTCAGTAATATTTCAGAGACAAATCTAGCTAAATTTGGTCCAATACTAACAAAAATTTTGCAAAAGATAAGTTTTTTCCATTTAAGGATATATGAGAGGTGGGCATGTCCTTTGAGATAATTTGATATAATTCAACACAGTTGTCAGTAATATATCAGAGACAAATCGAGCTTAATTTGGCTCAATACCAACAACAATTTTGAAAAATGTTAGTTTTTTTCACTTCGGGATATATGAGAGGTGGTCGTGTCGTCCACAAAACTTCGTTTTTTTTTCTTTACAATTTATAAAAGCAATGTGTAGTAATTTTCCTTCCTTTATGATAACTCATTTTAATTTTGGCCTTCGTTTGTAAAACTATGAGAGTCAATTCGGTCATTTGTATGGGAGCTACCAGAAGGGGTGTGACAAATGTTATGGTTTTCTGCGGGGTTTGTCTGTTACTATAAGGTAATTGTACAAACCTAATTTAAATGTCCTCCAACTGTCCGTTTGGAAGTTATGGAAGAAATATTATTTTTACAAAAAAGGTAATTTTGTATGGTAGATACCAGAAGGGGTAGGGCTATTCAGCCCATTTACAATCCCATTACTTCGTGCTGAAGAATAATAGTGCTGGTAAATTGTAATAAAGATCAGTTAAGGTTTACTTGAGTTATTCTGTCCATCAGCCATCGAGCCACCCAGACAGATGGATATGGTTCAATCGTCTTAAAAAGTCATGAAACGAATTTGGTCTTAAGCTACTTAGGGGTGTAACACGTCTCCTTTAATGCGTTACACTTTTTCTCGTGTTCTGCATTTACATTATATTATTTTCTACAGTGCTTGTAAATATTGGATACCTTCAACTAATTGTAAAAAAAAAATGTAAAGCGTGCATCGATTTTCATGATACATATGACAACAATAGTGGCGTTGGTTTCGTAAAAGAATCGCTTTTCGAATCGTTGGCGAGTATCGTTCTCGAACAAAATGCAAATGATATATGATTCGAAAATGATATCATTCTCGAATCGTATGGTTTGTCGGGATGTCTAAAAATACATTTAGGATAATTTATGTCTTTCCAGGGGAATATTTCCTAGTAACATTTTAAACCTCTAGTTTACACCTGTATGGGATATATATTTTTATACATGATTTTTCATAATCTTTGATTCGACTTTTAACCAAAAATATCATATTTCAAAACGCTGTCAAAAAAATTGTGACGTTGTGGAGCAAAATGAACTTAAAGGTTTTGTTACTGAGGTCACATGCTTTCGTTTGATATTGATTTCGTTCACTACCCTTAAATGTTTGGCCATTACAAAAGTCTTAGTTAATTTAAGACCAGACTAAAAAAGCCGAGTAAACGAGAGATATGTTAAAAAAAATACTCTAATATTTTTCCATTTTAATCATTGACTCCACTAAAAAAAAAATTGCACAACCATCCGCACATTTCTTTTGAAAATTAGTAAAAAAGTTGTAATAAAAAAAAATCACAAACCATTTTGTTTATTTGACTCCACAAGAAAGAACAACTAAAACTATATAGAAATAGGGAATTTACTAATGAAAATGCATTGTTGTATTTCTTTTTTTTTTTGCTCTCCTTCTTTTCGAACAAATTTCCTTTCAAAAATGATTAAAAGGACAATAGCAAGTGCCGTGGAAAAAAAACCAAAGGGAATAGAAACTCTACCAACCAGACAGCCACCAACCTCAGTTAGGGAGATAACAAAGAAACAAAAAGAAAAGAAAAATAAATCTAAGAGAAATTAGAAAATCCGTGAAAACACACAAACATGTGTACTCACGGAACAATTAGATACAAGCAGGAACAGCAATAGCTACTAGGACTATTTTAAAACAAGGCTACATTCTAGGATAGGAAGCTACGGTACGCCATGGTACCCGTTGGTACTCTATACTAATGTATATATATCCCCCAATACAATCTGCGGGATATTTTTAATTATTAAATGGTACAGAGTGAATAGTACGAATAGCAAAAAAAAGAAAATAAAATAAAACTTAGGAATAGAAGATACTCCACAGACAGAGAGTTTACTCTAATATAGCAATAGAATAACAACAATAACGATAACAATAAAAAGAACGCCAAACAACAAAATGTATAAATATTTTACACAATACAGAAATCAAAGTTAACAAACAAACAAACGGATACAAAATAGTTCTAAGTAAGTAAGTAAGTACATAGTAAGTAGGATAATACTATAGAGCATAGAGTTTATAGTACGAGTAGTAATACATAGTAGTAAGAGTACAAGTCGAACAGAGCAATGCACAATTAATTGTATTTACTTGTTCTTGTTTCGTTAAAATTACACAATTTACCCACCTTACTATAAAGCGTTGTGCTGCCCGACCGCTGATTAAAACCATTGCCCTGGTCCGTATAAGTCTTTACCTGTGTATGACGCTGGTCCCTATCGTAATAATTGCGAGGCATTCCATGTGGCGAATGTTGGGCGTTTGCCGCTGGCAAGCCGCCACCACCGCCGCCAGCACTAGCACCGCCACTACCGCCGCCTGGTTTACCGCCGCCACCCGCACCACGTACACTGCCCGAGTTTTGCTGATTGTTTGAATCACGTTCAGTGGTTATCGTGCTAATGGCTTGATTTTCTTTGTGAGAACGTCGTGCTGCATATTTATCGGGCTTCAGAAGACTATTGGCGCGCAGGAGTAGTGACACACACCGTCCAAGCAGCAAAATAAGGAAGTTTAATTATGGATATGGATATGATGGTTATATGTTGGAGATGACGATGACGATGATCATTGTGGCCATAAAGAAGTGTAGAGAGAGAGAGAGAAAAATATATACAAGATCATAAGGATTTGTACAAACCACAATGGAATAATGATTTTAATGTATGAAAACATGAATGGGAAATGGGTCGTCTACACTTACCTTGGATATTGAGGACCGAATTGGGTGTAACAGCAATTATGCCAACATCCTCGAGAGAATGGATTATAACCACCTTTAAATTTACCTGTCACCTGTTCGTTTGTGGTGCGTCCACGGGAAACCAATACCATATGGAAACCGGTTAGACCAAATATGGGTATGGCAAGTATTGTAACGATACCCATTAAAACCATACTGGAAATAAAAGACAAAACAATAATAGGGTCAAGTTTCACATTTGATAGAGTTAAAATAGGAAAACAAATTACTTCCATTATAAATGACTTTTGGACAAGGACGGGGGTAACAATAATATGCCTTATTTTCAATAATATCAAAATAAGTTCATAGGTAACAATAAGATATTTTTCGCGGTTACCACCGCACAGTGGTCGTCCCCATTGGCAAAAATAAAAAAATGTATTCAAAATTCTTGGTAATACTGTGGCAACAATACCTCACAATAGATTTTGCACTTTCAAATTACTTTTGTGTTTGCTTTACTCCATCTGTCCTCTTTAAGAATAGATGCCAAAGGCAGACTATGAAAATAATTTTGTCTCGCAGCGTGAGTAACTTTCAAGGTCCAAAATAAAACGTAAAAACCTCTTTAAAAAAAATTGCTTAAACAATGAAAGAATTAAATATTGTAAAGAAAGGTATTAACTGTTATTTAAATGAATTAAAAACTTCTCAGCATGCTGTGTCTATTTTATTAAATTAATTTATTATATGTGCCTATTTCAGTACTAACTCGTGTGTAGACTTAAATTTCACTTAGAGTTTTAGTTGCGAAGTCGATCGAAGTTGACAACCAAATTTGTTGTAAAATGTCTACCAATATTTACAGATTAATTGATGTAAAATTCAGCTGCGGAAGTTTCCGGATTGTTGAGTTATCTTCAATAGAACAAAGCGGCCTCATCGTTTTCGGCGTTGTTGTTGTTGTTGTAACAGCTGGTGGATAGCTGGGGTGATAATTCTTTATACCGATTTTCAATTTATCGGCACTCGATCGGGCATATAATCCGATTATCATACGATCATTGTTGGCAACTCTGTTCCGTTCCTTTGTAGATAACAAGGTTTGTGTCAAGGATTGTTAGGTGTTGTTGTTGTGAGTTGTAACCGCCAAATATCACCAGAGATAGCGCCAGCTGGCTTGTTGATTTATATGAGATGTTGATAAATCATTTTCCTTTTTCCTTGGTCCTTGCGCAATCTGGATTTTTGTAGTGGAAGCATCTAGGATGAGTTTTGTTGGCTGGAGAACTCGAAAGTATTTGAAAAGTAATTAATTTTTAATCGATGTTGATTTTGCCAGTGCCCTGGCCGGGAATCGAACCCGGCACCTTCGGATTGCTAGTCTACGTCGCTTCCAATGAGCTATCGAAGGCCACTCGTGTCATTTTTGTTGATTGTGTACTCTAAGAGAGTCTTTTATCCGACATTGACCAAACTGTAGATTTAGTCATAGATTAATGGAATCAATGGATATGCCAACTTTGGTATGCCTACTATGAAATTTAAATTTTCAGGATCTAAAAGAGGTCCTTGAATCCTTTGTCTGACATTGACCAAATTTTAGATTTAGTCATAGATTAATGGAATCAATGGATATGTCAACTTTGGTATGCCTACTATGAAATTTAAATTTTCGGGATCTAAGAGAGGTCCTTGAATCCTTTGTCCGACATTGACCAAATTTTAGATTTAGTCATAGATTGATAGAATCAATGGATATAACGACTTTGGTGTGCCTACTATGAAATTAAAAATTTGCAGGATCTAAGAGAGGTCCTTGAATCCTTTGTCCGACATTGACCAAATTTTAGATTTAGTCATAGATTGATAGAATCAATGGATATAACGACTTTGGTGTGCCTACTATGAAATTAATAATTTTCAGGATCTAAGAGAGTTCCTTGAATCCTTTTACTGATTTTAACCAAATTTTAAAAATTGTGTCATTAAAAGAGACATGAGTCGTTTGTGTTTTACATCTAGTATCGTCGCGTAGACCTGACCAGATGGTGGGCTCCACCCCACTATAAAATACTTTAAGCCGCTGTTAAGGCCCGGATCTAATTTCAAAACGCCACGAAATATTCAAACCGACCAATAACTCTTGTGTGGGGGTACCAGACCGACTGACAAGTACAAACTCGAGGCTTGCACTCCGTCCAATCTGGCCCCCACTATATATTATTTGCTACTTGATGTCATTAGTTATATCTATAATATGGTCAATGGACAATAACCATTCCTTCCTTAGCACTCAATTGCTCCACACTGCCATCAGCTAGAACCGAAGTTCCCATCCGGCCAGCACCACATCCACCACCAGATTACCGGAGTAATCTGTCGGCTCACCACATCTCCTTCAGAGGAGCAAAGCTCCCCATCAGGTAGACCACAGATTAACTGCCATCTTGATAGGTACCAGTCTCGCCTGGTACCCCATCCGGCCAGCATCACCAATAAATGTAGCTCAAGGCTACGCACGCTTTTGGACAAACACAAACATAAATCTGAATGGTTATTGCCCATTGACTTGATAGGAAGAGCTCAGAGTCTGGTACGGTTACAGTTTTTCGCTTTATAATGAAATAAGGCCGTAACAACGTAACAGTGTTCCTGCAATCGCTGTTACACCCTTGTTAAAGGCTTGGTGCTACCCATTCACCAAATACACTAAGACTGCAACGCAACACTCGATTAAGAATACGTAAGATGCACAATGAGAGATGCGAATCTCGTATGGTGTCAAGGGACACCCAGCTCCATTTCTCCCGAGCATCGAACTCTCAATCTACCAGCGTGCCTTTTGGTTTAACCACAGCCACCACGAGGCACAGAACTTCTGTTCCATACCATTCGGTGGGTAAGTAGTTGCTACGCTACTTAGGGCTCCCGACCGCCCGTGGTACCATCTTTAGACTCCTTGGTCGGAGCTCGTAAAGATAATACCACCTTTACTGCCTCTTTTTGCCTTGCAGAGCCAGAAAGAGGTCCACTGGTGGTTCTCTCGAGTCCGTGGTGTCGATACTCACCAAAGGTCTTCGAAAAGACCCCCCTGCGGAATTAAAAGAGACTGTGAGATGTGCCAAATATTATTCTCCTATGAAAACTCCTTCTATTTGTGGCCGCTCTTTGTATGAAACGGCAACCACTGTGCACCGCCCAAAAGTCATTAGGCTTTAAATTAAAATTGTGTTAAATTTATTATTTCTTTAGTACTTACGATACTATTGGTGCTGTATGCCTTATATGTGGCATAGATTTTAATACATAAAATAAGCATAACGAAAATATGCTTAACATGTGTATCGACAATGAGACCAAAAAGAAAAAGAAAAATCTATAATTACGTCGTCCAATGCAATTATTCACCCAAGGACAATGATGATCAAATGTCTAGAAGAAAAAAAATGGGGTAAACGCATATGTTAACAAACAATTTAGAAAATATTAATTGTTATATATTTCAGTCTTTCCAAGATAGGATATAATTTATGATTACTTACCTCTATACAATGATTACATACAGAACAATGGGAACATCTTGGCGGTCGATAAAATTTGCAGGTGACACACCATTTCATTTTCACTGTAATTCCATTGATTTCAGCATTTTTATAAAGGGGAGCACGAAATTCCTCCTCGCGATCCTCATCTGGGGAAGCTGTTAAAATAGATAGAGTGAGGGAAAAGATATTTTTAGAATAACAATAATTTTACAGGAAAATAGTCCTAAGAAAAACAGTTTTGAATAAAATTAAATTGAAATATTTCCTTTTGTTTTCATGGCTAGTTGCAAAAAACTTAATATTGCTTGTACTTTTCTTCTTAAGAATGTCACACACACAGAAATGTATATTAGACCAGGTCTGTCCTCATATAAAATTCCAAAGGCGAGGGCAAATGTTAAAGATGACCTCCAGACAACATTAAAAAAAATTTCCGCACCCAAAATTCAGCCAAAATTATTTAATTACTGCTGCTTTTTTGTTTGTGGCTTAATCGTAGCATACAAGATATTGTTGTATAGGTTTCGACGAGTACAACCTACGTTCTATAGATGTCGCTTACGTATGGCATCATTTTCTAATGAAGGTTTCATATAATGCAGTTTCTACACCTAAAATTCGAAAATATTTAATTCTACGATTAAAGCCCTTTTATTCAAAAACAAAAAAGTTTCGTTTCCGGTATCCGTACTCACAATTGAGGCTAAATTGAACAGCAATTTTAATTGGATTAGGAGCACTGAGAAAATGCCGAAACTATAATTTAACGCTCTCTATGCTTGTTGTGACTCTATTGGCAGAAACTGCTGGCTGTCGGGGAAAATAGTACACTGGCAATACAGAGCGATAATGACACCAATAAACACCTGCGGCTGCGTAGTTTGGTGATGGGAACTGAAAGAAGAAGGCAATCGGCTAATGAAGGCGTGGGCATCTTTACGGAACCAAGTCAGGGATATACAGCGAAGACCTACAGCTAAATCTATCTTTCAGATTGTCTAAAAACCGCAGCTTTTTTGAAGCAGAGGTCCTGACTGTCAATATGGCAATCAGTCAGGCGGCAATCTAGGCGAACGCAAATCAAAACTGGTCAAGAGTTACAAAATTGTGCTGAGTACACTTAATCCTCGAAAGGTCAGACTGTGCTGGAATCGTGGGCAGAGTGACGTAGTTTGGATCAAAACAAGTAAGAAAGTTTCAGTCGGGTAAATGGACTTACTTATACCCTCCCACTGAGTAAGAACATTAAATTTGCTTAACGAAATACTTAATTTGGCCACTATCGCGTGGGGTGCATTGTTATTATTACTCAATTTCTATAGTTGACGGAATGTTACATTTCTATGGGAGGTACCAGAAGGGGTGTGGCTAGACTTCCACTTTTTTCTTCAACAATTTATCCTACTATAGGTTGACTAAATGCAGAAGCAATATTACATTTGTATGTGAGGTACCAGAACGGGCGTGGCCATGTAGCCCTTTGCAATCCCATAAGTGCTTTAGGGAAAATATTAATCTATACAAAATTTTAAACAATTGGTTATGTATTTCGAATGTTAGCGTGCGCACCAGCCGGAGAGGCAGACAGACGGACATGACTTAAACGACTTAAGAAGTTATGGATCGAATTTTGGTCATAAAATTTCTTATTCAAGCTAAAGTTTTCAAATTTGTTACATACACTTTCTTAAGTGTATTCTTTGGTAAAAGAATTGCTTTTTCGATTCGTAATAGAATCGCCTTTGGTATTCGTAAAAGAATCGCTTTAAAGATTAATTTCCCTTTACACCCAATAAATGAGGTATGGGATAGCTCCTCGCGTTGTTGTGAATTAACACGCTTTCTATTTAAGATTCACAACAAACGTCACTGTTTGATAAGCTTTTACTAGACATGTCGATGGACTCCTGAGCCACGGATCTCCCGCATGTTAGCCGCGTGTTCTAACCATCATGCCACGGCCGGTCCAAAATTGAAAGAACAGGTCGAGAAAAAGCGGGGCTCATAACTTCTTCATAACGCCTCGCATCTGCGATTCAACCTCGTTAGACTGTTACGAATGCACGTAAACAACAATATGGTGTTTTTGTGTTTGATCGCACAAAAAGCGTCAGCGCTGTCCAATTGATTTACCAAAAATCGTGCTCTCATGCTCTCAACAATCATTGAACATTAATTCACTGTCTGTACTTGTGTCGTTTGTGGCGTTGCTTTCATAACACTCAAGCAAATGGTGTCTTTGTGAAAAAAAAATAACAATTATTGCCGGCCTCGCAAGGCTGTGGAATGCCTATCACTGAACTATCAGTGTTACGCAAACAATCCCAAATCCATTGAGACCTCAAAATTCGATATCGATGTTGTCTTTTACTACAAAGAGAAAATTTAAACGATGTTGTATTTCATTCATAATTCGCAATGATGGCCCTATACAACATAATTTACATATACAACTTTTTTAGAGTAAAAGTGAATTTCAAATTTTACTTTTAAAATCCGGACAGCAACTTATTATATATTATATTCTATTATATTATATACTACATATATTTTACGCGAATAGGATAGTGGGGAGAGAAAAAAAATACTTTCTAGTCGCTGCCGAGGTAGCATTTTCAATCGTGCACGGCTCTTTCACGATCGGAGTCGACGATTAAAGTAATCGTGCGCGATGTCGTATTCCAATCGCGCACGTTCAGAGCAACTGAAGTAATTGTGTCAAGACCGCGACTCTTACTTTCCAATCGTTGACGATGCGCAAAATCCAATCGTACACGATTAGATTAGAAGTTCGGAGAGACATTACGACCCAAGAGTAGGTAGAACAAAATTAAATTCTCCTTGCATAACACGAGATCGGTGGAGTGTGCAGGAAGAAGTAAGATAACAATAACAAAACTACATGTAAGACTGTAACACAAAGTAAACACAAAAACAAATCGTGAGCACAAAGTCTTTAAGGCAGAGAAAAATATAATTCTGCTCCGACAATCGTGGGGACGATTGGAAATCCAGTCGCGAAACAATCGTGATCGTAAAACAAACATCCAATTGCTAGCTTGGTTGAATAGAAAAATGTGCAGCATACACCACTTGTATAGTGTGCTGATGTATGTTTTTTGCCACTGCATATCAAGTAAGACCAAATAAAAATGTAGTAATGCCAAGGAGGGCGCCTCGCAATTTTTAAATAGATTTTTGTATTTAAAAGAGACTGGTGTCAAAATAAGTGGTGCTCAAATCAATGAGGGCATTTTCGTTGAAACTCAAATCAGGTAATTAATAAGAGATTGCTTTTATAAACTTCTTAATATAATGATGATTCACTGACTTTCCTTAAATTTGTTGATTAAATTACATGTTAGTTAGTTACGTAGGTTCTTACCTTTTGGTATAACACCGGGATCCATAAACGTGGCCAATGTAAAATTAGCCAAAACGAAAAACGTTATGACACCCTGATATGCTGGTACCCATGGATGACTTTTTAAATAATATTGGCAGCTGAAATTAAACAAAAGAATAAAATAAATTAATAATGCGACAGTTACAAATGTTTGGAGATATTTATTAACTTGCAAAAATCAACCTTTAGTAAACTTACTTAAAAAAACTTAATTTCCCTTTACACCCCATGAATGAGGTATGGAATAGCTTCTCGCGTTGTTGTGAATAAATACGCTTTCTATTTTTAGATTCACAACTAACGGCATCTACTTGTTTATCGACGAATGCAAACGTCAATGTTTGAGAAGCTCTTACTAGACACGCCGATTGACTCGACACTAATACTGCGAAGTTGCTGTCGACAACATTCAAGGGGAGCCGACAATGAAAGAAAAATTTATTTTCTTTTTTAAGATGGCTGGAGCCAGGAGTTGAACCTGTGATCTCCCGCATGGTAGTCGCGTGTTCTAACCACTATGCCACGACGGCCGGTCACCTTTAGTAAACACAGTTATAAAAAAACGACAGCAATTCAAATACCATAAATGACTAGTGCCAAAGAATTTGTACTTGAACATAATATGTAAATAATTACCAACGTTCTAATTTCCTATATAAACACAAACAAAAAAATACAATATGAATGATACCCATATTTGCAAATTAGTTATGGAATGTTATTCAAATTCCTTTATTATCTATTTGCAAATATTATTTTCATAATTAAACTCTATATAGGAAACAAACGTCGAAGAAGAAACAAAACACACATAAGATGCGGCGGCCTATTTTTATTGTAGATAGTTCGAATATAACATGACGTATAGACAGACAGACAGACAGATAGACAGACACTCAATGATACATTCGCTTTGTTGTTGTTGTTGTGTGTACAACACAAGTAGTTCAGATATTGAAACTAAATTAAGACTATTCATAGTACTGGCGTGAGTCATTTCCAATGATATATATACGAGGGTGGTATTGACATGGCATAAAATAAAATAAAATAAAATAAAATAAAATAAAATAAAATAAAATAAAATAAAATAAAATAAAATAAAATAAAATAAAATAAAATAAAATAAAATAAAATAAAATAAAATAAAATAAAATAAAATAAAATAAAATAAAATAAAATAAAATAAAATAAAATGAAATGAAATTGAATAAGTTGGGGGGTGGGTAATAATATCGCAGCTGATGGCGTTGTTGTTGTCGATATCAATTTGCCTTGATATACGACAATAGACCCAGTTGGAATAGTTTGATTTAAGTGGACTGTATTTAGCGGGTGGTCAAAGCGACAATTCCTCAAAGCTGGAAATCTCGACAGTTAGTTTTGTTGATTTGAATCATACAATTTCTCATAGAGGTCGAGAAACTGTATGATTTGAGTAGAAATAAGAGATAAGTAGAATTTTAATTAATTCAATGTAGTTATTTATTGGGAGAAAGCTGGGTGCTTACCGCTTGAGAGTTGGATGCTGACAAGACCGATTTTTGTTTTAACAATTTTGTAAGTTGACTTAAATTTAGTTTCGTTAAATCTAACTCGAAATATAATTCACAATAATGTAAGTACTAATTAGATATGAGACAACGAATAATTCATGGTTAATGTACTATTTATGCTAAAGTACAATTTCAATTCAAAACTTAAATTCAAAAATATTAAAATGTAATTAAATGATAAGTATAAACGTCGAGTTTAAACAGAAATAAAATATATAAAAAATTTTTATGATTTTTTAAAACAATGAAAAAATCGGTAATGTACTCTCCTAATAAGCCAATAAATTTTTGTAGGTTTCCCTAAATTATGTCATCAAACAGCAAGTAAATTCTATATTGAAGAACATAGTATAAAAAATTCCCTTAAGATTTATTATTCTGCAGCTATTTTGACACCAAAAAATAAGCCCAATACAATATTGATTAAACCAATCCCTTAAATTTATATTACATTTTACCCCAGAGGTACCAATCACACACCTAATAAAACAATTGCCAAACAAACCCAAATGAGACCCATTGAGATTTAATTATATGATAGGAAACAAATTACCCGAAAAAGTGGCGAATATAATGAAATTTACATACTCGTAAATCAATAATGAAAACAAAAATGCAAATTAACCTTAATAGGAAGACCCATAACGCACTGACGACAATGGACGAATGAATAGGGGGGGGGCAGGAGTAAAACAAGCACGCAGACAGGCAGCCAGGACAACTTAAAGGCTAATGACGCCTGGTAATGGTTCATTACATTTTTTGATATAAAAATTACCACAAAATTGACTGTGGCTACCCAATGGCTAATTGGGTAAGTGAGTGGATGGGCATGATGACACGCACCACCCCCCAGCCCCTAAGGTGGGTGGGTGGTACACGTTTTGATGGCAAAGGCTCTCCACCACACTACTGACAGACTGACCGACCGACCGACAGATCCCATTGACTGATATGAATGCAATTAGTATACAATAAATATTCAAAAGGTTGAAATACCAAATTAAAGTGCACACAGTTTTGCAAACCAACTGGTAAAAATTTATTTGAATATTAATATAAATTATAAATATTTCAAACACGTGTGACGCGTTCGTCTATGGCCGACAATGGTTGTCTGTATTATGGTAGTTTGCGGCCTTTTCCTCCCGATTTCACCCCTCGGTCGTTCATTTGTTTGCTAATTTGTTCATAAATACAATGGAATTTTTTTGTTTACCAAAACACTTGAATACTTTGACAAGTATAGACTGAATGTGGATGACCGTCAACATCGTTAACGGACCGCCAGTGTCAATATAGACACCCGGAATTTGTAGCAGCAGAGGTTAGCCCCAAATAGTACAGTGTATACGGGAGAGAGAAATTTTAATTGGGTTGAATTTTTTAAATAAATGTTGTGATGAAAGTTTAAAAAAAATATGATTTCTTAGGGAAATCTATTATTTATTATGGACTTAAAAGACATTAATTTTGTGATTTTTTTTATATAAAATATCTTTTCTTTCTATTCATCCAATAGAAAACTTCACTAGGCTTTACGCCACTACTGTGCATGACGATTTTCTCTCATTGACATGCTGAGCTATTTGGATTTTACATTTGTATACAATAACAATGAACAAAAAAAAAAACACTGACAGTTTATTATTAATTTTATAAATATATTGAGAGTAGTAAATTCATCTTTTGTTGCAATTTTATTTTGCCACACAATGCAATGAAACTAGAAATTCCATATTGCTATGATAGCAGTTAGTGTTTGCACAAATCGCACTATTTTTTATATTTGGATGATAGATTTGTATCTCATATAACAAATTTATTATGCGCGAGACAAACAATTGTATATCTATGTATGTACATATTTATATATACATGGCTGCGTACTAAATTCTTGAGATATGGATAAAAACAAACTTCTATCTGGTTACTGGTTTAGAATTGTTGTGAAAACAAAGCTGAGACTAAAACAAATACAGTCAGCCAGAGACAGTCAACCAGTCAGTCAGTTAGTCTGTCAGCCAGTCATTTGATTTTCCATTCAAATGTATACAACACAGATATCGAAGCCACCATACCATATCTTGAAGTGGATCATGCGATGTTCATCGTGGAATTTGTTGCTCCAGTTTTACTTGATGTTCAGTTCTAGCCAAGCTGTCTGTCGACTTTGCTGATGTCCGTCTGTTCATCTGCTGTCCTGGATTTGATATAAAATGCTGAGATGATGTGATGTTCGTTACGAATGGCGAATAATTGCTACAAATGTTGCACGTTGTTGTTTGGTGTGTATTGACCAAAATGCTTTATATAGATTTGTTAATTTCAATAGAATTTTAGAAAACAAAAGGAAACTTTACTGGCGACGGCGGTAGAGATAGTTTTGCTATGATGCTTTACTTAATATGTGAAACAAGAAGATGGAAAGCTATGGAATCTTGGAGAAAACAAACTTGCTTTTGGCGGAAGTCTTCTGTGTGCCAAATCAAACAGTTTACAGAGGTGGCCATTCTTTTTATAAGAACAGTATATGATAAACGATGATATTTAACTTAATTTAATAGAGCCAACGTCTTTTTTGAAAAAAAAAATGGCAAAAAATCCTTTTGATAAAAAAAACAGATAGAATTTTATGAAAAAAAAAGTTATTCAAAACACTACTTTGGGTTGTATGGACTGTTGGCGGTGGACGTGGCCAATTTTGATGAAACTTTGCTTACATCAGTTGATTATTCTAGAAAGTATGAGTATCAAGCCATATAAATCCATATAAAAAAAAAGGATTTTATGTAAAAAACTATCTTGGGTTGTATGGCCGATTTTGACCGCCGATTTTGGCATGCATCTGTTGTTTATTTTGAAAAGAGTATATACAAAATTTGAAGATTTTTACTTGCCAAAGAAAAATTGGCAAAGAAATCTATTTCATGCAAAATGTATTTAAAGTTGGCACCGAGCATTATATTGAAATAATTAAGAAAAATTAGATTAAATTAAACATAACCACGCCTGCCGCTTAAACAATTCAATTCTTTTTTTTTGTGGAAAATTGTTTCTAACCTACCAAAAGTTTTCAAATTGTGACATACTTAAAAACTTAATTTCTCTTTACACCCCATGAATGAGGTATGGGATAGTTTCTCGCGTTGTTGTGAATTAACACGCTTTCTATTTTTAGATTTACAATTAACGGCACCTACTTGTTTATCGACGAATGCGAATGTCACTGTTTGAAAAGCTTTTACTAGACATGCAGATTCACTCGACACTTATACAGCGACGTTGCTGTCGACAACATCGAGAAGGCCGGCAATGAAAGAAAAAAGTAGATGACCGGAGGCGGGAATCAAACCCGCGATCTCCCGCATAGAAGTCGCGTGTTCTAACCACTGTGGCACGACTGGTCCCTAGCAAATATATAATAGCCAAATATTGATGTGTTTCGGCGGCGCCTCGGCCCTTTTGCCAACTTGGTTCCAAATAACCAGGACGTTTCTCTACTATACTATGACATTTTCAGGACCATCAAACTATTATTATGGCTGTTATAACGGTTTCTTTTGAAATGGGCGTGGTACAGCCCACTTCTACCCTGGCTGTTATTTATACTGTAACAACACAACATATACCAAATATCATATGTGTACCTCTTACAGTTCATGAGATACAGCCGTATTTGTTAAAAGTTCAAAGTTTTTTTTACCACGCCCACTGATCCGATCCCGGCCATTTTTTTGTTGAAAAATTGCTGCGAAGTGCATCCACACATTGTTTCAAGGCAATTGGAGAAACAGTCCTCCAGATATGGCGGTTTCATAAACAGGGTCCAAAGGGCAGGGCCGCGCGCCCTCTTGATATATCAAAAATGAAAGTACCCTATTTCCACCACCGACAACACAGCTACATTCTGTGAAAAGATCGGTCAAGTCTTTCTCGAGTCCATACGGTTCTAAAAAATTCAAACAAACAAAGACAAACTCATTTTCATATATACAGGGTGGAGCGCGGTAATTTGGTTATATGAGAATGAAATAAATACAAGTATGAACTTGAGAAAAATTTATTTTATATTGAACAGTAAGGGAATTTTTAAATTACATGGTTTTAAATAGTGAATCCGGCAAATGTCGACCTTCGCTATCCACACACTGCTACATACGTTTTCTGAAGTTTTCATGAACTTTAACAAGCATGTCGACTCTCTCGATGTTTTGTGGTGTTGTCTTCCTTCTCGCAGGTCCCCTTCGTACACATGACACATTCCCAGCTGTTCTCAATAAAGTTACCCAATTTGCAATTGATTGCCGTCCAGGAACAATTCCGCGTGGGGGAACAGCGAATCGTAAACGAAAAGCACGCTGCACTGCAGTGATCGACATGATGGCAACTCAAAGGCAGACGAATACAAATCTTCCGTCAGCCAATATAAGTCTCGCATACTCTTCACTCTCTTCGACCAACAGTGCCGCCACAGCATGCAGTGCAAAAAAGCAAGTTACCGCGCTCCACCCTGTATAGATTTGATCTTCGACCTCTTTGGCTCTATGAAAAAAGCCCCAAATGAAAAATGCCCCAAAAAAGAAAGAAAAAATGCCTCAAAATAAAATTGGGCGAAAAAAATGAAAAATTACCCAAAACTCAAGAACGAAATTTTACCCAAAAATTATGAAAAATACCCCAAAAAAATATTCTTCTAAACAAATCTAGCATTATTAAAAGACGAATGCGGGGGGCACGCCCCAATTTTGTTAAACATTTTTTTGGTTCATTTTTCGTTTTATTTTGGCGTTCTTCATAGAGCCGACCTCTTGGGGGCATGCCTTAAAGTCGTCCGATTTTGTTTAAATATTCCGTTCGAACTTTACCGAAAATCCAATGTTGAATTGTCGCTGCCACTTAAATATATATACCTATATATATCGAATATTGAGTCGATTAAAGATGTCTGGATGTCCGTCCGTCAGTCCCGATATAACAGCAGTAGTTTAGGAGCAGAAATTTTGCAAGTTTTTATCCTCTAAGCTGAGTTCAAGTTATAAATTAAAGAAAATCTGGACAAATGTACTCCCGCCCCCATAAAAACTCTTCCTCTTTTAGAAGTATGTCCCTGTGATTACAGCCATAGTTTGAGAGCTTTTCAGCTAAAGTTTGGTATGTTAGATTGTATCCTTTATGCAGAGAGACGAGCAAAAAAAAGTTACTCCCATACACACTCCTCCATTTTGGGTGTGTCCGCCTGTCTGTCTCCCGATTACAGGCGTAGATTAATAGGTATCGACCTGACATATGGTATACAAGCCTTATGCTCTATGTGAATGTTAAGTTCTATGATGAGAAAGATCGGACAATAACTACTCCCAACTCACATACAAACTGCATCATTTGGGGGGATGTCCATCTGTCCGTCCCGGCAATTAAAGCCGTAGTTTAAAATCGGTATGCCCTCTTCAAACCTCTAAGCGAAGGTTAAGATCTGAGTTGACAAAGATCGGTCAGATAATTACTTCCACTTACCATACAACAAACTGTAAGTTTTTGGGGATCTGTGTCTGCCGTTACTGCCGTAGTTTAATGGGTATAGAGCTGAAATTTGGTATGCAAGGTTCTATCCTCTAAGCGGACGTTAAGTTCTAAGATGAACAAGAAAAAAAGCTATTCCCACCTTTCATACAAACTCCCCCTTTTTGGGGTTAAAAAAATCATAAAACAATAATGTAAAGAGAATAAAGTTTGTGGTAAACATTTTAAATAATTTTTTTTTTTTTTTTTTTTGCAATTTGTTATGTTGTTGGGATATGTTTTTGTAAGAATTTGAAATTTGCTTTAAATACTAAATTTATCAAAAATATTTTTGATTTTTTAATTTTTTTAATATTAGACTAAGTACTTATGATGCCTAATATTTTAATCACTATTTTGACGAATGGTGAATGGTATCAGAGCTTCGGCATAGTCGAAGTTAATTATCTTGTTACTATTTTCTTAATACTTAAAATAAAACAAATATTGTTGTTTAAATTTAAAATACAAAATGTTATGTTCAAGTGGGGTGGAACCCACTATCTGATCAGATCTTCTCGATGATACTAGATGTAAAACAGGGTGCTGTACTTAGGTCCACAGACAGTATACACCTGAAAAACATTTCTTCCCAACTATCTCCCTAACATCACACCGAAAGCCATCTCCAGTAGTTTTTCTAAGAATATTCAAAATATTGCCAAATACCAAAAGTCACATTTGTAATGCTGTATAAAACTTAGTTTGGTACAGGGCTTAAATAAAAAACAAACTGTAGTTTCAAGCATAGTTAACATTTCTGAGAATAAGTTTGTCCCAAATATTCTTGCTAAAATGAAATTTGCTTACAGATTTTGTTAACATTTCAAAGGTATTATAAATCGTCTTATGCAAAATATGCATTTTTCTTAAGTTTTGCAATTCATAAATGTTGGTTTTTATTCTGTCAACATTTTCATGTTAAATTGTTCCCGTTTTGTTTTTTTTTTTTGTTTGTGTCTCTTACAGATGAAAGTTGTTACATTGTATCATTCCACTTTTCACTTCAAAGTTTGTAACGTAAATCTTTGTGATATGCACAAAGGATATCACTCACACGGGCGACAAGAGTATGATGATAATTATCATGATGATGATGATGATAGAATGGTTTGCAGAGCAGCGACTAGTTGAGACACTAGAGCCTGTGTGTGTGTGTGTGTGAGAGAGTGTTCTTTAAATCCTTAAGGCGACCCACTTCCAGAATCCACATGTCAAACACTCACTGATGATGATGATGGCGACGTTAGAGCTAGGGACGATGCATTTGCAACATCTTCATTCATAGGGCTTAAAATTCATTCATGCCAAGTTCTCACATGTATACATAAGTTAGATGATACAAGTGGAAGAATTTTCTTTTTCTTGTTATTTTGTATGATTTTTTCTTTTATATTTCTTTGTAAGAGCAAAGTCTTAAAACTTCTTTTGTTTGGTGGTTTTATCAGCTGCTGCTGCTGGCGAATAAAAGAGAAATGTGTGGCACTTTCATTGTTTGATTAATATTATCCTTTTTAAAGCTTATTATCCCTATATCGTTATTTTACTTCGGGCAATAGAAATGTAAGAATAGGAATCGAATGGAAGGAATCAAGCGGTGAACGATCCTCTCTGTCTCTTTGTAAGCAAATAATCTTTTTAAACTTATGAAATAAAGAAGCATAATTTATGCCTTCTATTAAAGTAGTGTAGTATTCCAATACATTGCAGAGGAAAAAGCAACTCAAAGGATTGACTTTTAAGGCAACAGACAAAAAAGGAACACATAGACCGTAATATAGCCATTGACCAGGCGGAGAACATGAAACACGACGCTGAGTAGCTTAAAAGGTTTAATAAATCTTTAGGACAAAGGATAACAACATGAGGCGATAACACAAAATAGCTAAGCTTGAAGTTATACCTCCGAACATTAAATAAATGATTTTTGGTTTGGATAGATACACTGTGAAAATTGAGAGATTTCCACAAGTAGGTATTACTTACTTAGCTGGCACTTCTTTGAAATCACATAGGATTATATACCGCACGTAAAAAAATATTATAAGCGCTTCGTCTCCAGTTAGTCACACCAAGTACTCTAAAGCTCTCAGTAACCTGGTCTTTCCAACGGAGTTTTGGTCGCCCTCATTTGCGCCTTCCATCGAGTTCATAGTCGAAGACTTTTCGAGCTGGAGCATCTTCGTCCATGCGTACGACATGACCTAGCCAACGCAACCGTTGCACCTTAATGCGTCTGACCACGTCAATGTCGGTGTACAGCTCGTGCAGCTCATGATTCATACGACGTCGATACTTCCCGTTAACGATGATGGGCCCATATATTTTACGGAGTATTTTCTCTCGAATACCGCCAGAACCGATTCATCCGCTTGCGTCATAACCCAGGATTCTGAGCCATACATTAAGACAGGTAGAACCAGTATCTGGTATAGCTGTAGTTTCGTTCGTCGAGAGAGGGCTCTGTCATTGAATCGCTTGCTTAGTCCGTAGTAGCATTTATTTGCAAGCATGATTCTTCTCCGGATTTCGAGACTGATATTATTTGTTTTGTTGATGGCGGAGCCTAGATAGATAAACGTTTAAGCAGTTTCCCAAACGAGTAGATTCTTTGTTCGTTGAAATTAATAACTTCTTTACCATTAGAACTATTCTGTATACCTGAGAAGACTGCCGATGATGTCTACGTCATCAGCGTACGCCAGGATCATGTGGCTTTTGCAGCTTTCCTCATTATCATCTCCATTACTATGTTGAAGAGATCACACGATAGACCGACGCCTTATTTTAGGCCTCCTCTGGTGTAGAATGGCTCCGTTAGGTCCTTGCCAATCTTCAATGAAGACTTGGTGTCAGTCAGCGTCATTCCGCAAGGCGTATCAGCTGAAATACCAAACTCAGTCATGTCTTCGAGTAATTTTCGCCGTATCGCGGTGTCGAAGACAGCTTTATAGTCGACGAAAAGATGGTACGTATCGATCTGTTTCTCTTGGGTCTTTTTCAGGATATGCCGAAATGTGAATATCTGATCAGTTGTTGATTTACCAGGTCTAAAGTCACACTGATAAGGCCCGATCAGATTGGATACCACTGGCTTTAGTCTTTCATATAGCACACTCGACAGGACCTTATATGCGATAGGTAAAAGGCTCATCCCGCGGTAGTTGGAACACACAATTGGATCACCTTTTTTCAGTACAGAATATAATACGCTTAGATTCCAATCATTGTTAATACACTCGTTAAGCCAAACCGTGCGTAGGACCTGGTGCATGCTTGAAGAGCTCTGCCCGAAGTATTTGTAACCTGATTTCCATCCTTGTCCTTACAGGAGGGGAGCCCATTACCGTAGCATTTTGCTTTTACTTTCTGGTAAAATTTGCAGGCCTCACCTCTATCCCTGTATCGCTCTATATCCTCGTTTTCCCGTTCCTTCATCTGACGTTTTTTTTTCCCGTAAAATAGCTGTTTTACTGTCTCCTTGTGCCGTTCCCTAACAGTTACAATTGGCTGTAGCGTTGCCTTATAAGCAGCATTCTGTTCTTCATCGTACCAGGATTCGTCGGAGCTTCGTTTTTTATAATATGCTGCCACTGTGTATCGGGAACGTCAGAAGTAGAGGCGTTGTGTCGTAGAAGTTGGGAGATCTGGTTGGAATAGGCAGTGGCTATCTCTGGGATTTGCAGTTTTGCGATGTCTAGCTTTCTTTGTGTTTGGTAACGTGCGTTTTTCTCTCTACTCAATCTTGTGCGCACCTTGGCTGCAACCAGGTAATGATACGAGCCAATATTAGCACCACGGATTTCGCGCACGTCCATGACACTAGATGAATTTCTTCCATCAATTACCACATGATCAATTTGATTTTTGGTGTTTTGTTCGGAGAATAGCCAAGTTTCCTTGTGGCTATCTTTGCACTGGAAACCAGCCTAAACACGTTGTCTGACGTGTCGGAATACAGGCAGAATTTACCGATCGATGGACCAAGAACATCTTCCCTTCTTATTATTGCATTAAAGTCTGACTATTACATATAAGCGATAGAAAAATACAATTCCCTAAGAATTTACTAAGACTTCTTTGGGTCAGGGAAAATCGTTGTCCTTTCTTACTCAAAATATATTTTTTTTTGCAAATTTTCTTGTCGGACTTTTTAAAATTTTCGCAAAATTCGCATTTAATATATAAATATTGCATTACAAATTGTTAAAATGGAGTGGTCGAGAAATGGGTTTTTGTGCCCCATCTACCGGCTAATAAAAATTTCGTCTGCAAATGTATACCTCTAGTGCCGAGTACTGTCTGTATATCAAATTTTAACCCTCTAAGGTTTTAATACTGTTTGAACACGCCCCCTCCGCCCACTGATGGAACATAAAAAAATTCGTCTGCAATTTTTAACCAGTCCTGCCGAGTATTATCTGTGTATCAAATTTTATCTCTCTAGGATTAAAATTTAGTTTTGCCACGCCTCCTCCGCCCACTGATCGAAACTTAAAGTTTGGTCTGCATATTAAAAACTGTGTTGTATAGTACTATCGGGATATCAAATTTAATCTCTGTAGGACATAAATACTGTTAGACCACGATTTTTCTAGTGCTTTTTTTTTTTTTTTTTTAATATTTTTTTACATATTTTTTAAAATTAATTTTTTATTTTTTTTAATTTTTTTTATTTTTTAATTTTTTTTTTATTAATTGTTCTTTTTTTTATTTCCCTACTATAATACTACAGTTACATTTCCTAAATTTAAAATGGATTTTTTTTATGTTTTAATTTTTTTTTTTTTAATATTTTAATTTGTATTTTTTAACTTTTTTATTTATAATTTTTTTATTTTTAAATTTTTTTATTTTTTATATTTATTTCTTTATGTTTTATATTTATTTCTTTATTTTTTATATTTATTATTTTTTTTTTAATTTTTTATATTTATTTTATTTTTTAATTTTTTATATTTATTATTTTTATTAATTCTATTAATTCTAAATTTAAAATGCTTCAGAAAATCACTGCCCAAGAAATAAAAGGTGATATCTTGTTGTTAACTTAATGCCTCCCCTGGTCATTGAGTTTGCAAAAAAAAACACAAAACATAGAGTTGTCCCCTCCTGAAACCTAAAAGGATGACACTAAAATCAACAGCGCAGACAAAGAGTTAGGACCTCAGCGTTTCGGGCAAACATTAAATTCCCTAAACTCATTGAATAGATGCGTACGAGGGTGGGTGATGGACTACGCCCACATAAAAACTCTAAAAAAAATGGCAAAGGCGAGAACAAAATGTACACAAAAATACATATATATTTTACCATTGGGTCTGTAATATGGTACTATTAGAGCAGTGGGAGACGAGTGAAGGCATATACGCAGGGAAGGTAGAGAAACAACACAATTGTTAAAAGGGTTCGTTGTCGTTATTCTTTCTGTTCGCTTTTTTTTTTGCTGATGATATTTGCAACTTTTACCACTAGAGCTTTCGAGCCAACCATTAACTTTTGTTGTCGCTGCCGGAGTTATGTCAACGTCATCGCCGTCACCATCGTCATCGTCCCTACTCTTTAGACAAACAATAACTTTGATGATTGTTGAGATCGAGTGAGTAGAATAATGCAGGAGGGCTGGGAAAGGGGCAGGGTAGGGTAGGACTAAATGTCCTTGTTGTTGGTGTTGTTGGTTTTAGTGTTGTCTGGTTGACAAATATGGGAAAGTCCATCATTCAGTTGATGGTAAATTTCCTTAAGGAAATGCCAATCTAATAAAGGGATGTGTTTATTTTATGCTTTGATCAAAAAAAGGTGGCGTGACCTATTTAAACGAGGGGAGCATACCAAAGCAATTTAATACAATACCAACAAAATGAGAAGAAAAAAATAACAACATATGTACATCGTTAAGAGGAGGTTTATTGTTATTATTAGGAACCCATAGTTAATATAATAAAATATGTAGTATATGAAATAAAAAATAAAACAACAAAATAAATATCGTATAACCTAGGTAAGGAAGAAAGTTATTGTGCAGGAATGTCTGGTTAATTTATTATTAACAACGGCTTATATTCAAATTGTCGCAAATGTTTAGTAATTAAGGAAGTAAAGGTAGAGAGAAGGCAATAGCAAATATAAGAGTAATAAACATTTTTTGCCATTTCTGTAAATTTTACAGATTAGTGTTTTATCAAACGTTTGACATGTTTTTTTTCATCATTAAATTTATCAAACAATTTAATTCATTAGAAAATGTTTTTAGAAGTTCGAGGAGACAGGTTCAATAATGAATCAACTACGATCCGGCCGATGTAGAATAATTTATCCATCATTTATAGATAATAGAATTTGTAGAATTTATACAATTTTTGAACATATGAACTTATGAAATTTATGAATGAATATATGAATATATGAATTTCTGAATTTATGAATTTATGAATTTGTGGTCTAAGACGGGTAGATAGTCTGATATGAAATCTCGTCAGTGTGGTTTTACACCTGGTAAGGCCGCGACCAACCAGGCCTTAAACAGGATAATTGTCTGTCATGCGATGTCGTTAACATCCTAACGGAGATCATCATGTGATCATATGGAAATGATCGTACGATCATATAGAGATGATCATAAATATATTATATAGTAATATTCTGTTCCAGTACAACGTTGACATAACCGAGGAGAGAGGCCGAGGAGAGCAGGATGTTACTGCGGACTTTGCAGACGTTGGGAAGCAGAGCCGATATTAACAAACCTGATAGAACCTTATCAGTGTGGTTTTAGACCAGTTAAGTCCACGTCGGACCAGACATCAGACAGGGTGATAGTCCGATATGTAATTACTTTAGTATCTTAATGCAGATGATTATGGGAGCATAAGGAAATGATCATACGTTCATACGAAATAAGGTCATATGAAGTTTATCATGACAGCATAAGAAAATGATCTTACGATCATATGGAGATGATCATAAATACATAACATAAAGTCACATGCTGCTCCTATACATCCTTTACATAGATATCATTGCTCTAGGTCTGCAGAATGTTAGTGCGGGATGGGTGCAACTGCAGACTTATCAGGCATATGGAAGTAGACGACCAAAGTGGGTGTGGTGATAAATGGAGACAAAACCAAGTTATTTGTTTTTACAAACAACGTCTACTGGTTTGGAAAGTTGCAAGAAAGTGGACACTGATCATGTCTGTCTAACTCTTTAGCGATGAATCCTAGGCAATGACACAAGTGCACGAATCTGTTGTGGGATCTTCAAGAAAAATAATTGAAAAATATTTGGACCCATTATCTTCAACAGAAATTACAGTCGTCGTGTGAACGGTAAGCTTTATAACGACATCGACATAGTCAAGCGTGTCCAAATAGAGCGATTGCAATAGCTGAGACATGTTGTTCGAATGAATCAAAAAGCTGTAAAGCGAAAAGTCTTCGAAAATAGAACAGACGCACTAACTCGGTCTTTAAAATGTCGATTTATAGGCCTATTTAATTTTTTTTTTTTTTTTTTTGATGGCGGGGTGTTTTTTAACAAAAATATACATGAAGAAGAATCAGTTTGCGTGTATTTTCTTTTTATATTTTGTGTAAGATGGTATTTTGTGTAAGTGCAAGTTGGTTAATGTTTTCAATAGAGAGCCATCAAAACTTCGTAAGATGGACCACAAACAAAATGTCTAGCTTTGAAGTTCATTTTGTTGCAGTATGTCAAGATTTTTCCTAGCATCAAAAATGCCAAAATCGAACCGCCTATGTTAGGGTGTTTTGAGGTTATGGGAAAAACAGATTATATTTCAGCGATCCCAAAAAATATAAAGTAGTCATGGTCTGAGCTCGAGCTCAGAACATATTTTTTTGTGCGCCCAAGGATTGCCACCTATGGACGATAAAAAAGTATGTTCTGAGCTTGAGGTCAGATCAAACTACTTAAGGTCTTTAGGGTCGCTGATAACTACTCTGAAGTCAACCAAGTCAGGCGAATAAAATCGAATTTTCTCCATCGATTTTCTCTGGAAAGGAAGTAATTAAATTTAGAAATTTTTGTTACATTTACTTATACAGTCGTACAAATCGTCGACGTGCTGCAAAAAAAAACTTTCAAGTCCACTTCTTTGTAAAATGGACATAATGATTTAAAAATGACCCAAAAGTCATAGTCTCTACGTTGTAAAAAAATTCCATGTCCCTTTAAAGTAGTTTTGTAGTTCTTGTATCATTTAAAGCGAAAAACTCATGTGGCCATAAATTTTAAATCATCCATAACTTAGAAACACAGAAAGTGAACTTGAGACGTTTTTGCAGCACACCGATGATATACTTCTCGAGTTATGCCAAAATATAAAGAAATTCAAAAATGGAAAATTTTACAAAAAATTTAATAAAAAAAATTTCTTCTTCTAACAATTTAGTTGCCTTTTGCCATGTTAAATATTTTTCCACTTCATCCCATTCTTTGTGGATTGCCTCATATTTCGCATAGATATGTTTGCATTCGGACGAGATTTTATTTTATGGAGTATATAGTTTTTCTTTTTAGTATTATTGCAGTAGGTTCTTTCTTTTTCTACTCCAACCAGAGAGAGTTATGCTCCAAAGTAGACCCATTTTTTTTTGTTGCCATATAATTGTCGTTGTTTGTCTGGTAGTGGTGGTGGTGTATTGTTTGTTTTAAATTGACGTTGTCAGTTCGTTACTCCCACAGATTTCTTAGGAATACTTTCCATTTTCCCATTTCCATTTAATGTAACATTTGTGTTGCACTATTCGTTTTATAGTCCTGGCGCGGGTCGTCCTCCCTTGGCTGCACGTTAGTTTTCATTGTTATACTTTTCAGGTCATTAGAGTGCATTTCAGATAGGATTTTTATTGTATGTTGCTCACGATGCGATGACAATTACAAAAATATATATGTATATGTAAATATGTATTTGAAATGGCACCGCACCAACTGCAACATACATATGCAACACTACAACTTTGCAAGTATTTAAACAACACCAACAACTACAACAAAAATGGGTCCCTATTCAGTCAATGACGGAATTGTGCTGTTAACTCTTTAATATAATTTAACCAGAAAAAAGTGGAAGAGGAATTAAACTTGTTACACTTTTACCAACATCTAATATAACTTTTTGGCCAAGAAGAAAAACTAACTAAACGGTAATTAGCACCTCCAACAGCAACAATTGCAATAACGAAAGTTGCTAATTGCTATCACAACGAAAAAAAGGTTCACCAACGAACAAATATGGGGTAACAACAAAAAAGCGTAGAATTTTATTACATATGAGGTTTACGATAAACTACAAGATACTACGAATGTGTAGGGTAGAATGCGATAAAAGCGGAACTTTTTTGGGGTCATCAACAAAAACGAAAGAAAAATTACTATCAACTTTTTTTTTTGCCGTCCGTTGTCAATGACATACATGCCTTTGTGTCGTGATTTCACTATCAACCAACCTATCACCACCTTCCTCCATGTCGTTTCGTTCGTTTTTTCTTCGCCAAAAAAAGTAAATTATTTTCATTATTCCTTGAAAAGTCAACTGAATGAACGAACACTGACAATGTCATTTACAGTCTTGTTCAACATATCAAATTGTTTTCAAGGTAATTTTTTTGTACTCTACTGGAGGGCTAAGGTCATCGAGAGAGGAAGAGATGACAGTGACGAAAGTGGCGACTATTAGAAGTGCTATATTGATTATAAATGTTTATAAAGTTTAACAGTTTTAGTGTTTTTTGTTTATTTTTTTTTTTTGGTAGCTTCGAAAAATTTAAAGTTTTTTTTAAAGTCTGTTTACATAGATATTTGTAGCTGCGTTGACCAGTCACATCGGGTTGGAGCAGAGAGGGTTACAAAATGCAACAGTAGCCAATGGGAATTCAGTGTCCTGACGTCATTTAACGGAGTTCAACGTGTGTTCTGCGTACGCGAGTCTTGTCTAAACAAATATTCTTCCACTATAGCGCAACAAAGATGTTAAGCTCATTACAACATATAGCTTAAAAATGAAGCAACATCGATACAATTGATTATAAAATGGATGTAGAAATTCGAAATTGATAGGTTCAACAATAAATTATCCACGATTAGGGAAAAGTTTCAGATATTGTGTCTTTCGGTCCATCCTGTATTTTATACGCCATTTTTAATTATTTAAAATTTTTATAAAATTTTTAATTTTTTTAATTTTACACGTATTTTTAATATTTGTATACACTTAAGGATGTGATAATGTGTTAAGAGAGGGCACAGCAAAGGGAGCTGATGAGATAGTTTGGCAACTATAGAAATAGCTATCCGCCCTGCCAGCAGTCAACATAATCCATTTCACACAACTATTGTTAAACAAACTCAATTAGCAATAAAAAAAATAGATCTTGAACAAAAAAAAAATTATTTTTAAAATTTTTAGTATTTATAATATTTACAATTTTTTAATATTTATAACCAACGATAAAAAAAACTTTCCTAATCGTTAAGCCAAATTTGGTGCACATTAGATACACTAACACCAATTGATAACTAATCGGTACGATCGACGAACCTGTACGAACAACACTGCAGAGCTGTAAATGAATCATTCTTTTTTGATTTCAATTCATTATGATTTACCTAAATTTTGAATTATGAATTACTGTACACGAAAAAAAAAAATTGAATGAAATTTGAATTTATTCAAATGAATTAGGTGAAATTGAATTGCAATTCATTTTTAATTCAAATGAATTATGCAAAATGAATTGCAATTCAAGTGAATTAGAAAAATGAATTGCAATTCCAATTTCAATTCCTTTGAATTGAATTTATTTTGAGTTAAATTAGAAAAATGAATTACAATTCATTTTAATTGAATAGATTTTAAATTAATTCAAATGAATTGCAATCAATCATTAGTTGAAAAATCACTTTCTGTGATCTGGAACGTATAAGTTATTTTATTACGATTTATGTTGCTCATACGTATATCACACATTTAAGAGTGGCTGTGATTTTTCAACTGATGATTGATTGCAATTCATTTTTGATTTCATTCAAATTAAATGCAATTCATTCGAATTAATTCAAAATCAAATGCAATTCATTTGAATTAACTCAAAATCAATTCAATTTAAATGAATTCAATTTTCTAATTTTGCCTAATTTATTTGATTTAATCATATATTGGCGTTGGACATTTTCGGCTGATATCTACATCGCATGTACATGATTGACATGATTAGATATAGATACAGCTGCTAATGTACCAGAGTACATCAATTCGTCACAAAGGGGTGATTTGATACCAAAAATAGAAAACTTTTCTGATCGTTTAGCAACATTTAGTGTATCATTAGATACACTAGCAAAAATTGATAAAAAAAACTTTGAATTTTTGCATTATATTATTTATTTTTGTATAATATTCTTATTAATTTTAATTTTTTTAATTATTTCTATAATTATAATATTTTTCACTTTTATTGTGTTCAAAATTTTTATAACATTATTAATGGTTTCAATATTTGTTTAATTATTTTTTTTCATTACTTAAAATATCTTTTTAATATTTTTTATATTTGCAATATTTTTTAAACTTATAATATAATTTATATTATTAACATTTTCTAAACTAAACTTATCTAATCTACTCTTATATGAAATATAACATATTTCATATTTCTCAATATTTGTAATGTTTTCTTATTTTTTTTAGTATATTTAATATTTTAATATATATATTAAAATACCAGAATATTTGTTTTTTTTACTGTTTGATATTTCGAAACGCGTCATCCTGAATTTGACCAAAAATATCAAACAATAAAAAAAACAATTTTCTGATCGTTAGCCGAATTTGATGTATCATTTGATACACTAACGTAAATTGTGATTATAATCAATACGATCGACTAAAACTAACAAGTAATACAGTTTAAAATATATATTACTTTAATATTTTAAATATTTTTTTTATTATTTTTAATAATTTTTATATATTTATATTTATTTTTTATAATTTTATATTTTTTTTTATTTTTATATTTTTATATTTTTATATTTTTATATTTTTATATTTTTATATTTTTGTATTTTTATATTTTTATATTTTTATATTTTTATATTTTTATATTTTTATATTTTTATATTTTTATATTTTTATATTTTTATATTTTTATATTTTTATATTTTTATATTTTTATATTTTTATATTTTTATATTTTTATATTTTTATATTTTTATATTTTTATATTTTTATATTTTTATATTTTTATATTTTTATATTTTTATATTTTTATATTTTTATATTTTTATATTTTTATATTTTTATATTTTTATATTTTTATATATTTTTATTTTTA
Source organism: Muscina levida (assembly GCA_964034835.1). Classification (NCBI taxonomy): domain Eukaryota; kingdom Metazoa; phylum Arthropoda; class Insecta; order Diptera; family Muscidae; genus Muscina; species Muscina levida. The sequence goes on along the minus strand of OZ035882.1, from coordinate 32,253,765 downwards.
TATTTTTTTTTATTTTTATATTTTTATATTTAATATTTCGCGCCACCGCATAAAAAAACTTAATTTTCTCTATTTCAAAAAATAAATGTTAACGCTTTAACACCACATTTAAACTATTTTCTGTTCAACATCATAATAAACTTTTTAATTGCCAACAAAGTAGTGTCTAACTACGACCACGAACACAATTTATTGAAAACCACAAAATTGAGTGCACTCGAATATAATTTTTCCCCCCCTCAATTGTGTAAAAACATTCTAGAGAATTTGATAACCAAAAGTGAGTATTAGAAATAACAGCAAACAACAGCAATACAGCAACAACACGGTAAAAACATTTGCCCAACAACTAAAAACTTTAGTTAAGTTAAGCAAACAATGTTTAGAGTAAACATAAAAACTAAACCAAATAAAAAGAAAAAAAAATAAATAAATATTTACTTTTGGAAATAATAAAAACGTTTACATTCAAATTCACAAATTACGAAATTTTAAAATATTTATGCAATAATTTCCATAGCAGCTAGAACATGAACATGAACATGATGGGGTGTGAAGATCTCAGCGTTGTGCAAATGTGAATTAGAAAAAAGTTTTGTAAAAGTTTAACATTTTGTTTAGTTGAGCAATGCTGCTGCCGACACCGCTGCTGTTGCCAGTGTTTATTTCAGTTTGTTTGTCTGTATGTCTGTCTGACTGACTGTTGGCCTGCCTGCGTACATCATGACCGAAAAGTTTACTAAACACAACACATCCAGTGTCCCTGAGATTTGATATGCCTAAAACACACACACACCAACTCTAGGTAGTTGTATAGTGATTGTTGTTGTTGCTTTGGCATTCAGCGTCAAATGGATAGGAAAAGTGGCAAACGCCAGAACGCCAACACCACTCATCGCCAACACTTGTATAAAATGAAATATTTGCTTTGCTCTGGAAATTTATGCGTTATTTGGACAATTTTAAGTAGGGTTTGGTTCAAAATTTGTTAGCGAACATGAAAATTTTAGCTCGAGGAAATGTTTAATATTGTTGTGCGTGTCCTTGGACTTAGTCTAGCGTAAATAGTATTAAAACTGTTGTTGATGATGAAATTGTTAGTTAATATAGATAACTAACAAAATATAGAATATCCTTGCGAAATGTGTGCAGACATTTGGTGTTTAAATTGCTATAAGAATTAAATTTCTATTTCTATGAGAGTAATTTATAAATGTCTGTTTATTGACGTCGAACTATACATTTCCATCGTTTTTGATGACTTGCTAGTCATTGTATTTTATTTCCTGTTACTTTCATTCATTTTCTAGTTACTGAAATCTAAAGACAAACGTATACCTAATACATGTATGGCTTTGTAATGTTATGTTCTTGAATCCTGCTTAAATGCACTTCAGTGAGCAGCATAAAAAAATGTGAAATTGGATTCACATCTGTATATGTGTCATGCCTTTCCTTACCGTGCGTGTCGCGAGCTTGTTGTTTTATCCCCAGCCACAGCTATTGCTTCTGCTGCTCAAACGTTCGTTTCTTCGTTCTTTTGCCTCATTCGGATAGAGATAATATCAACTTTGTGATTTGTTACATCTTTCATTAGATGAACTTGCTTTTTCACACACACACACACATGTTACCTGAGTAATTGAGTTTTGCCATTTGGCTTGTTTTTCCTGATTCTTCAAATACAAGAGTAAAGTGTAAACGCAGGAAAAAAAAACTCTCCACAACAAGAACAAAACAAAGTAAACTAAAGTGGAAGAAAGACAAGCAAGCAACTTTTACCAAAGGACCACAAATACACTACAAGTAACAACAATAACAGCGACAACAACAGTTAACAACATTTCCCATCATGTTGCCGATGATTATGATTAGATTTCCTTTGATGCACTGTAAAGATCTCTATACCTTGAAGGCGAGATATAAAGTCGCAGACATTGAAGGGCAACTTTGTGGCTGCTGATGTTATCGAAGGATTTGTTAAGTTTGTGGTCGGACGGGTTTCCTTCCCCACAGCTCTATGCTTCGGCAGTGTTTCAGTGAATAAATAATTTCATATGTATCGGTGTGGTGGAACATATTATTCAATATCCTGTCTGTTAGTGTGTCTTATTAGAGTACTGTGGCCCTTTTGACTGTAGTGGTTTCAGATGTTGAATGTTTACTAAATTGTGTGCGTGTGTGTGTGTGTGTAATTCGATGTTTCCTTGGTCTGTTGTCGAGATATTGTGTTGCCAATGATGGTGAGGCCAGGTACCACACACACACACACTCTATCATCACTAATGGGGCGGCGGTGTTTTTGTGTGATTTATGATGTGCGCCCCAATGTGGGTGTCAATGCGTCTATTAATTACTTGTTGCTTGTTTTTTTTAGCGAGGTGTTAACACAGCAAAAGAGTTGCCAACATAAAAATTCACATAGTAAAGTATTGGATATCAGCTCAGTGTGATTTGAAATACGCTTAAAAATTTTGTAAAAGTTGAAATATTTTGTAGAGAAATATTGGAGAAAATCGTTATCAGTTAATTTAAGAATAAGAATAGACTACATAAATTATAATCTATTTACAACATATTCTTTAAACAATTTATAAAATTTATAGATTTTGCGAAATTTAAAGAATTATTAGAAATTTTAGAATTTATAAAATTTTTAAAATTTATAAAATTAGTTTTTAAAATTAGTAGAATTTAAAAAAAAATTTAGAATTATAAAATTCTTAGTATTTTCAAATTTACAGAATTGATTTAATTCTTAAAATTATTTTAAAATTTAATATTAAAAAATATACAAAATTGTAAACTTTTGATTTTATAATTTATAGTATTTAAAATATAATAATAATATAAAATATTTTTTTAAAATATAATAATAATATAAAATATTTTTTTAAAATATAATAATAATATAAAATATTTTTTTAAAATATAATAATAATATAAAATATTTTTTTAAAATTCAATGAAATTTTCAAAATTTTATATTTATATATTTACAGAATTTTTTATTTATTTTTTAAAATAAAAGAATTTTGAAATATTTGAAAATTAATATTTAATTTTTAAATATTTTTCTACAATTTGGAACTTTATAAATTTGTTTATTCTTTAAAATATTGTAAATTTTGTATTTATTGAATTGGAAATTTCTAAATTAAAAAAATTTTTTTTTAAATTCAATTATGTTTTCAAAATTTTATTTTTAAAAATTTAAAGAATTTGTATTTTTAAATTTACACAATTTTTAAAATTTTTTAAATATTTGTTTACTATTTATACAATTTATGGAGTTTACAACATTATCTAAATTTGTTTATTCCATAAATTTTTTTTAATTTTTTCAGAATTCTTTAAAATATTTTTAAAATTTAAAATTTTTTCACCTTTTAAATTTACAGTATTTAAAAAAAAAAATATTGATAAATATTTTTTTAAAATTCAATGAAATTTTCAAAATTTTATATTTATAAATTTACAGAATTTTTAATTTATGTTTTAAATTAACAGAATTTTAAATTTATGAAATTTACAAAATTTGTTTTTAAATTCAATGAAGGTTTCAAAGGTTTATATTTATAAATTACATAATTTTTTTTTTTATAAATTTACACAATTTTTGTAGTATTGAAATATTTATAAATTTTTAAACATTTATTTACTATTTATGGAATTTACAAAATTTTTTAAAAAATTTTTATTCAATAAAATTTGTTAAATTTTTCCAGAATTCTTAAATTTTTTTTTAAAATTATAAATTTTTCAAATTTATAAAATTTTTTGAACTTTTAATTTTTAAATTTATAGTAGTTAAAATATAGATAAAACTTACAAAATTTTTTGAATTTGAGAATTTATAAATTTTTTAAAATTCAATGAAATTTTCAAAATTGTACATTTGAAAGTTTACAGAATTTGTAATTGATTTTTTAAATTACGAGAATTTAAAAATATTAAAAGTTATATCATTTTTTTACAATTTATAAAATTTATAAAACTTTATTTAAAATTTTTTTTTAAAATGTTATAAATTTTTCCTTAAATTCTACACATATTTCAAAATTTAAAATTTTTAAAAATTTGTAAAAATTTTTTGAAATTTTAAAATTTTTTTAAAATTTTAATTTTTAGCTTTCAAGTATGAAGTAAAGTTTAGAAAATTGATATTATTTAACTGATATTATTTTTAAATTTTTTCCAATGTATAAAATTTAAAAAAATTAATTTAAAAAAGATTTGTAAATTTTTTATTATTTAAAAAAATAAATCAAAAATAATTAATATAATTTATTGAATTTATATAATTTATAGTATTTTTAGAATTTGTAAAACATAAAATTTATAGAATTTGTAGAACTTATAACCTTTATAAAATTTATAGATATTATATCATTTATAAATGTATTAATTTATAAAATTTATAGAATTATAGAATATATATAAAATAATTAAAAAAAATTTTAGAATTGGCATGTTGTGCGCTTCGAGGATGCTTTCTTCGCACCTTTGGGAAAAGTTCTCATTAGCTTTGAGATGCTTTCTTCCCTTAAGGTTTGTGATGATAGAGGAGAAGGCACAGCAAAGGACGCTGACGAGACATTGTGGTAAATGTCGAAATGACGTCATACGCCTAACCTGCTGTCAACATAATACATTTCACACTCTGGACTAAAAACCTATTGGCAATAATAAATAATAAATAAATGCCAATAGAGCTGATCTCAAACCGAACTATGACAATATTATAATTCAATACAGATCAACAAAAAACAAAATCAAGAACAATCTATAAAATTTATAGAATTTATAAAATTTATAAAATTTATAAAATTTCTAGAATTTTTAGAATTTATAAAATTTATAAAATTTATAGAATTTATATAATTTATAGAATTTATAGAAATTATTTAATATAAAGAATTAAAGAAATTTTAAAATTTACAGAACTTATTTAATTTATTTTCTTTTGAATTTTTCGTAAAAAAAAAGTTAACTCCAATATAAAAAAAATATTTAAAAAGCAGTTCAAAATTTATAATTTTTGCGCTTCATTTCGAAACGTTTTTTTTAAAAATTGTTTTATTACTCCAAAGCTTTTTTGTTTCACTTCTATCGTGGTGCTTTCACAATGCTGCTCCAGCAGAGACTGACCATAGATTGACTGCTTTAAATCAAACATGTCCGAATTACCGATCATGTCTGTGTAAAAAATACTATTATTGCCTGCCTCGCGAGTCTATGGGCCGCCTGACAGTGATTTGCAGAAAAGAAATTATGATAAAAAAAAGAGGTTCGCTTTGAAAGAGCGAACCGGTACATTTCCCCATTTAATTAATGTTATAACTATCTATCATTAAAAGCTACAAAATAAATAACAAATTCTGCAAATTGCTCACCACGCATTTCCTTAGTCTGTATATATTCACAAGTTTTAACAAACGCTGCAGTTTAAAGAATTTCCACCATTTAACACTTTTCCTAATCATATCAGGAAATTCCATTTAGTTAAAGCTAAAATAAATTATAAATTTCTAATCACACAATATGTGCGAAGGTAAGAAGTGAGACCACAAAACTGTGACAGTTTTACAATTTGTACAAAAACGCAGCAACAACATATGAACCTATAGAGATAACACCATTGTATGGTGGTAAATTGATATACAACACTCACACACACTCGTTGTTGTTCTTTTCCTTTTGTATAACACCCAACACTGCAGACAACAAATTGCACAAGTTGTTCCATATGTGATCCACTTTCGCATTGTTGTTGTTCTAGTTTAAAGCACTCTCTGACTGGCTAAGTTGGCTGACTATTCTGGTAGGATCTCTGGGATATAAAAATATGACAACGAAACTAAATAATATTTATAATAAATAATAATAATTGCAATAAACTGAATGAAAATGTGTCACAAATAGTCACGCACACATGGGCCAACAACATAGTATGGACTATAAAACAAGAAAAACAACAACGACAATAACGTAGACAACAACAAAATTACACTTGTGTCACATTCTCGTACATATGTCTTTTAGTGTTAGCCATGTAGTGCTGATGATAATGATGATGATAATGTTGATGGCGATGACGACCACGACGACTATGAGTACAATGATGACGTTGATTTTTGTTCATTTCATACTATGAATAGAGTGCTTCCAACAATAATTCCTATAGCCAAAACGACAGAGACATCGAGGACGATATCACATAAAATATTTATATTTGCCATAGATTTATTTTCTATATCGGTCGTGGTTGGCTGTCCGCTTAAGTTTTTCAACCCAATTATAAAATATCACAGACACACACACACACGTGCGCCATGGTTTTGTGTTAATTTAGAGTGAGTAGATGAAAAAAGAACACGCATAGTATGTAACGTTTAGTCGACTTGCAGCTATGTCCAAGAAAGTAGCGCGAAAAATATACAACATGATAGTGGTCCTTTTTCAAAAAGTAATCGGTGATAAGCGATCATTTTAAAAAGACGACATAATTTTAGCAAAAACTTTCGCGTATTTTATACATATCGTAGTTATACGTGTCATACTTGCTAAGTTATATTTGATCCAAAATTTGAGATAAGGGCTGTCATTACCGCTACCCCTTTTTGCAAAATCCTCATTCAAACATAATTGTTCCAAAAGTTTTTAGTACACTCTTTGAGCCATGCCAACATTCCATTGCGTAAAGTATATTCACTGCAAAACATTAGTCATACATTTTTATATACAGATATATGTATGTATGTATATGCACTTAAAAACAGTGCTACTGCACTGACCATTACTGTCCATGTTCTACGTAATTTCTGTAGGCAATATATATATAAACAAGGAAAATTCGACCGCAAAACAGACATTAGTCATACACATCCAATCAGCGACGAATCAAAAATATAACCGAAGCGATGAATAGTCCACATATGACGACAACACATCCCCGTCGAGAATCGAGAATGGGTGGTAACCGAGAACGCAAAAAAACATACACATTGGAGTGGGGGCACACAAAATGATTTAATTGAATCAAAAAGCTTTTACTTTTTATATGCATGGCAAGGGGCAGTCGGTCATACACTCAGCCATGTTAATACCCGAGCGTAATCCTACGATAGTAGCAAGGCAGAGATTTTTGATAGATGAGTGGTGGTTAGCTTTTAGTTAAGTTAATTGCTAATAATTCTATAAGTTCTATAAATTTTATAAATTCTAAAAATTTTATAAATTTAGCAAATTTTATAAATTTAACAAACTCTATTAATTTAACAAATTTTATAAATTCTAGAAATTCTACAAATTTTATAAATTTAACAAATTTTATTAATTCTAAAAATTTTATAAATTCTACAAATTTTATAAATTTTACAACTTTTTTAAATTTAACAAATTTTATAAATTCTAAAATTTCTTCTAAAAATTTTATAAATTCTACAAATTTTATAAGTTCTATAATTCTATAAATTTTATATAATCTAAAAATGTTATACATTCTACAAATTTTATAAATTCTAAAAATTTTATAAATTCTACATATTTTATAAACTTTACAAATTTTAAAAATTCTACACATTTTGTAAATTCTAAAAATTTGTAAATTTTAGATATTTATAAAATATTATAAACTCTACAAATTTTATTAACTCTAAAAATTTTATAAATTCTAAAAATTTTATAAATTCTAAAAATTTTATAAATTCTAAAAATTTTATAAATTCTAAAAATTTTTTAAATTCTACAAATTTTAAAAATTCTACAAATTTTATAAAATCTACAAATTTTATAAACATCTACCAATTTTATTAATTCTACAAATTCTACAAATTTTATAAACTCTACAAATTTTATAAATTGCACAAATTCTCAATTCAACAAAATTTTATAAATTCCATAAATTTTATAATTTTACAAACTCTAAAAATTTTATAAAATATACAAATTTTATAAATTCTACATGTTCTATAAATTCAATAATTTTTATACATGTTATAAATTTCACAAATAAAATTTTAAGATTTTAACAAATTTCACTAATTTTATAAATTTCATAAATTTTACAAACCCAAATATTTCCATTAATTCAGACTATAATGTTATATATATATATATATGATTTCTATAAAATCTACAAACTCGCAAATACCATTCAATTTAAAAGTTATTTTTATCGCCAATTTTATATTTTCTTTGAATTTTATGACTTTCCAAGATCTTGCATACTTTTCAAAATTTATTTTACAGGTAAATATTTTTGTATTTTAAATATTGAATGAATCCTGTGATTCATGGATTATAAGAATTCTCCAAATATCAAATATATTAAAAAAATATTATAAATATTAATAATATTAAAAGTATTAAAAAAATTTAAAATATTAAAAATATTAAAAAAAATAATAATATAAAAAAATTTTAAAATATTAAAAATTTAAAAAATAAATAAATATTAAAATATTAAAAAGTATTACAAATATTAAAAATATTAAAAATATGAAAAATATTAAAAATATTAAAAATATTAAAAATGTTAAAAATATTAAACATACTAAAAATATTAAAAACATGAAAAGTATAAACATATTAAAAATATTTTAAATATTAAATATATTAAAAATATTAAAAATATTAAAAATATTAAAAATATTAAAAATATTAAAAATATTAAAAATATTAAAAATATTAAAAATATTAAAAATATTAAAAATATTAAAAATATTAAAAATATTAAAAATATTAAAAATATTAAAAATATTAAAAATATTAAAAATATTAAAAATATTATTATGCCAGCTGTCAACATAATCAATTTCACACAACTCTTGTAAAAACAAATTCTATTAGCAATAATAGAATAGATCTTAAACCGAACAATGAAAAACATATTCATATTCTGCACAGATCGATAAAAACAAACAAGAGAATACATACACGGGAGGTACACTGGGTTGGCATTTGATGCCAAAAACAATTCTATGCTATTTTGTCCGATGGACAAAGCATAGACAAGAGCTTGTGTGGATTGTGTTGACGTTGTCTTCGTTGATACCATTTTCGCACCGGTGTGTGTGAGCTTCACATTGATTGTGTGAAGCTTTTAACACTTAAGGTTGTGATAATGAGTGGAGAAGGCACAGCAAACGGCACTGATGATGATGGTTTGGCAACCATCGAAATAGCTATCTGCCCTGCCAGCTGTCAACATAATCAATTTCACACAACTCTTGTAAAAACAAATTCTATTAGCAATAATAGAATAGATCTTAAACCGAACAATGAAAAACATATTCATATTCTGCACAGATCGATAAAAACAAACAAGAGAATACATACACGGGAGGTACACTGGGTTGGCATTTGATGCCAAAAACAATTCTATGCTATTTTGTCCGATGGACAAAGCATAGACAAGAGCTTGTGTGGATTGTGTTGACGTTGTCTTCGTTGATACCATTTTCGCACCGGTGTGTGTGAGCTTCACATTGATTGTGTGAAGCTTTTAACACTTAAGGTTGTGATAATGAGTGGAGAAGGCACAGCAAACGGCACTGATGATGATGGTTTGGCAACCATCGAAATAGCTATCTGCCCTGCCAGCTGTCAACATAATCAATTTCACACAACTCTTGTAAAAACAAATTCTATTAGCAATAATAGAATAGATCTTAAACCGAACAATGAAAAACATATTCATATTCTGCACAGATCGATAAAAACAAACAAGAGAATATTAAAAATATTAAAAAATGTTAAAAAAAGTAAAAAGAAAACTTAATTTCCCTTTACACCCCATGAATGGGGTATGGGATAGCTTCTTGCGTTGTTGTGAATTAACACACTTTCTATTTTTAGATTCACAACTAACGGCACCTACTTGTTTATCGACGAATGCGAACGTCACTGTTTGAGAAACTCTTACTAGACATTCCGATTGACTCGACACTAATACTGCGAAGTTGCTGTCGACAACATTCGAGGGGAGCCGACAATGAAAGAAAATTGTTTCTTTTTTTTTTTGTTAAAGTATCTGGAGCCAGGAGTCGAACCTGTGATCTCCCGCATGGTAGCCGCGTGTTCTAACCACTATGCCACGGCCGGTCCCACAAAAATTTTAAAACAATATTTTAAAAATATTAAAATATTAAACATACTTAAAATATTAAAAATATTAAGAACATGAAAAATATTAAACATATTAAAAATATTAAAAATATTAGAATTATTAAAAATATTAAAAATATTTAATATATTAAAAATATTAAAAATATTAAAAATATAAAAAATATTAAAAATATTAAATATTAAAAATATTAAATATTGAAAATATTAAAAAAAAACAGAAAAATATTAAAAGTATTAAAAATAATAAAAATATTAAAAATATTAAAAATATTAAAAATATTAAAAATATTAAAAAATATTAAAAATATTTAAACTATTAAAACTATAAAAAAAATTAAAAATAGAAAACTATTAAAATTATTAAAAATATTCAAATGCTAAATAATAATTTCAACAAAAATATAAAAATATTAAAATATATATAAAATATTGGAAATGTTTAAAATATATAAAAAAAAAATTAAAAATTGTAAAAATGTTATAGTAGACGTTTTTATGTGTAAAATTTAGTAAAAAAAAATTAACAAAATTTAATAAAAAAACTATTTAATAAAAAAAAATAATCAAAATTTAACTTATAGAAATTTAACATCCCTCTTACTGCAGCAAACTTTACTAATTAAGTTTACATAAAAATATATAATAAAAAAAAAAACCTTGAACTTGTTCAAGTTTCTCAATTTGCTGTCCCCCCTCCTTCACTGTTTAATATTAAAAAGTTTCTCTTTCCATTGCTAAAGCGTTTTCCTCTTCATCTCATCCAAAGCGGAAAAACTTTTTAATTTTCGTTAATGAAATGTATTCCAAATCAACATCATTACTATGGCTACGCACAAACATTCTTCCATCCACAATGAAATCTATCTGTGATGACGTCGCTACATTAACCTTAAAATCCATAAAATCTTATGAGAAAAATTCTATTCTGTTTTGCTTTTAGATGTTTGACAAAATGCCATTAAAATTCAATTTAGCAACACTTGAGACAGTAAAAGCAATTAACAGAGATTATTAGATTCATTCTCTATTCACCCTAGATCTAACAGCCGCCCGCCCTCACCAAAACCAAACACAATTAGGTTCATTTAGAGACTCAACAACAAACATAGGAGGGGCACGCAAACATTATAATGAAAGTGAATGATGGCTTATATTTTGTCGTCATATTATTCTATATAAAAATTACTCGTTAACGGAAAAGATCAGCAGCTGCTCATACTTTGACGGAGCAGACGGAATGTCAGTTCCAAAACGCAATTTTGTCATCAGAATTGTCATCAGAATATCTCGTAAATCTCACATAATAAAGATAAATTGTCCATCAATTCAGTCAAAGCACCCCCGCACCCAACCGCCACATCCATCTTCCTGCACTAATTTGATATAAAAATAAAATAATAATATTTTAAGTAATTTAATAAGTCAATTACACGTTATTTGTTGTCAACTACAAACAAACAGAAGCAAAACAAATGTTATTAATAATAATACAGAAACAACAACAACAAAAACTGCTTAAAAGGCGCTATAATTAAATACATACAACAATAAATGAAAGAAAACTTGAACAAACGGGATGAAGCAAGAAACGTGTACTGCAAAACAAAACTCTGTAAGAAATCTCATTGTTGGCTATAAACAATTCCAAGCCAAACAACGGAAAAGACATCAAGCAGTGATACTGGTAGTGACAGCAACAGTTGCGTTGGAGTTCTAATGACTGTTGTTGCTTCTGGTTGGTTGGCTTGATGTGGGATAACTGTTGGAGTTGGGGGCAGGAAAAGAAAAACTATTAAATGCTGACATTGTATTAAAGGTCATTATTTCAAGTGCCCACATCATTCGGATATATCCGAATGTGGGAGATACAAATGGATTGATGTATTTTCATTACAAATTGATGGTCTTCCAGTGATATGCAATGTGCTATACATGGCACATAGAGATTTTTGTATGGGAACTTGGTGTTTAAAATTACACAGTGCAACAGTGAAAAAAATACAAAAACGGGATAGTATAGGTTCGATTCTACTATCGAAGGGTAATAAAACCCTATACTCAGTTTGGCGAGATTGGTGACTAATTTTTTTTTATGGGGCCCTAAAGATTCTCAAAATCAGTGAGCCCCATGAAAAAAGGTGTGTTCAGTTTTTGTCCAACAGCTAACTTACACTTCGTGATAGCGCTTAACTGTATTCGGCAATAATGTAGCTGGGAGTTTTGCGCACTAACTTTTTTAATAAATTATGTCAAAAAGGTTGGTTATTCCTGCCCTTTTTAAAAAAAAATTTAAGAAGAATTTATTATTTTTTCACTTTTTTGAGCATTACTTTGAGGGAGTCCAAATTTTTCTCTAACACTGTTCACCAAAATTGTAGCCCTGGTAAAGATAAACAACTTTCGTGAACATATCAATCCAATCTGAACGTGTCTAGGCAGCCTTAATAGCTCATAAAGTCCCCGTTGATACCGGTTTTTCGAAACATTTCGCACTTATAAGCCAGTAACGTGGTTGAATATCAACCGATTTTAAATTTCTCAGTGGATTTAGAAAGAAGAGACTGCGGCCTTTCCAACCATATATATAGTTATATTGGTAACTTGTCATATCTGCTTGTTTTTTGCCTCGAAATTTCAAACTTTTGTAATTTTTTTACTATTTTTAAGTTTGATGAAGTTTGTAGCCCCTATTTTATAAGGACACCCTAATATTTACTATTTTATTCAGAAAGTGCACGCTATCACGAGTTAAACGCATATGTGTTTGTAAAAATCGGTTAACAAATAGTTAAGTTATTCATGTTTTCCGAGGGACGCAACTTTCATATCCTATACTAAAATCAAAGAGTTGAAGAAGAAGCATTGTTGTGGTGTTGTTGTTAATTACTTCAACTTTGATTTTAGCATAGGATATGAAAGTTGCGTCCCTCGGAAAACATGAATAACTTAAAAAAATAATAAAAAAAATAAAAAAAAATAATAAATTCTTCTTCAATTTTTTTTGAAAAAGGGCAGGAATAACCAACCTTTTTGACATAATTTGTTAATAAAGTTAGTGCGCAAACTCCCAGCTACATTATTGCCGAATACAGTTAAGCGCTATCACGAAGAGTGAGTTAGCTGTTGGACAATAACTGATCACACCTTTTTTCATGGGGCTCACTGATTTTGAGAATCTTTAGGGGCCCATAAAAAAAAATTGGTCACCAATCTCGCCAAACTGAGTATAGGGTTTTATTACCCTTCGATAGTAGAATCGAACCTATACTATCCAGTTTTTGTATTTTTTAAAAAGTCTTCATTTGTTGCATAGTGTTATTTGAAGCTGAAACATAATTGTTATATTCCAAAAGATATAATGAATGAATGATCATGACATTTATTTGTAATATGATAACTATCTGCTTTATACACTGATTACATCTACACACAATTGTATTTGCTTAACGATTATCAATTTGAAAGACAAAAATGGTTGTGAGAAAAAATAGTTATATAATTTGAATTATTTATATCTGAGAGTAGTTGAGCGAGCAATAAACCAAAATGGTTCTGGTATATTTCAACAGCTGATGTTCGGAATCCTAGTCAAGCTGTAGGCTTCGTGTGGTGAGTCTAAAGATGTAAAAATATAAAAAAGTGATAAATGAATAGTAGCGAGAAGCCTTTTCACATCTCATTCAAATGGAAATTTAAATTTATTCTTATTACAATGTTTAAAACATCAAGAATGTTGTAAGTATTTCTGTTATTTAAATTATCTAAACGCTTTCGAGGCATTACAGAATATTACAATATTTTTAATAATTTTAATATTTTGGATATTTTTTATATTTCAATAATTGTAATGATTTTTAAAAAAAAATTTATGAATTTAAAAATATTAAAAATGTTAAACAAATAATTTTTAAAATATTAAAAATATTAAAAATATATTTGTAAACTCAAAGATATTACAATTATTAAAAATATTCAAATATATTTTAATAATTAATATTGTTAATATTTCCAATATTTTCAATACTTTTTCATTATAAATTTTTTCCGTATTTTTAATATTTACAATGTTTTCAATATTTTTAATATTTGTAATATTTTAAATATTTTCGTAGTAGAGTAGTTTACAGAAGTTGAATCAGGACAGTATCATTTGTAGCTACCCATTTTTATAACCCTGATGATGACCGAAGAAGTTAGTCGAAATATCGAAAACAAATATTTGTAAAAAAAAAGGACAACATTTGTCTTTTAAATACAGACCCTACAGCCGAACAAAAGCCCAATTTTATATTAAGGGGTCAACACTCAAAAATACTTTTAATAATTTTAAAACTTTAATATTTCTAAAAATTTTTAATATTTTTAACATTTTTAATATTTTTAACATTTTTAATATTTTTAATATTTTTAATATTATTAATATTTTCAATATTTTTAATATTTTCAATATTATTCATATTTATAATATTATCGATTTTTTTAATATTTTCGATCTTTTTAATATTTTACATATCATAAATTTTTTCCGTATTTTTTATATTTTTACTATTTTAAATATTTCTAAAATTTTAATAATTTAATAATTTTCAATATTTTCAAAACTTTTATTAATATTTCTAAGATTTTTAATGGTTTTAATATTTTTGTTATTTTAAATATTTTTAAGTATTTTTAAAATTTTCAATATTTTTTAGTATTTTTAATATTTTTAATACTAACGATGTTTTTAATATATTTTAATTTAATATTTCTAAAATTTTAATAATATCTTTGAATTAACATTTTTAATATTTTTGTTTTTTTTTCAATATTTTAATTATTTTCAATATTTAATAATTTCAATATTTTTAATACTTCAATATATTTAATATTTTTAATGTTTTGTTAATATTGTAATAAGTGGGATACTTATTAAGGGTTTTGTTTATTTATTCCCCGTACCGAAATAAGACATAAAGTCAGTATACGGTCTATTTAATATTTTCATATTTTTACTTTTTTCAACATTTCTAATATTTAGTTATATTTTTTTCCGGATTTTTTATATTCTCAATATTTTTAATATTTTCAATATTTTAAAACATTTTAAATATTTTTAATATTTTTAAAATTTTCAATATTTTTAATATTTTCAAAATTTTTCATATTTTTATACTTTTTATTTTTTAATATTTTCATATTTTTACTATTTTCAACGTTTTTAATATTTCTATTTAGTTATATTTTGCTTATTATAAAATTTTTCCGTATCTTTTTTAATATTTTAAATTTTTTCAATAACTTTAATATTTCAAACATTTTTAATATTTTCAAAATTTTTTAAAAATGTTATATTTTAAAAGTTTTATATTTGACCTTTTTAAATGTAAATTTTGTAATTTGGTAATTCGGCTTGAGATCGTAAATAAAAATCTGGATGTAGATTAGATTTTATTTTTATTTATTTGTTGTTTCCCAATATTTCGGTGAACATCGTTCACCATCTTCAGGGGATATTTTCACTAAACAAGAAATAACAAACATTCAGTATGTAAACACTAACAAATATTGAAACACATTAATATTTACATTGTAAACCAAAGAAAATAATAAAGTTGAGATCCGACTTCTATTAAGTTTCAGTACGAACTACTAAATTTTTGATATTTTTGTGTTTTTTGACCGTGTGTCGGTATATGTGAGCCACTTGTTCCGTGTCCCGTTTAAAGTTTAGTCTCTTCTCCTCAGGAACGTCGATTATGTGTAGCATTTCCAGAGTGTAACGTCTAGTGTAGTTACTCTCTTCCGTTAATATCTCAACATCGTCAAAGTCGGGAGCGTGTCCGGTCGTTGAACAGTGGGCGGCGAGTGCTGTTTTTTGCTCCAATGGTTTGTCAATAGCTTTCTGTTCAGTTTTGTGGGATGAGAGTTTAGTTTTAAGTTTTGATTTTGTAGTGCCAACATATACTTTATTGCATATTAGGTTGATTCTTATTTGGCAAAAAAAAAATGTTTTTGGAATTTTTCATGGGCCAAGTTAAAATTTTATTAAGACGTACAAAAAAACTCTATGTGAATTTTTTTAATTTTTTTCTTAAAGGTTTAGGGGTCGCTACCGGGGTTCGAAATTCAAAATTTTACCGTCATCCTGAGGGATAACCAGAATAACTCGAGTAAACCTTAACTGATCCTTATGAAAATTTTTCAGTATTAATATTTTCTATAACGAAGTTAGGGAATTGTAAATGGGCAGAATTGCCCCACCCCTTCTGGTACCTCCCATACAAAATTACCTATTTTTTGATAATTATTATTTCTCCCATAACTTTCAAACGGGCAGCTGGATGGCATTTAAACTTGGTCAGTTTAATAACCTTGTAATAACAGACAAACCCTCGGAAAATCAAAACCTTTGTCACACCCCTTCTGGTATCTCCCATACAAATGACCGAATTAACCCCCACATTTTTACCTACATATCTTTTTAGTAAAAATACTGAATTCAATAAAATTTTGTATGAGATGAACACATGCAAAAATTTGACTCGTGAGTGAATATGGACTATATCGGCCAACCCCTTCTGGTACCTCCCATACAAAATTACCTATTTTGAGACAAATTATTTTTTACCAATAATTTCCAAACGGACAGCTGGATGGCATTTAAACTTGGCCAGTTTAATAACCTTGTAATAACAGATAAACCCACAGAAAATCAAAACCTTTGCCACACCCCTTCTGGTACCTCCCATACAAATGACCGAATTAACCCCCATATTTTTACCTACATATCTTTTTAGTAAAAATACTGATTTCAATAAAATTTTGTGTGAGATGAACACATGTAAAAGTTTGACTCGTGAGTGAATATGGACTATATCGACCAACCCCTTCTGGTACCTCCCATACAAAATTACCTATTTTTAGACAAATTATTTTTTACCAATAATTTCCAAATGGACAGCTGGATGGCATTTAAACTTGGTCAGTTTAATAACCTTGTAATAACAGATAAACCCCCAGAAAATCAAAACCTTTGCCACACTCCTTCTGGTACCTCCCATACAAATGGCCGAAATAACCACCATATTTTTACATACATTTTTTGTAAGTATGCTGAATTCATTTATATTTTGCTATAGATATACGCTTATTGTAATTTTACTAATGCTTATTATAAATATAAATCTAGTTTAATGAATGTTATTAGATATTCAACATAGATAATGCAACGCTATTGTCTCGCCCCCTCCACTAATTTGCAGTCCAACTTTGGAATTTTTACAGTACAGTTAATATGAAATGATTTATTTCAAATTTGTTGATCAGTTTTTGTTGTATTTTTACTTAAAAAGGTACATTTCGAAAATAAAAATTAAATTAAACAGTTAAAAAATAATATTAAAATAAAAATTTAATATATTAATATTAAACATGAATTCATTGCATGAAAAACTTAACATTAAAAAATATTTACTTTAGAATTTATCTCAAGCTCAAGACCAGGGGTTTTGAAAGAAGTTAAAAGCAGAATGATATTCTCAAATTGCCAGGCAGTCTGTACAGCTGTTTCGGATTCAGCCACGAATCTATTCACGAAAATATAATTATAAACAACTGTATTACTGCTTACAATTTTATTTAAATATGAAAATATTGTAAAATATTATTTACACATGGTAGATTTTTTTGGATCTGAATATTTTTTTCTAAATTCTTTCACCAATAATAATAGGAAATACTTCTGTTCTCCATAATGTGTATGCAATTTATTGTATTCCTGCATCAAGGCCACTCCGTGTTCAGCAATATCATTAACAACCTTCAACCTAGACCGAACTATTTCTTTACTTAATTTAAAGTCTGCATCTTGCTCCCAATCTTCAACATTTTTTTTAGGAAACCCGATTTAATACCCGTTATGCTGAAAAATCTAAGAGTATTGTAGTAATGTAGTAGTTTTCCATCCACTGTAACTCGTTTTTATGGATTATCTACTCCTTCTATGGTTAAAGCATTTACCATCTTCTTCCTTATTTGATGAGAAACTTTGTCATCAAAAATGCAAATCCAACTAGCTCTTCCTAAAAATACCAGAGATGACCTATAATTTTTTTAAGGCTATTGCCGCTGTCTCTTTATTAATTGTTGCATAAGACTTCAAGTCTTTTAATAACTGGAGGTCATTTCTTGAAGCAGAAGGTCCAGAAGTGGATTCAAACCAAAATTTAAGGTAAATATTAATTATAAAACTGCAAACATCCTGTATTCCACATAATTCGCTTTTGTTTAACTTGAACTGCTCTCTGAATAAATATATTTTTAAGGAATATATTACCTTAGCCTTCCATCTAGCACGGTAAAGACCTGCTGGTGCTCTGAAGAATATTTGTGTTTTTGGAACATCCCGCAGAATATTATTGTCAGCTTAAGTAGCTCTTTGTAGTCCTCTCGTGGCTGAAACTCTTTAAGCTGATTTTCGGCAAAACAAATAGCATTCGCAAAATTCTTTACTTGTCTTTATATGAGATCATCCGATATGCCAGGTTTAAAATTGGAATGATCAACTTTTGTCCAGGCATTTTTAAACCTCTTAAAAAGTAATATTACAGGACCGGTTGATATTCCCGAAATACAATGCATAAATCATATTATATGACTTCTACGTTTAAAACTTTTAAGTTAACCTATGAAAAAAATCAAAATTTTCTGTCAAATAATTAGCATAAATATGTAAAACTATGAGGGTGAATTCGGTCATTTGTATGGGAGGTACCAGAAGGGGTGTGACAAAGGTTTAGATTTTCTGGGGGTTTATTTGTTGTTACAAGGTAATTGAACTGACCAAGTTTAAATGCCATCCAGCTGTCCGTTTGGAAATTAAAAATAGGTAATTTTGTATGGGAGGTACCAGAAGGGGTTGGCCGATATAGTCCATATTCACTCACGAGTCAAATTTTTGCATGTGTTCATCTCATACAAAATTTTATTGAATTCAGTATTTTTACTAAAAAGATATGTAGGTAAAAATGTGGGGGTTAATTCGGTCATTTGTATGGGAGGTACCAGAAGGGGTGTGACAAAGGTTTTGATTTTCCGTGGTTTTATCTGTTATTGCAAGGTAATTAAACTGACCAAGTTTAAATGCCATCCAGCTGTCCGTTTGGAAATTATTGGTAAAAAATAATTTGTCTCAAAATAGGTAATTTTGTATGGGAGGTACCAGAAGGGGTTGGCCGATATAGTCCATATTCACTCACGAGTCAAATTTTTGCATGTGTTCATCTCATACAAAATTTTATTGAATTCAGTATTTTTACTAAAAAGATATGTAGGTAAAAATGTGGGGGTTAATTCGGTCATTTGTATGGGAGATACCAGAAGGGGTGTGACAAAGGTTTTGATTTTCCGAGGGTTTGTCTGTTATTACAAGGTTATTAAACTGACCAAGTTTAAATGCCATCCAGCTGCCCGTTTGAAAGTTATGGGAGAAATAATAATTATCAAAAAATAGGTAATTTTGTATGGGAGGTACCAGAAGGGGTGGGGCAATTCTGCCCATTTACAATTCCCTAACTTCGTTATAGAAAATATTAATACTGAAAAATTTTCATAAGGATCAGTTAAGGTTTACTCGAGTTATTCTGGTTATCCCTCAGGATGACGGTAAAATTTTGAATTTCGAACCCCGGTAGCGACCCCTAAACCTTTAAGAAAAAAATTAAAAAAATTCACATAGAGTTTTTTTGTACGTCTTAATAAAATTTTAACTTGGCCCATGAAAAATTCAAAAAACATTTTTTAAGACTCACCCTATTGCATATGTTGGACTTGTCACCTTTACATTTCATCTTATACACGACGTTCGATTTTTCCTCCTTCTTGATTATTGATTTCGTTTTGCTGAAAAGACTATTTAATGTATGGAACGGTCTAAAAGACAGTTTATGTGTTTCTTTGTTATTTTTACTTACAGTGTTGTTCAAGAGAGTTTGTGTTAGTGTATCATTCGATACTTTGGCTAAAGTATCAGAATAGATTTTTTATTGTTGATATTAATGGTCAATTCATTGTCACGCACTAGGATGACGCGTTTCGAACTCCATGACGAGTTCATCTTCAGACCCCTTTGTGACGAACTGATGCACAATGGTACATCATCAGCTGTATATATAATATATCTACAATTATGTCAAACATGTACATGCGAAGTAGATATCAGCCGAAAATGTCCAACATTAATTTGAATTTACATTTTCAATATTTTTAACATTTTTAAAATTTTAAATATTTTCAATATTTTTCATATTTTCAATACTTTCGATATTTTTAGTTTTTTTAATATTTTCGATATTTTTAAAATTTTCGATATTTTTTATATATTTTTTTCAATATTTTTAATTTTTGTAGTGAAGTATTTTTTTTTAACATTTTCAAAATTTTAAATATTTTCAAAATTTTGGGATTTGGTTCGGCAATTTAAAGACAATTTTTATGTTGTACTTTTATTCCATTTATTTATTTCCGATATTTCGACTAACATCGTTAGTCATCATCAGGGTTATCTATTATTCACAGATACAAAAATGTTACAAATTAACACACAAATAAACATATTTTTACATTGACAGAAATTCTTACAAAAATCGGCAGCTACA
This sequence comes from Muscina levida, assembly GCA_964034835.1. NCBI lineage: Eukaryota > Metazoa > Arthropoda > Insecta > Diptera > Muscidae > Muscina > Muscina levida. Next base: position 32,232,997 of record OZ035882.1, on the reverse strand, counting down.
ATGATACTGTCTTGAGTCAGCTTCTGTAAACTACTAGCTATTTGGTCGTCTGTACTTGTCAATAAGATGTCTATACATCTGAGAACAATTTGAAGTGTCGCTCTTATAATTTAGTCTCTGGTCCAACGGTGTATCAATTATGTGCAGCATTTCTAAAGTATATCTCTGGGCGTAATTCCTCTCTTCCACAAGTATCTCTACGTCGTCAAAATTTGGTATATTTCCTGTTAGAGTACTGTGGGCTGCAAGGGCAGTTTTTTGTTCTAATGGTTTCCCAGTCGCTTTCTGGTCAGTTTTGTGCGAAGCCAATCTCGCTTTTAATTTTGTCCTTGTAGTTCCAACATATACCTTTGGGCATATGTCGGATCCGTCACCATTGCATTTAATCTTATAAACTAAGTTGGACTTTTCTTCTTTTTCCACTTCAGCTTTGGTCTTACTGAACAATTTGTGCGTCGTATTATGGGTTTTGTGAGCCATTTCTATTTTATTTTTGTCATCAATGTTTGAATGTTTTAGTCTGTCTGAAAAACCAGGTACATATGTGACAGATTTGTATATTTTGGCCTCTTTGGTAACATTTTCACTATTATTTCTTTGGCATGCCTTGTCCAGTAACTCGTTTATTGTTATTTTGGGAAAACTGTCTGTAGTATGGTCCTAATTTTGTTTTTGTTAGTATTATGAAATTCCTGGTCACTTATTTTTAATGTTCTTTTTATGAAGTTCATTGCCGTGTTTATTATCGTTCGTCTTGGATGTTTAGAATGTAAGTTTATGATTCATCCTGAAGCAGTTTCCTTTTGGTACCAGTCAAATTTAATATGATTATTTTCTCTGATGACCAGGATGTCCAAGTATGGAAGTTGTTTACTGTCTTCCATCTCCATTGTGAACTGTATTTGTTTGTTGAAACTATTTAAAATTCCAAGTGTAGTGAGAGTAACCATTGTATGTGTAATGGTATCTCTGTAGTAGTATTGTTCACAAACCATCCTTGGTTGTGTTGTGTCAAATTTTTTAATATTTTCAATATTTTTAAAGTTTTATTTTTTTTTTTTTTTAATTTTGATATTCTTTTTTTAATAATTTCAAAATTTGAATATGGTCAAAATTTTTAATAATTGAATAATTTAAATATTTCCAAATTTTTTAATATTTCTTAGTATTTTTAATATTTGTTAAACGCTTAATATTGTTAATATTTTTAGTATATTTAATATTTTAAACATTTTCGATACTTTTAATATTTTCAATATTTTTAAGTTTTTCAATACTTTTAATATTTATTAAGATTTTTAATATTTTAAGATTTCAAATAATTTTTAATCATTTTCAATATTTTAATTATTTTTAATAATGCTCTTGTTTGTTGTTGTCGATCTGTTAAAAATATGAATATGTTTTTCATTGTTCGGTTTGAGATCTGTTTCTATTGTCGCTAATAGAATTTGTTTTACAAGAGTTAATAATTTTAAAATTGTTTTAGTATTTGTAATATTTTTAATATTATTTATATTTTCAATATTTTTAATATTTTTAATATTTTAATATATTTAATATATTTAATATTTTCAATATTATTAATATTCGTAATGTTTGCAATATTTCAATTATTTGAAATATTATAAATCTTTTCCGTATTTTTAATATTTTTTATTCTAAAATTTTGATGTTTTTAATACTATTAATATTTTTGTAATCTCTTAATACTTAAAATATGACCGATATTGTATATCTTAATATTGTAATATGTTAGGCCGTTAAAAATTTGCATACAAAACTGGTACAACAAAACTTATAAATTTTCAATTCCACTTTCGTGCCTATTTACATCTAAAAATAAAACACAACAACGAATAAAATAAACACTAACAACTACACAAAATAAATTTGTTATGCGGTGTTAAACTGGAATTCTGTATAATATGAATTTTTCGTAACGGAAATGGAATAAATTTCTACTCAATATCTAACAGGAATGACAATGACGATAGCGATAACGACTACCACAAATACGACAACGATCATTGTATATAGTACGTAACTTCAAATATGCATATGTAAGTAGGAATGAGTGTAAACCGACGACCTATGTAACGACATATGTATATACATATGTAAGCTGTATAAATTATACACATATGTATGAGATTGAAATATCATATAATCGTAGGAAATATATTCGTAATATGTTAAGTGTTGGATATTTTCCCGCAAGAATACACTGCGTTTCATGGAAAAGTAAAACGCATAAGCTGTGATTAATGTATCATAAGATATTATATATATCTATAAGATATTATTTAATAATTTATACAAATTTAGTAATATTATTTTGTATAAAGACACTTTCGTAACAAATCGAAATGCCTAATGAAGGCTACATCACAGTCTTGTGTTGAGTACTGTATCAATGTGTACACACTTTTATATAGCCCTTAGAATATGAAATGTATATGAAACTATGATGGCACATAATACCCGTATGTCACAATTCATACATTCCCAACCATTCATTCACTCGCTGACAAAGTAGGAAATCTACATGTAAAGATATTAGTTAAATACAGGTACGATAGGACGAACGATGCTCTGATTATGGTGTTGCCAAAGAACCCAACGAGACAAAGCCGGTGACGATGTAATGAAGGTGCCGGATAGTACACCAATATTCCGACAAACTCAAGTACAACCGCAAACCAAATATAGCATTTCGTGTTATTCTAAACCAAAGATGAGAGGAAAATTGATTTTTTTTTTTGTTTTTGCGACATTTTCACCGACTCATTTACATGACAACGTGTCGTTTCTACCCTCTACCGTCTATGGAAGGCGAGCACGCTGGTGTGGAAGGATAAATCATAGGAGAGGTTGAAATTTGTTAGAATAGAGTTCGGCTGAGTGGCAAAACTATGTAAATGAATGCGACAGACAGTTGGAAAAAGGAAATGTATTGTTTTAGTTCATAGACATCTGTTTAATAAACTTCAACTTTGCAGTTGTAGCGTTCGTTAACCGCCACATTAGGCGCCGGATATGTGGGAGTATCATTATGTTGAACTGGTAGCGAGACAAAGTAAATATGTATTTAAATAGTATTTAAAATAACAGAAATATAATTTTTTTCAATAAATTTTGAAAACACGAAAAAAATAAGAAATATTATTTTTTAAACTAAATATACTGATAACAATAAAAAAACAAACATACAAAAAATAAAAACTTCAAAATGTTTATATTAACTGTTATATTTATAATATTTTTAATATGTATTTTACAGTATTTATAATATTTAAATAATTGAATTAAAATAATTCTAAAAATGTAAAATTATTTTCAATACTGACCTTCACATTTAACTGTTACCTTTATTCCAACTCTCACATTTCGTATATTTATTTCAAAACTCCCTCAGTTTTTTAATAACGCTTTAAACCTAATGAATTTATGTTTTCATTTATATATATGTATGTACATTAACTTGAAAATCCTATTAAGCTTCTATATACATTCTATATAATCGCTACTGGCATCTATAGTAATTTAAACTAATTATATTTCATAGCCATTAATTTAAATTTGCATTAATTTTTTTAAATTATGATGACGTTTTCTCTCTCTCTTTTTACTGCTCACTTCCCACTCCGCACATCCTACTCCTCCCTTCAAATATGTTTATGAACACAAACCAGCGAGGAAAAGTTTTACTCCGCAGATAATTTGATTTATGGTTTTCAATATGGTTGGTGGTGTTGACAGCATTTTTTTACTTTGTTGTAGAAACTTTTTTGTTTTATCCGTTTTTTTTAAATCAAATTACGATTATACTGCATAGGTGTACGGTTGTAGTACAAGATTTATACTTGTTCAAACAATGTTGACTGACTGACTAATTGAATTGTGTAGGGATGACACCAAAGACTTTAAAGGTGTGAAAATATATGATGTGAAAAATTTGTTGAGATATAAATTAAACCATATTTCTTATTTGTTGAGGTTTTACAACTATATACTTGTAATATTTTTCAATATTTTGTATATTTTTAATAATTATAAAATATTGAATATTTTCAATATTTTTAATTATTTTTAATAATTTCCACCGTTTTTAATATTTTTAATATTTTCTGTATATTAATATTTTAAATATATTCAATATCTTAAATTTACGTTAAGTGTATCAAATGATACATCAAATTCGGCTTACGATCAGAAAAGTGTTTTTATTGTTTAATATTTTTGGTCAAATTCAGTGTGTCACGCATTAGGATGACGCGTTTCGAACCCCATGACGAGTTCATCTTCAAACCCCTTTGTGACCAACTGATGCACAATGGTACAGCATCTGCTGTATATATATCTACAATTATGTCAAACATGTACATGCGAAGTAGATATCAGCCAAAAATGTCCAGCACCAATTATAGTTTTGAATTTGACCGTTAAAGCTCAAGCTTCTTTACAAGGTTTTGTTGGTAAACTAAGATTTTAAGTTATTATTTTTTCATGTCAAAGTAAGGCATTTAGTTTTAGGCCGTGCCGTGCCAGTGTATTTAAAGTGTTTGTTTGTTAGTTTTAGTTTAGCAAGACGAAAGCTAAAGTGGAAAAAGAAAATAAGTCCAACTTAGTGTTTAAAAAAAAATGTATGGGGACGGATCCGACATATGCGCAAAGGTATATGTTGGAACAACAAAGACGAAACTAAAATCAAGATTGGCATCGCATAAAACCGATCAAAAAGCTACGGGGAAACCAATAGAACAAAAAACCGCACTTGCAGCCCACAGTACTCTAACAGGACACAGACCAAATTTTGACGACGTAGAGATACTTGTGGAAGAGAGAAATTACGCCCAAAGATATACTCTAGAAATGCTGCACATAATTGATACACCGTTGGACCAGAGATTAAATTACAAGAGCGACACATCAAATTGTTCTCAGATGTATAGACATATTATTGACAAATACAGACGACCAAATAGCTAGTAGTTTACAGAAGCTGACTCAGGACAGTATTATTGTAGCTGCCCATTTTTGTAAGAATTTCTGTCATTGTAAAAATATGTTTATTTGTGTGTTAATTTGTAACATTTTTGTATTTTTGTGATTAATAGATTACCCTGATGATGACTAACGATGTTAGTCGAAATATCGAAAATAAATTAAATTAAATAAAAGTACAACATAAAAATTGTCTTTAAATTCAGACCCTATAGCCGAACTATATTATATTTTTAATATTTTTAATATTATTAATATTTTAAATATTTTTAATATCTATATTTTTTGCAGACAAAATATATTTTAGTTTTAAGATAAATAAATTATGATATATAGATATATATATTTTCGATTAGTGGGTGAAGTGGACGTGGCCACACCGAATTTTAGCGCCAGAGGATTAAAAATAGGTACACACAAAATAATCGACACCAAAGGTTAAAATTTGAGACGAAATTTTTGTTTTCGTTCAGTGGGCGTGGTCTTACTGTATTTCGTACACAGATAGTACTTGGTGCTATAAGTTCTTATTTCCAAATGAAATGTCTATTTTGTCGGAGGGGGCGTGCCAAAAATGTATTTTCGTCCTAAAGAGATACAATTTGGTATACATATAATCCTCGAGCTACAATTACACATTTGCATTCGAATTACAATTACACATTTGAAAAATTGACTACAGATTCGTATCCTGCATATTCAAATACATAGAAAGGGGTAGTCTGTTCCCTGAACCTCGAAACTTTTTTGTGTGGCTGTGTAACTTACGGAAAAAAATAATGAAAAACTGATTTTTCAAAGTTAAAAATATAGTTTTATTGTATTGATTAATAGCGATATCTATTAGGAATTGAATAGCACATAACTCTTCGAATACTCTTGTTCAATGGAAAGATTTTTCTACGTGCGGTATATAATCCACTGGGATTGCATAGAAGTACCAGCTAAGTAAGTATGTAAGTAATGGAAAGATTCTAAATTCCCCCAATGTGTGCAACACCCGCCTCATTACAACTTTTTCCCTGTTCGAGACGTGTCGAGGCCTTCGAGGCTGTGCAGTCACTAGCGATGCGTAATGCAGAGATGACGAATACGAAATGCAAGCAGCAGGCCATCGCTCCGTATTCAAATACGTTAAAACCAAACCGGCGAACTTTACTTTTAATCACTTTTGCGCACTTTTTATGCAAATTTTAACACAACATCACAAACGAGAAACCCAACAACACATGAATTTCAAACCAGAGACACAAAAAATGTGAATCTGGACGCAACATCGTCGTCGTCATCATCATCAACGCCGCCATCATCGCCTGCAGTTGATGTGTGGCGAGCGATGATGTCAATAACACATCGCCACAATATCTACAAGAGTATATGGTGCCCGTCCTTGCGTCCGTCCCTTTATTGTGGTGACATTATATCGGTGATGAAAACATTATGTACAGTGCGAATCACTAGAACGCCGCCCATACTACGCCGCCGTATATAGTGTGCGGAGATTAAAAAATTGTCTTGTCGCTGGCAAGAGTATAATATTTGAGGCGACACTAATTAATTAATTGAATTACCGCTTGTGAAATGACGTTTCATGCGATTGCCAAAAAAATAAAATAAAAAAAAAAGTGAATGTTTGTCAGTCGTTAGCAAAGCGACGTAATTCACCATAAAATTGTAAGTAAAACATTAAAGGGAAACATTAATGAAATATCTATCAAAGCTAAAGTCTCGTCAATATGGAGGGTGGCCTAATGAGTCAGTAGGTTAGTGAGAAATACAACGAGATAATCTGATCTCAAAGTACTGAAAAACAGGCATAGTAAAAAAGTTAAGTGGTCAACATTCGACTTGTAATAACTTTGCCATGTAATACCATAGAAGTTATGACAGACCTGGAAACTACAACTGACATCAAGGAAAAAACTGGTAAAATAATTAAACGTTCTCGTAATTACTTATACACTTAGCATAGTGAGGCCGCTTAAAATATTAAAAATATTAATAAAATTAATAAAATTTATAAAAATATAAATATTAAAAATACTACATATATTAAAAATATTAAATATATTAAAAAATTAATACTTAAGGTTGTGATAATATGTGGAGAAGGCACAACAAAAGGTGCTGATGAGATAGTTTTGCAACTATCGAAATAGCTTTCCGCTCTGCCAGCTGTCCATATAATCCATTTCAACAATACAAAAAAGAGCAATATTAAAAATATTAAAATTTAAAAAATATTGAATTATTTCAAATATTATAAATAACAACAATAATAAAAATATTTAAAATATAAAAATATTAAAAATATTAAATGTATTAAAAAAATATTAAAAACAATAAAAATATTAAAAATATTAATAATATAAAAAATATGAAAAATATTAAAAGTATTAAAAATATTGAAAAATTTTTAAAAATATAACAATATAAAAATATTAAAATTAATAAAATATTAAAAATATTAAATATATTAAAAATATTAAAAATATTAAAAATATTAAAAATATTAAAAATATTAAAAATATTAAAAATATTAAAAATAATTAAAATATTAAAAATTATAAATATATCAAAAAAATTAAGAATATTAAAAATATAAAAAATGTTAAAAAATATTAAAAATAATAAATATATCAAAAAAAAACTAAGAATATCAAAAATATTAAAAACATTAAAAATATTAAAAATATTAAAAAAATTAAAAATATTAAAAGTATTATAAACAATAAAATTATTTTAAATACTAAAAATATTAAAATATGTTGACGTGTGGTCTTCGTTGATGTCATTTGCGCACCGGAGTGTTTGGGCTTCTCGATGGTTTCTTGAAGCTTTTAACACTTAAGGTTGTGATAATTTGTTGAGAAGGCATAGCAAAGGGTGCTGATGAGATAGTTTGTCAACTATCGATATATCTATCCTTCCTGGTAGCTGTCAACATAATCCATTTCACAAAGATCTTGTAAAACAAAATTATTTACCAATAATAAAAAAGATATTGAACCGAATGATGAAAACACATTCAATTTTATAAATATTTAAAATATTAAAATTAAAAAAACATTAAAAATATTAATTAAATTAATAAAAATATTAGAATTAATAAAAATATTATAACTATTAAAAATATTATAATTATTAATAATATAAAAGATATTACAAATATATTTAAAATATAAAAAATGCATAAAATTAAATATATACAAATACTAATTATTTTGAAAATTAAAATGTAAAAAAAAACTAAAAATATTATATATATTACAAAATATATTAGAAAATATTAAACTTTTTTTTAATTATTTTTGAAAATATTAAAAATAGTACATTCGAACATGATCAGAACAATACTATTTATGGTATTCTTACAGTGTTTTTTTTTTTCAATCGGCCCACTGCGCATAGTTGCTTTTATATTTCTATTTTTTTTGTTTTCATTTTGATTTTCTATATATAAATAGATATAATTGTTACTTGGCCAGCCAAACAACAACCCTTAACTGAAATTTTTGTTCAACTTAACTCACAATCAATGTAATTTTATTGCTAAAAAAAAACACACGCAAAATGACAAATACAATGTAATATGAATGTATGACAGTAAAGTGTTCATTATAAAAATATTACAAATTATATTCTCATAATAAACACTTGTAAATCAGACATTCAACCCGATCCAACAGCGTGACAATAATGATATGAAACTGCACTCAGCTGTGTTACCATTCGGATATATATAACTGTCTGTTTGAAGCTTGGTCGTTCACTCGGTCGGTCAACTCAACAAATGCGTTGTTGTTTTTACTCACTTTACTTCCTCAACACAAAATGTATGAATGCCACCACATTATGCACTTAATATTTCATTGAAACGAAAAAAAAAAATCGGCTACCGTTTCACAAGGAGACTACAACTGATGATTCCAACGCCACATGAAAGTGTACCTCTAGAGTTGAGTTCCACACGTAATGATGTGTGTTACGGCAGACAACATGCAATTCACCAATTATGCTCGCTCACTCATTTGGCGTTTCTTCTATTTCCGATGGTCGAACTGGAGTGCAAGAGTACTCGTCGAGCGAGTGAGTACACCTGTTGGCCGTTTTGGAATGATAAGTGTATACCTCGGCTCTTCTCCACCTCCTCCCACCACAACACCGACACATTAATCATGCACTAGAGATAGCTTGCAAATGAAATAATAACCAATAATGTGGTTGCTCTGCTCTGTGTTATGTTAGAAGAAATTACTTCATTAAAAATGGAAAATATAAAATTGAACGGAGCCAAACAAAAAACAAAAAGATGAATAGTAAACAATTTATTTTCTTCGTTTGTTGGAACTGATCCAAAAATAAGCAAAAACAAGAAAACCACAATGAGGAATCCAAGAGATGTGATTGTGTAACAAAGCTTAAATTCAAGAGGTTTGGGATGAAGTAATAAATTTGGCAATTTCCTTATTACAGGTGGAATTTGAAAAATTCTAATTGGACTCCAATCTTAACGTTTATGGATCCTAAGTGGAACTTTGTGAATAGAAGTATTCTACATTCTAAAACAATATTCAATTTGTCGGTTCAGTTTTATGAAATATGCATATTTGCAAATCTATGCTGCATTCGACCATGAAAATTGCAAAGCAAAGTGAACGGGATAAATTCCTTCAACTTCACTTTTGTGAATTTGTGTTTTATGAACTTCTTACAAGACATTATTATAAAAAAAACGTATTAATGTGCACAGCATGGGCAAAACTGGTGCCAGAAATAAAATCCTCGCAAAATTGTCATAAAAAATGTCGACGGATAAACTTTACAAAATTGAAAGTGCTCCAGGGTAAAGTGCTCTACCAGCAACAATTTATTTTATTCTTATATTTTTTTTATGTCTTAAAATATTTTTTTTTATTTTATGTCTTAAAATATTTTTTTTATTTTATGTCTTAAAATATTTTTTTTATTTTATGTCTTAAAATAATTTTTTTATAATATACTGCTTTTTATTTTTTATATAACAATTTCTTTAGTATTTCAGTCATTTAAATTTATCAATGTTACCATTAGGGAAAGGAATCTTATGAAAATGCCTATTTTTTTGTGGATATCCTAAAATAGAAACGGTTAAGTTATCTTTACGAATCGTCAAATTTCCTTTAAAATGGCATTCAATCGTTTTTGCATATTTTACGAAAAATACATGGTTCTGCATATTTATGCGCATATTTTGGCATATTTTTCAATTAATGCATGTTTTGTTGCATAATTTTGCTTTTTTAATTAACAACCACATTAAAAAGTAGAACGCCTTAAACTTTTTGTAGGACATCTTTGGGTATTCATGTGAAATACAAAAAATTTTTACGCCGATATACAGGTGATATAGGTATCAAGTTTTACTGTGGGAATTTTATATGTATAGAATGTTATATGATATGCGCGACAAAAAATTCTTTGCTCTTAGTCAAAACAGATCAACAACTAGTTACCTGGCTCGGTAAGGAATTCGACAAATATAAGTTCTTCTTTTTCTAACCTATGCAGCGCCTACATAGTAAAGGCGGAAAGGGGGTTGAAATGCTGTTGCTTTTGACTTGTTTATTGCATTGTTTATTAACGAAGTCATTTTATTAAACTAAATTCTCCTTTATAAAATGAAACAAAAAAATCATTATAAAAACTCCTTCGCGTGTTCAGATTTTAAATGAAAGATTTACTGGTATTCCGCTTATATAACCAGCGCCTATTATAACATGATTGGGAAATATGTTTAAAAAATTTCAAATAATTTGTCGAAGCAGTGAAAGATTTCCACGTTGATGTTTTGACATCGATTTAAAATTAATATTAATTTTATATTTACATATACGAGTGTGAAAATGAATTGTGAAATTGTGTCCTTTTAATAAATTTTTTAATTGCATATTTTATGTGTTTTTTGTGCATATTTATGAATTTCTAGTGCATGTTATATGCGCATATTTTCGATTTTGCATAAAATTCCTTGCTCTAGTTATCATTAAACATTCCTTAAGTTTTTACTTTAATTATTAATATATACATAACAACTGACGTGGGCAAAAGCATTGAGAAAAATATCCCTCAGCTCTTACAGCCACACAACTAGAAACCGCAATACACCTTCAATAAAAACAAAACCTCATCCATCATCAGCATCAAAATCTGATGCCAGTTTGTGACTTAAAGTAACAGAGTATCAGCCGGAAAAAGCACTACAGATTTTATTAATTTACTTTTTTTCATTACTTCTACACCGACAATCCGCAATATTCTATTTTGCAGCCATGAGGTTTTCTGGCTGATAGTTGTTGTTGTTATTTTATGAAAATTTATGCAGATCTATTATTTGGTTTTCATTTCGTTAATATCTTTGTACAAATGTTTGCAAGGAACCAAACAAAACAAAACGCAAAAAAAAACTCAACTCAACCTAACACCCACCAAATTTCCGAGGACGCACAATACGCCTTTGTTAGCTATGTTGAGTTCCAAGGTTGGTTGGGGTTTTACTTGCTTAGTGCTTGTGGGATTTATGTTTTGTGGTGGTAGGGGGTGGGGGTGTGGTTCATCCTCTTTGGCTTTGCAATGGTTGTGAACTAGATTGAAAAGTGCTTATTAAAATGTTGTGCTACAAACAAAAGGAAAAGGAAATAAGTTAACGGAGAGAGAGCTGCCAATAATGGTCATAATATGATTATTGTCTAGATCCACAAGACACAAACAATTTTGGGGTGTAGATACAAAATGAATTAGGGAGAATAGGAATAAATGCAATAGTATAACTTGTCACAGTCACTTAGAATATTGCAACTCTTCTCCTTTTTACCATGACAGAGGGCCACATCATAATTGATATATATACATTATCAGGTTATACAAGCAATTAAACACTTTACTGCAGCATTGTTTGTTCAATTGCACATTAGATATTTGATTCGATGAAATTAATCCTGTTTAGTGTTCAAGTGGCTACAATTGTTACCTCATCCAATTAATCACATGTGGAGAGTTTACTGACATTGAATTGGTCTCGCGTTTAATTTCCAACAATTTCCGCGGTATGACACGATAAGCCGGATATGGTGGTAGAATGAGGTAGTGGTGGTGATAGTGAGAGGGGTGGGCACATTGAGATAACAATGCAATACGTCTAAGTCATAGCTACCTAGTGCTGGACTGGGCTGATAAGCCTTATCTATGGCAATATATATATTGGTGTTCGCATTGACATCACAGCCAAAATACGGGGACTTTACAAAAGAAAACATATACATAGGTAAAATGTAAGCAAGGTTAACAATTGGCTAGACACAAGCGTTGATTGAAAAAAACTAAGGAACTGAACTATTAAATGCAAACTAACTATAAGTGATCAAAGGGCAACAAACAGCACCTGATATTTGTATATTCTAACCTGTTTAGTTTAAAAATAAATAATGCCGAAACAAACACACACTCAGATATACACTGAGCAAAATCTTATCAATTCTAAATAAATTAAACAAATAACTTCATTATCGCAGAGGAGAAAAAAAGATAATTAATTAAACGGGCTACAATGTTAATCTTTGCTTACATCTGCGGCAAATAATATAGAAGTAGAGCAAACTTTTATATTTTGCACAACACAAGTGTTTGTAGATCAGATTTACTTTGTAGGGGTTTAATTGCATAAAGCACTTAAGAGCCTAAGTGAATTCCATCACAAATGGTGGATTGTTGTTGTTGTTGGCAACAAAAACAGCGGTAGAGTTATTACCCATTTTGAAAGTTCAAAAAAAGGTGATGATTATAAGACAGATGCGAAGACAAAATACGGTATATGGTATAGAAGGGGCGGGATCGACAAAAGTTTTTACTTTAGAATATAGAATTATTATGAAAAAGTTATTCAACAGGCCTCCTGAGAGTTAAATTAACTAAAATAACCAAACTTGGTTTTTAAACTGATGCAACAAATACGCCAAGAATTTAGATTACATGGGAAACTTTGAAATTTGTTGGCAGACCGAATGAAACTCAATTGGCTGAAACAGAATATTCTATACTAATACAATATTAGAGCAAAGAATCTGAACTCAAATTAAGAAACAGTCCGTATGACTGATTACGTTGTAAAAGTTTTTGAAAAACTTTTTATATAAATTAAAATTTTTTTATCTATTGGTATATACGTTTTAATTATTTACTTTTGTATACGTTTTTATTATTTATTTTTATATGTATATTTTTTAATATCAATTTTTCATTTGTTTATTTTTAGTACACTTTTTAATTATTTTAAATTGAAAAAATAAATTAATATTTAAAAATATATACGCGTAAATAAAAAATATTAAAAATATTAATAAAAAATATAAAAAAATATAAAAAAAATATATAAAAATATATATAAAAAATATATAAGAAATATATAAAAAAATATATAAAGAAAATATAAAATATAAAAAAATCCAAAAATTAGACAAAAAGTATTTAAGAAAATGCTTTTGTCCGATGGACAAAGCATAGACAAGAGCTTGTGTGGATTATGTTGACGTGTGGTCTTCGTTGATACCATTTTCGCACCGGTGTGTGTGAGCTTCACATTGATTGCTTGAAGCTTTTAACACTTAAGGTTGTGATAATGAGTGGAGAAGGCACAGCAAACGGCACTGAGGATGATGGTTTGGCAACCACCGAATTAGCTTTCTGCCCTGCCAGCTGTCAACATAATCTATTTCACACAACTCTTGTAAAACAAATTCTGTTAGCAATAATAGAAAAGATCAATGAAACCAAACTCATTAAAAAAATATAAATACATAAAAAAAAATATACAAAAAATATATGAAAAAAAATTTATAAAAAAAATATATATAAAACATATAAAAAAATATATATAAAAAATATATATACAATAAAAATATATAAAAAACATATAAAAAAATGTATATAAAAAAATATATATAAAAAAATATATAAAAAACGTATAAAAAAATATATAAAAAAATATAAAAAAAAATTATAAAAAAAAATTATAAAAAAAAATATATAAAAAATATATTAAAAAAAAAAAATAAAATAAAATAAAAAATAACATAAAAAAATATATAAAAGATATATAAAAAAAAATATAAAAATGAAATATACAAGAACAAATCAAATATTCATAATAAAATCGTTCTATAAACTTCTTATAAATTATTATGAATAAGGCATATATGAAAAAAATTTTTGAACCTATACAGAAATTTCAGTCAAACAATATATGCTTAGCTCTCGACCCGACAAACCATGTGGCTAGGGGTGATTCGCTAACGATTCGTTGGCAATTCGCTAAAGCGATCCGTAAAAAGTGATTCAAAAACAAATTTGAAAATTAAAACATTTTAGAATCACTGGTGAACCTTCGCAAACGAATCGTAAAAGCCGATAAAAATGCGACAGAATTATAAAAACAAACATTTGAAAATGATAATATTATCGAATCGCTGGTGAACATTCATTAACGTATCGCATAAGCGATTCTTTTACCAATCGTTTAAGCGAAAAAAAATTCGATTATTTCACTTTTTTCATTTAAATAAGAAAATGTTATATTCATAACAATCTTTGGGTTAATTTTTGACATGCAGGGCAAAAGTTTGGAAATGTAATAAAGATCTTTTATAACCTTAATTATAAAAACGTGTGACTACGTGTGACAAATCAACAAACAAATTTATCTATTTCAAAACCAAAACAAGTTTGATCGAGCCTGTGTTTCAAGTAAAATTGGTTTCAATCTCTAAAAATGATTTTTAATTTAAAAAAACAAATTGTGTCAAAAAAATTTGAAGAAAAATATGCAATATTTCAGAAGAGAGTAAGATAATATTGAATAACTTAGAAATAAGGGTGATTTCTAGATTTTGGAAGTTGAAATGAACTCGTTATTACGATTCGTAATAGAATCGTTTTCTACGTTCGTAAAATAAGCGCTATTACGATTACAGAACGAAGGTGGATTCTCCGCTTGCGATATCACGCCTGAATCCTTGGCGAGTATCATTCTAGAATAAAATGCACACGATATATAACTCAAGAATGATATCATTCTCAAATCGGATGGTTTGTCGGGTATGTATAAATTACGTATATTTAATTAAAACGTAAAAAAATTTAATAAAATTTAATTATAAATTTAATAATTACTTCTTATTTGTTAATTTTATTAACAATTATTACTGTATTTTACTATTTTTTTTTAATTAATTATTACTTCAATTGTTTATTATAAATGTAAATTTTATAAAAGTATTTATTAACTTTTATTTTAAAGAAGTAAATATGTACAAAAAAAAATTATCAAAAATTTGATTCTAAAGGATAATAAATATGTGAAAGTTAAAAAATTTAGTGATCAACAATTAAAGTAAAATATGAATAGTGAACAAAAATAAATAAAAATTATTTTTTAAAAATAACAATAAAAAAATTTTTTTTATTATTTTTAAAAAAATTATTTTTATTATTTTTAAAAAAAATATTTTTATTATTTTTAAAAAAAATATTTTTATTTAAAAAAAAAATATTTTTTTATTGTTATTTTTAAAATGTAATTTTTATTTATTTTTGTTCACTATTCATTTCTAACTTTAATTGTGGATCACTTAAGTTTTTAACATTCACATATTTATTATCCTTTAAAATTAAATTTTTGATAATTTTTTTTATACATATTTACTTACCGTTAATGTTTAATTTCGAATTATTTATTTTTATGTTTAAACATAGTTGGGAATAATTATCTGCAAAATTATTTTTTTATTTTATTTTAATCAACCCGGAAATTTTTTTAAACATTTTTTTTTTAAATTATCTCTATTTTTGAATTTATTTTCATTTTTAAATTTAGTTTTTATTTTTTTTATTCAATTTTTATTTTTAAATGTATTTGTTTATTTTAATTAAAAAAAATAAAAAAAATTTAACGTTTAATTATAAATTTTAATATTGGTTTTTTATTCTAAAATTAATTTCTATTAATTTTTGTTATTCATAAAATTAACATTTAATTACGTTTTTAACTGTACATTAAATTTTTTATTATATTATTTTATAAATTTATATAAATATTTCTATTTTTTTATTTTATCTTAAGGTTAATTAATATTTTTCGTTTTCAGTTTAATTAATATTTTTAAGTTTAAGTTTGATTTAAAATTTTAATTAAGCGATTAATTTAAAAAAAAATAATTTAATTTTCATATTTGAAGAATTTATTTCTATAACATGTTAATAAATTAATTTAAATTACATTTTTTTTTTTTCATTTTTAAAATTAATTTTTTTATTATTTATTTTTAGAAGCACATACACACAATTTGCCACTTGCGTATATTTTTTTAAATCTAAAGCTATTTAATTATATAATTAACGAACTTGACAAATTAATTTCGCATACCCCACCCATCAATCCATCCAACAAACAAATGATTCAATTTTCCACCCAATGATTGCCACAGACTCAACGAGCAAAGTACCCAAACTTAAATCCTCAGCCTAGAGGCATATCTTAAAAGAAAAATGTTTGTAGTAGTACTACCTACGAAATTAGAGTACTACACGCGGAGAAAAACAAAAACAAAATCGCAAGAAAACAACAACATGTAAAGAATTACGCTGGAGCAATGCTGACTGAGCAAGCTACATAAGACGGTCTCTATGGCTTTATAAATATTTCATCATCACTTTTACTTTTTGTTTCCTCTCGGCGGATCTATCTTTTATTACACTCCGTTTCACACGGCAGCTATACATGCAACACCGAATAAGAAAGACAAGAATTGAAGGACGGAGGGAGGCAGAGGCAAGCACAAAAATGTCCATAACATTGACTCAGTGACTGAGTGAAAAAAA
Organism: Muscina levida; assembly: GCA_964034835.1. Classification (NCBI taxonomy): domain Eukaryota; kingdom Metazoa; phylum Arthropoda; class Insecta; order Diptera; family Muscidae; genus Muscina; species Muscina levida. The sequence continues at coordinate 32,216,080 of OZ035882.1, read as the reverse complement.
ACACACACAAGAAATGAAAAGAAGATATGAGCGGGTGACTGACTGACTGACTCAACCAATGGATGAATGAATGAATGTATGAAAAACAAACCCAGATAGAAGACCACCGCCGACAGCTGGAACTACAAAACAAACGCGCGATGAACGGCAAATTTAAACGAAATTGAGAAGCAAAGCAAAAAAAAAGTGAACAAACATTTACCACATTTAGGCTTACAGCTATTTGTTCTGATAGCTAAAGAAACCATAAAAACGAAATCTGTATGGGGGGTGGTAAACAGAGAGAGCGCCCACCTAAGTAAAAGTCAGCTGTAAAGACTTCGAAAGCGACATTGCCAATTTTTAAAGTAAAACGCCTACAACACCAAGCTGAAACACACTTACACCCTCCTGTGCCTTTCGCTTTGCTAAAACGAAAACATTTCGTCCACATAATTGAATCGAATATCCTTTGCTTGGCCTAATTTTCTGCCTTTTTTGTTAGTTTTTGTATTTGCTCTGCTACAACTTTTAATGAAATCTCGTAATATTAGAAAAAGGATCCTCTTGACCAAGGTCTTTTTTCGTTTGTTGGCACTTATCCACCCACACACAAATTTGTAATGCAATCGTAAACATTTTGTCTTTTCCCCTTGTCGTTGAAGTAATAATAGGAAGCACGTGTAAGGAAAAAGGATGCCAACAGAAAATTGAGACCAAAACATTTGTATGAGATGAATTTTAGAGATTACAGAGATTTCCTAAAAGCATAAAGGATTCACAACTTACTACGAAGGCGGTATGCATAATGGTGGTTAATTATAGAAGAAGGACGTGATGAAGTGCGTGAGTGCGTGTGTGTGTATATGCAAAGTAAGTGAAGATTAGATTAAGCAAACATCAAACTCAGGCATATTTACATAAACCGGAAGTAATAATATGTAACTGTCTAAAGGATGTTCTGGCACGGCAGTTAGCTGTACTATAACAAAAGCTTTCAATGCCAGCTAAACTTTATTATTCGTATTTTTGTTATATTTTTTTGCAAAATTATGGTGATATTTTCTTAAATCTAGTAAAGATTGTAATAACGTCCACCAATATGATGTCACAAAAATATCAAATAAAACATTGTTCAGGGCAAGTCATTGTTTTTATTATTACAACATGAAGTTTATCCACCACTCAACATTTATCTCATCAATCTTGTTCAGAAGGTAATAGAATCCATTACAGCAAAAAGTGAAGCCCAAAGAAATGGCAACACACATAGGCAAACAATACGCTTTTATTCAGAGGCAACAATTTCGAGGCCTTCTCTATATAAGGCATATAGAAGGACTAACGCTCGACGATACGATACTCAATAATATTAAATAGTTGACGCAGGAGCACATATTAAGAAAAGCAGACATAAAATATCAAGCGAATTGTTTAGTCCCTGCTATGAAGGAATACATAAATGCTCAACAATAATAAATGTGCTCTCCTGTAAAATTTCAAAAATGTCAGCTACGCGACTATGTGATGAACGGCTTTCTAAGGATGTAAGAAAGCTCTGTGTTGAAAGGTAGTATACAAATCTTAGTATTTATAACGAAAATGAATAAAAGGCCTACCAATATTCCCTGCTGTCCGCCACTTGTTACCATCACCCACGCAAACACACACGCAATATGTACATGCATTTGTAATAAGATATCAGACTTAAGTAATTTGTGGGTCTAGAAAATAAAAAAACCTTCATATAGGCGATAAGGCGACAAACCTTTTGTTTTTGACGGCCGACAGTGGACGATTACAAATGTGATACAATGTAAAGGACAGGGTTAATAATACCATTACATCATTGAAAGAGTATGTTAATAACATTAAACGTTACCATTATACACGTATAAAGTTTCAGTTATGTACAGTGTGTCACTTTAGTATAGTATTATAGGTAGATTTCGGTTTTGTACAATGTATTTGCAAATAAATATATTTAATAGAACTTGACTCGAACACTACTTCTTCGTGGACTTACCAACTTTTACCTTATGGCTTATGTAATGTATTACATTTGGTAAGGAACATAGGTACATAACATAGTTCAAATTTAAGCGGTCATAGTAATTGCTCTACAGAAAACTCGTACTGGTACTGAAATAGTACCAAAATATTACTCAAATAGTACGAAAATTATACTAAAATCGTACCAAAATGGTACTAAATCAGTGCTGAAATTTCAATCTGATGAAATGACTGATAAATTGCCTAACCCTATTTAAAATTATGTGTTTTTTAAATACTTTTTAGGAGATCCAAAAAATAAATAGTTTTTGAAAATTTCTCACATATTCTACACATTGCCGATATTAATAACTTCCAAACCAGTTAAGATATCGTGAAAGGGATTTAAGGGTCGACCATCGACAATTAAAAAATCGAATAATTACACATAACTGATTTGGTCGACGCAGCGACGCACAGGGGTACCATTTGAGTATTTTCGTTTCAAAAATAATAACTTTTGAACCAATTCCGACAATAAAAAAATTTAAAAAGCATTCCGACAATCCATCCGATTCTAGAATGATATCATTCTCCAATCATATATCATCCACATTTTATTCGAGAACGAGATTTGTCAACGATTCGGGCGTGATATCGCGAGCGGGAGACAATCTACATTCGTTCTCGAATCATAAAAGAGATTCTTTTACGAATTCAATAGATTCCTTTAACTCCTTTCAAGTTGCAAAATCTATAAATTATTCTTATTTTAAAGTTATTCTTTCTTTTCTTATTCTCTTCATAGGTATTGAAGATTTTTCTTAAAATTTTTTTGATATATTGTGGAACTATTTCATGTATATACTCAAACTTGTTATGGTTTTGAAATATAAATAGTATAGAATGTCTTTATTGCATAATATTGACTAGCAAATGAAATTTTAAAACATTTTATAATCATGAAATATGCTCTTAGAATCATGGAATATGCTCTTAGAATCATAGAATATGCTCTTATAATCATAGGATATGCTCTTACAATCAAAGAATATGCTCTTTTTGTCATTAAATATGCTCTTTTAATCATTAAATATGCTCTTTTAATCATTAAATATGCTCTTTTAATCATTAAATATGCTCTTTTAATCATTAAATATGCTCTTTTAATCATTAAATATGCTCTTTTAATCATAGAATATTCTCTTTGAATCATAGAATATTCTCTTATAATTATAAAATATGTTCCTATAATCATAAAATATGTTCCTATAATCATAAAATATGCTCTTATAATCATAAAATATGCTCTTATAATCATAAAATATTCTCTTATAATCATAAACTCAGAAAACTCTTCTGCAAGCGCGTTTATTTTTGCTGGTTTTGCCGTTTTAGCTTCGGTATTACGTTCAGGTTCGAAATCGGTGGTTGTTGAAAAACTTTTTATGTTTGGTTTATTGATTGAAGATTTTTTTTAAGTTTTTTTAGGAATGGAACATAAATTTGAAAAATATGAAATATGCTTAAAAAGGGATAATTTTTTAAAAATATGCTCTCAAAGATATAAAAATGCTTAAAAATGAATATTTTTTAAAAATATGCTCTTATAAATAAAATATGCTATAAAATATGCTATATGTTAAATAACTGACTACTTCAAATAAAACAAATTTAAAAGGAACAAAATTGTTTTTCTTTTCTATGTAGCGAATTTTCTTTATAGCGAAGTAAATATCCAGTTCCTTGGAATTCGTTATAGAAAGTTTCGACTGTATATGACTTTATGGGTAAAATATGCAAAAATATGCTCTAACAAATATGTGTCAAAACACTTGTAAGAGTATGAAACAAATAAATACCTTACCCATTTGATAATATATCGTTCTAAAAAAACATGCATTTGCATATTTCCGTTTGCCCTGGAAATCACCATTTTTTATGTTGGGGTAAACCTTCTACTTCATCTATAAATTGGAATTTTTAAAGTAAAATATTTTCAATGTTTTGAGGAATATCTTTTAGAAATTTATTGGTACAGTCGAGTCCAGTTATAGCGAACTCCCAGGGACTAGGCATTTAAGTTCGTTATATACGAGGTTTGTTATATCCGAGGTACACTAAATTATTTTTATTATGTCTTATTAATTTTATTATTTTTAAACTTTAAAATAAATTAAAGAAATCTTCAGGAATAAAAACAACAGATTACACAGTGCAACACATAAACTGGTGCCACCTTCGTACCCAGCAATTTTTGAAGTATATACCGAAACTAAAAAAAATCCCCAAAGGATTTGGACCCATTACTTCGAAACATTTTTTTATGGATACTTCAATATTTTCACCCCAATACGACTTTTTGACCATTTTTACGGAGTCCATATTTCATAAACTGTTCGGAATTTTTTCTTTTCGTCTTCGGCAAAGTTGTAGATCTAAACCAGAGCAAAAAAAGTCTCAAATAGACCGATCCGAAAGAATTGCATCTAGTGCATGAAAATTTTACAATTATGGGAAAAAATGCTTTTTTTTCATAATATTTCTACCATAAAATTATGATTATAATATGTAATATTCCACATAAATCATACGCCACGGAGTACAACGAAATAAATTTTATGTGGAAAACATCATGCAAAAATATCCTTTTTTTTTCCATATTTTTGCAATTTTCATGTACTGGATGCAATTTTTTTGGGTCGAACTATTTGCGGCGTTCGTTATAAACGAACTCGACTGTAGTATCAGTAGGGAAAGCACCTTGTTCAAAATTTGACTAAATTCAGCTTACATACAAAAAAGATGTGCATGTAGAACTATGGAAGGGATTTCGGTAATATGTGTGGAAGGGAACAGAAGAGAATGACAAATTTATCGATTTTCTGAGTATTTGGCTCATATTACAAGATAATCAAACTAACCAAATTCAAATATCCTGAAGTTTTCTGTTCGGAAGATGTAGAAGAAATGTTAATTTACTAAAAATAGGTATTAAATATAGGTAAGGAAGAGGTCGGCCGATATAGTCTATACCTATTTTTGAGTCAAATTTTTCCAAAAGGGATTTTGTAGTACAACAAAAAAATGAAAGAAAAAAACATAACACTGCTTAATATAAAACCTATCATCATCTTTAACATGTTTTTATGTTTTTATGATTAAAATATAAACGTCATATTAAACACTTTATTATATTATCATATTTCATAAAAAATATATTTTAAATAAAATAGAAATCTTCATGTACAAAACATTAAATTATTGTTTAATAAATAAGCGGATTTATGAAAAACACAAATTATTTAATTTTATTTTAATTATCTGGCTTTCTTTGCGGTTGTTGGTAAACATAGCGAATGAACACCATAACATAGTTTTCCCAAAAAAATTGTCAATAGTTGCAAACATATTTAAATTTAAATAAAAGTAAATACACTTCAATAAAACTCAAACGGGCGAAAAGTGACCCATTGATCCTTTTTTCTGTGTCAAAATGTCATAAATATTCAATGGCGGAAAATATCAACATTTGATGCGACAAAGACCTTTTTTATGCTGTTCCAATATAGGGACAAATAAATAAAATGAATGACATCAATATGAAGATGAATGGAACAGAAAAAACGGAGCAATATAATATTAATAAAACACTTTTATATATGGGGATAGTACAAAAAATGTCGCTTCCCAGTAGGGAATCGTCAAACTAGTTCAAAAACGTACTAGTTCAAAAGTATGGAATTGTGAACTACTCCCACAATAAACTAGTCGTAAACTATAGAATTTTGATCTAGATAAACGTTATAAGCTGATGAATAAGAAAAGTAAATTTTTAAATAAATTTTTAGATGAAAAAAATATATTCAATTGTATGCATTTAATTACAATATCGCATATTTCACCCACATTTAAATGGATTTTGAACATCGTATATGTTTTTTTTCGTATTCAAAATACTAGTATAGTACTAGCTCATTTTTTTCTAGAATAATACTAGTTCTTTTTAACCTTTCTTGAAGTAGTTCCATACTAGTTCAAAGGAGACAATCAACTACCGCCCGACTAGAATTTCTGGACTAGTACTATTCTAGTACAAAAGGGACAATTCCTCCCAATCCTAGGACAACTACGTGTTAAATGAGACAGTTGCTTGTATGGATGGTGAACTAGTTCACTGCCCTATGGGGAACTAGTATTATACTAGTTCCGGACTAGTATTTTTCCCTACTGGGTTGTTACTACCGCCGCCACATTCAAATCTTGTCAATGGTTATTTTAAACGGCTAATGTACAGATGTTGAAAACAACCAAATTCCCAAAGGATAATACAAAAGGACAGTAATGATATGTAAATAAATTGCGATGACTGGGATGATGATGATGATGATGATAGCGACCACTATCAGCAACCGTCAATTGGATTCATCATCATTTAAATAACTACAAATAATGAAATATATATATGTAAAATACTACTATTTGGCAAGGGGTTTATTTTTCTTTTGTATACAACTCCATTATTTGCGTAGGAATACACTAAAAATATGCATTTTTTATATAGGCGAGAAGTTGTTCTATAGTACCAATGAAATTATTCTGCTATTAAACAATCCAATGAAACATATGCAAAGTAAACAAGGCTTTTACACATATCGGATTAAAAAGGCACAATTTTTTCACTTTAAAAATACAAACTTACAGATGTTTTTAAATGTTTAATCAATTTAAATATAGCTCAGCTAAATAGAACAACATTTATTATATGTAAAAGGCAGAAGAACAAAACAATTAATTAATTGAATGGCGAGAATTAGTAGTAGAAAAATATAAATTGAATTGTTTATTTGAACAATATCAATTATATGGTTGCAATGAGCACACAAATAATGTTATTTTATGAAAGAATTTATAAAATATTTAGAGTAACATAATTAAGACACCATTCGATACTATGACGCTGCAGCAGTTTGAATATGGCGGTGATCTCACAAAGAAAGAAATTTTTGTCTATATAAATAAAAATGAATAGTTGTGCGTTGGTAAGCGATTCACTTGAGAGAGCGTGGAATACGAATAAGAATTTAAAAAAAAGGAAAATTTATCCAGGCCCATTTTTATGCCCACTTTTCCCAATATATCTGAAATTCATATTTACACTAAAACGCTGTATAAAAAAAACTCCCAAAAAATTAAATTTACTTTATAGATTCTGCTCTATAATGGAAATTATTAATTTTAATTTTATAAATTTTTGATTCATAGCGCCGAGTGGGCGATTGAAAGATGAAATTTGGTACACAGATAGTACTCGGCACTTCAGGTTCAAATGTAGACGAAATTTTTATTTTCGATCATAGGCGGAGTGGGCTTGTCCTAGGGGCGTAACAGAACTATATTTGAGCTCTAGAGAGGTACAATTTTGTACACAGATAGTACTCAGCATTCAGGTTCAAATATGCATTTGACATTTTTAATTTCGATCAGGGGCGGAGTGGGCCTGGCCAACCCTTATTTAAGTCCTAGGGAGATAAAATTTGATATTCTGAAAGTACTCTGCAATGCAATTATAAATATGTAGATGAAGTTTTAATTTTCGATCAGTGGGGGCGTGGCAAAACTAAATTTTAGCCCTAGAAAGATGCAATTTGGTACACAGATAGTACTCGGCACTCCAGGTTCACATACTATCGTGCAGATGAATTTTTAAACAGTGAGCGAAGTATTTAAGACCTAGGCAGATACAACACAATTAAGAATGTGCAGATGATATTATAATTTTCGATCAATGGGAGGTTTGGGAGCGGCAAAACTATATTTTAGCCTAGAGATTAAATTTGGTGCACAGATACATGGTGGGCTCAAAGAAGGCATCCGGTGTTATTTGTGTCTTATTTTTTTTCACTTTGGCGAGAACTTTGGGCGACAGATTCTCTCACTCGTGTCGAATGCTTCCAGGGACTCGGGCTTGTCCACGTAAACACGGGACTTCAAAAACCCCAGCAGAAAACGACTGATACGGTCAAAACTAAGAGCATCTTACAATAGCATGACTTCTTTTGGCCCACTTGTAGTTCTCTGCACTAGAGCTGAGTGTATGTAGGCGAACATTTTTTTTATCTATCGGTGGACTGCACGATAGATATGGATTTGCAGACGGTTTTTTTTTTAATTTCGTTCGTTTAAAAGTGAAATTTGTGAGCATTTTTTTACTGTTGCTTTGAACGAATGGATTGGATGGAAATTAAAAATTTTCCTATTGTGATACTTGCTGTAAAAAAACATGAACATGACATTTGATCTCTTTGGGGCATGGGAAATAGTCGTCCGATCTAACTCAAATTTGGACCGTAGCCTTTTTATAACAACTGACACAATTTTCCGCAAAAAATGAATTTTGAATTTTCGCTGCCACCCTAATATGTATGTAAATCTATATGGCCGTATTCGTCCCTTTGGAATCAGAGGTACCCGAAGATATATGTGGCAAATTTTTCAGAGGTTTTATCTACTATCAAAGTCTATTTAAACCAAATAAAATCCAAATATCCTCTAGTTCTTGGTTCGAAAGTAATGAGAGAAGTAATATTTTTTTTCAAAAAAAGGAAGGGGCAGGCCAATATAGCCGAATATTGTCAGATTTTCATAACAGTATTCAGTGTGCTAACATTAAAGATACACTTGTAAAAAGAGGACAGTGAATTTGGTCATTTTTTGGGAGACATCAGAAGGAGTGCGGTAAATGTTTTGACCTTCTGAGAGGTACCAGAAAGGGTATGGCTATTGTGCCTATTTACAATCCCATAGCTTAATTTTAAAAATATTAACACTGGCAAATTTCCATAAGAGTCAGTAAAGGTTTCGATAAGCTATCCTATACTACATCAATGGAGAGTAAAGGGAAATTCAGTTCTTTTTTAACATCAGTGTTATTTGTTTAAAATACGTGACTATCTTGCAGTTAATCTACATTAAAAAAAATTTAAGTATTTCGTACTTAAATCATTCTCAAGTGGTGTTAAAAGTGCGGTAAGTACGTATTTACTTAAATCCAGTACAAAATGCTTGATCCAAGAACGAAAAAACATAGCCTGGAATTCTTTTTAGAATTCTTGAATACAGATGATATTCAGCCTGCTTGGGCTTGAATTTTAAGTATAGAGTTGTTAATTGTAGATGACATTAAGCCTAATGGGATATGATTTTTAAGTGTAGAATTCTTAATTATAGATGATTTTTATTTAATAATATGCGGATAGCTAATAAGATAGTTGCCGAACTATCTAATCAGTACCCTTTTGATTTACTTTTTTACTATCATTACAAACCTTAAGTATAATAATATCCACGAAATTATCGAGAAGTCAAAACACACTGGTGCGAAAATTGCATCAACGAAGACCACACGTCACTTGATTCGCACAAGCTGTTAAGACTTAAATTAAAGTACGATTATTGCAAAAAATAAGAATTTTAAACTTAAATTTAGAATACGAATTAATTTGTGGGGAGAAAAAATTAAGCTAAGGGAGTAAATGTTATTTCTCTCCCAAACAAAAACTTTATATTAATTCTAAGAACTTTTTACTTGATTAAAGAATAATTAGCACTATTCGTACTTAAATATTTAAGTACTTTTTCTGCAAAAAATAAGAATTTTAAACTAAAATGTAGAATGCGTTTTTTTTCTGTGTAGGCATGTCTAGTAAAAGCTTCTAAAAAACCACTCATTCGTATTTGAGGTTAAACTGTATGACACCTTGTGTGAGTCGAAATCGAAATATACGCGCGTCAAATCAAAGGTTCCTTGGGTTAACCTCTACAAATATTTTTTTTGGCCTCCCACACACCGGTTGTACAATAAACACACCTCGCAGCATATCAAAATATTTGCTACAAAGATTCTTTATTTCTTTTTATCACTAAGTTTTTATCTTTGTTTATTATTTTCAATGTTGACTGAGCTTTAAACATTTTTCTGAGAAGATATTAAAACCAAGCCGGCGCTGTTATTGTTCTCACTTTCAACGTCGTTGAGATAATCAAAACAAAACAAAAATTACTTTTATGGAAAAACAATTCCTTATACAATTAAAATAGTACAAGAAAAAGATGGTGGTGGTGGTTGTGTTCAAATTCCGTTCTGGCATTTTTTTCTTTTTTTTACTACTACTTGTAGAAAAAACAACACAACAAAATCTACATAATAGTACATACGATGTGAAAAACAAAATGCATGATGTATCTGTTTGTTGAATTTAGTTGACGTAAATTTGTTAAACTATTGCAAAACTAGGAGGAGAAAAAATAAAATAATAACAGCAGCAACAACAACAGCAACAAAAATGCCATGAGCATGTTTTACAATGTTACATGTCAAAAGTGAGTGTGTCTGCATGAAATGAAGGAGCGCGGGGTTGGGGAATGGATGTCATGGGAATGTGATGTAAATAAAAAGTGTAAGCCAGAGCAACAATATTACAGTAAACGGCCAAAAAATTAATACCGTCTATAACCTATAAAGTAAACAATATACAAGTTGTAGGGAATACATCTGTTAGTATTATTATAAATTTTGATATGAAATGTCATTTATCATTATTGGCATTTCAAGCTATCTATGAATAAATATATAAATGATTATTGTTGCTGGTGATTTCTGTGGACTTTGATGGCTGGGACGTGTTGCCAGGATGGATGTAAATGCGAGAAAGGTGTTTGAAGGCGAACCTGAAGGACGGCGTAGAGCAGGAAGACCCAAACTTCGTCGAAAGGACCAAGTGGTAGGCGACATGCCACCATCTGGTAGGACTAACTGGAGAACACACGCAGAAGACTAAGCGTTTGGAATTCTTTAATACTTCAGGCCTCAAATTTATGAACCACGTTCGTAAGTTGTAATAGGCCACTTAAGTAAGTAAGTTTTCTGTGTCATTCTGAAGATACTAAAAAAATGTCACCCAGTGATTATAGAAGCATTGCTTATATCGTTAACTCTATTTTATAAACTTAAAATGTTATATCACTCTTTGCTGCATTTAACTTCATAGACAAAAAATTTCAACATCCCAGAAAAAAACCAACCAATCACAATTCTTTGTCTATCCACTGTATGTGTTTGATGGCAAAGAAACATAAACATCAACGAAAATTCATTCATGATTTTTTTTTTACTTTCTTGAGATAATTTTCCTTCAACTTATTATTTATTTATTTGCGTCTGTGCTTTCTCTTTCGTTTTGTGTAATTTCATAAGAAAAATTGTTGAGTAAAAATTGTATGGGGGACTTCTCTTCTCGGCTAGTCTGTTGTTACCACAATGTTATGTTTTGTTTGTGACAATAATTCTTTACATTATTCATTTTTTTTTGTTTCTTTGCTTCTTGTTATAAGTGTAATATTTACATGTTGTAATTTCTTTTACCACTTTTTGTTGTGTGTATTCTATAAGTTTATGTAACAGGTAATTACTGTAGTCATACATATATGATTTACATGAGGAATTATTTCTGCCCAAGGAATGGGAGATTTTATTTTAAAAACCACTTTTAACTAATATCAAGAAAAAGCATTTCAACAACAAATATGAAATTTCTTGATAACATTTTGTGAAAAGTAGTACTCAGCTTTATATTTCCGTACCAATATGACACATTTTACAATAACAATCCGATACTTTAAAACGTTTACTTATATTATTGTAAACCAAGCATATGATTTGTTTTCAATAACATAACGCTATCATCAAAATAATCTATATAGATCAATAAGGTTAGTTATATATGGGCAATTCCATTGGGACGGGTGTGACTATGTTACTCACATTTTTGGCTATAAATCATAAATAGAAAATGTATTATTTAAAAAAACTGTGATAACCATGAAATTTAAGTTTTAAAACGTTTAGAAACAGGTAGACACTGAAAGAACTTGGTATCTGCTTAGAATGTCCATTAGAAGACAGCGACGGGTGTGACCTTAGGAATTTGAGCTTTTACAAAATAATGACTTATACTTTTTCGTAGAAAGTCCATAATTATTGTGTTGTTGGTAATTGTTAATATTGTTTTTGATTGTGTTAAGTACTTACTGTTCGGAAAAAAAACTACTTTTTCTTAAAAAAAACCTTTTTAGAAAAAAAAAGGCAGGTGGGACAGCGTTTTACGACGGGTGTGACCTAGTAAAATAAACTCCAAAAATATAAAGAAATTAAACTTTTTATAGAGTTCATTTATATAAAAAATATAAAGGTAAACATATAAGAAAATAACAAGACATACATTTATACGTTCTCTTACCATCATATACATACATCATCATTAGAGTGGTTAAATTTTTTTCTCGGGCAAGCGGTTATCAAAATCGTATTCTACGACGAATCCTTAAAAAATTCCCCCAAGAAACCATGTGTGTAAAATCATATTCGAGCTACGGTTATTAAGGAGAATCAGGGAAAAAATACACAGCAACCTCCGCTTCTGCCACAGAATCGCCCCTAGAGGGTTCAAGTAAGTGATCGACCCTCAGTTTTTTTTCCTACAAGACATTTATCCCAAACATACCTATCCATCAACTTCACCCACTAAGAACCCTTTCATACAAAAAGAAAAACAAATTTTAATAAAATTTGCTCCCACAGCCCTATCTGCCCTAAAGCAGCCTCTAGAGAAGTCAAATGCAGGACAGACCCCAAATATTTTTGTAACCCCAATAGTTTCACAAAACATATTTGACTTCTATTTTCAACCCTTAAGGTGGGTTCCGTAAATTTTTTTATTTTTATAATTTTTTTTAAATTAGCTTCTCATAGAGGAGTAAAATGTATGATCGACCCACACTAGTACTTCCCTCATAACCTTTTTCTCTAACATACCTACCCCCTATATTAACAACCTAAGGAGACTCATTTTCACATGCACTTACAAGGTACAAGGTGGGCCAAAAAAAGTCATCCGATGTTGTTTGGCTCTCATTTTTTTCTAAATGAACAACTTCGATTCTGTTTTTTTGGTTATGTTTATTTGAACTACGTCTCGCTGGGAAATGGGAGGTGCCAAACCCCTTTTTAAGAAGTCGTTATATCTGTCATATTATAGAACCGATTGTGATAAAATTTTTATAATCTACAAGGTGGGCCTAAAGAAGTCATTTGATGTTGTTTGGCTATTATTTATTTTTCTAAATGAAAAACTTTGATTCTGTTTTTAAATTATGTTTATTTGAATCTTTAGAATATTATTGGTTAAGTCGAGAAGATGATATCTGCCAAATGGGAGCCTTCACAATTGATTGCCATACGGGCTCGTTTCATGGCATTTTTCTTCACATCGGCGAAAACTTCGGACGACAGATTCTCGCACTCGTGTCGAATGTTGTCCTTGAGGGCTTCCAGGATCTTGGGCTTATTCACGTAAACACGGGACTTCAAAAAACCCCACAAAAAAGTGCTGTACCTTGTATGTAAAGCACTTTACCATGGCCAGTAGCAAAAAAATTTCTTGCCAATCATATTTAAGAAAACCAAAAATTTGGGTTTGTTATGGATTTACCACGTAAAGTTACAATTTTATTTAACTTTTATCATATTTACGGGGACGGGTGTGACACAAAATTTGTTTATTTCTATTTACTTTTATTATAAAACAAAGCCTAAAACCTTATGAGAAAGCAAATAGAAGTTTTGTCTTTCCGGAGGCAGCAGTTTTAACTTATCAAATAAATGGAATATTAGAAAATGTTAATGTAAGCGTAAAAAGATGAAGATGGGAGTGTTCTTTATATGTTTTTTCCAAACTGTTGCCAAATTAATAAAAATTTAAAAAAAAAATATAAATTTTTCCATATGTCTATTATTCTCTTGTACATACTAATTAACCGTTTTGTATTTAAAATATGGAATTATATTTCTTGTTTTTAGTATAGAGCCGTTTAACGTGATATTGCCGATTTCTGTACAATAACGTGAACTTTTACAATGGCAATCCGATACTTTAAAATGTTAACATATATTATGTTATACTATATATATATTAAACTACAAATTAATCAATATAAATCAAGAAGGTTAGTTATATATATTTAACTTATAAACACCATTTTAACTATATTTCCTTCACACATGTCAATTCAACCTCATTCACACCACAAAATCACTAAATATTTAGATATGACTGCACTTTTCAAAAATTCCAATTTTCTTAAGTTTGTTTACACAGAAAGTTTTGTTTACTCCGACCGCACGGTGGCCATAAAAATAAATGATAAGTATTATGTGTGTAACAAATATTTGAAACAAAACAAGACAACAAAATCTCTCTCTCTCTCTCTCCTCTGCTATCAAAATGTTCAAATATTATTTTGCCCTAATAATATGTTGCAAGTAAATGTATATGTACGTATTAAACCGCATGCACATATATTTCTACTTGTAAGAAAAACACCCAACATTATTCAGACAGTTATATTATTGCAACAGCAAAAAAATGTTGTATGTAAACAATCATTCAACATTTTGGCGATAACAACGCTATGGAGGGAAAATTGTAACTGAAAACTGCCGAACCAAAAACAAACAAATTTCCCCTTAGCATCATCAGATAAAATATTGAAATAAGTGAGATAGAGAAAAGAAAAACAATCATCTTCAAATAGCATATACAAAGAAAAGATGAAGGGCGGGAAGGCAGACAGAGAGTGCTATAAACTTTAGCAATAACGTATGAGGTGGGAACGATGGGTGTAACACCACTTTACCCCATAACCACCTTAGTACAATCCTCTCACATAGTATGTGAAAATCTATGGAAAATCCGCAAAAAATTGTTATGTTAAGATAAAAACAAAGAGAATAATCATAGTATTATGCGTTTATATTTTTTGTTTAAATCTTTCTTTCTTTCTACGTCCCAGCTAAGTTAGTGGCAAATTGTTTTGTTTTACCTGCCAAAAACTTTGGCAGCAAGTTGAGTTGTTTCCACACATTTGGATTTAGTTTTGAACTATGTTTTTGGTAAATATAACGTAATTGAAATACTCAGGGGAAAATGTATATTATTGCTCTGTCTTGGATAGTCTGTTTGTGATGACAAAGCAGCAACACAGTTAACAAATATGGAAATAGGAGGGTTACACGCAAAGATACATTGCAAATTGTTGAAATAGTTGGGGAGCTTTTGAAACAAAGTGGTTTTTTGTAGTACACTTTCAGAGTGGTAAAAGCTGCAAAGCAACACAAAGATAATGACTGGTGCACCTGAGAAATATGAGTTAGGTGAACTGACCGACCGTGGTATGATGGTTAGAAAAAGGTGAATATCGCAGGAGGACAAGGTTCGATTTCTGTCTCAGTCGTCTACATTTCCTTCACCAGCGGCCCCCTCGATAATTTCGGCAGCAAGTTTACAGTAAAAGTCTAGCTGACGTTCGGATTCATCTGTAAGACCCAGGTCTGGTTGCGTGAGTTTAAAAATAGAAGCGTGTTAATTCACCATAACGCGAGAAGCTATAATATACCTCATTCATGGAATGTAAAGGGAAATTAAGTTTTAGTTTTAAAACAGACTCCAAATTGGGTGAATTAGAAACTAGAGACGTTTTTAGAAGTTAAGAAAATAAACGTCTTAACAACTTTTAATTTCCTTTAAAAGCTGCTAGTCATTTCTTTGACATTGAAAACAAATAGAAAGTGTTATTGTTTTACATTTTGTCCAAATCTTATACTTTCATGTCTTTTTTTCAGCATAAAATGAATTGTTTGATACCTTCTAAGGGTAAAATAAATTTAATTATGATTACATCAAAGTTTTAAATAATATCTTCAAGCCAAGCCAAGATGAATACAATGTACAGCAGAAAATAATATATATATTATATATACACGTCAGTTGGATGATGATGTGGTTTCCAGCCATCTATTGCAGTGATCAACTTGTGCGTATTATTCACTGTGTATGCGCAGCCAACGGAGGGCACACGCTTCTTAAGAGTATATAAGGCCAGCGATTGGAAGTAGGAACTCTTGCGGCAGTTGCAAAAATAAAATCCATGGCTCATGATGAGTAATTAAAACATGTCATATTGGATTTGAAGACTCTTACATATTTTACTACTTCATGCGACCGACAGACGGATAGGGACAATCGCAACATATTAGAAACGTAAATAATAATGCCACACAGAGATGTCGGCTATAAATTACACGAAATAAAATCAACAGACAACATTATGACTTTTTTAATACGTCGATGCATGTAGAGTCAGCCACCGCTAAAGTGTAAATATTTATACGCATACACATGTGTACGTAGAAATATTTGCAAGTCCTAACAGCGACGCGTGTGATGAGACATACTGCTGCTGCTGCCGCTGTGGTCGCTGCTTGTGCTTTCTTATTATTATTTTGTTTTACCATTTCCCATTCATTGCTGACATAAAACAAAATGTTGAAATTAAACAAAATTTATATTAGTTACGAGTGTGTGTGTGTTGGCGCTGCTTTGTTGTTGTTTATGCCTTAGATGGCGCTGCTGTGAATTTTCCTTCATCTTTTGTGTGTTTACTTGGCGTAATTAGTGAAAATTACTTTTCGGAAAATATTACATAGGTTGTGCGATAAATATAAAGTTGTTTATATAGTTTTTGAACAGCTACAAAGGCAAAGCATGGAATGGCCTTTGTACATCAGCATGGAATATATTGTGCTAGGCGAATAGCAAAAGAGGGGATAAAATTCCCAGAGAAATAGAGAAGGTCTTAAATTCCCTGAAAATGGGAGAATTTGTAGAAACAGCTAATTATGTTAAGGGCAATTGCACGTAAAACGGCCCTATACAGGAAAAAAAATTAATTCCATATTTTAAATAAAAATCGGTCAATTTAAATGCACAAGGGAACGACAACTATGGACAAATGGAATAAATTATATTTTTTTAATTTTTATCAATTTGGCAACTGCTTGAAATGAGCGCATAACGCACACTCTCATCTCCATCTTTATACGCCAAGACTTAACATATTCTAATAAAAACTGTTATCTCCGGAAAGACAAAACTTCTATTTGCTTTCTCATAATGTTTCGGATTTGTAAGTATTATAATAAAAGATTTATGAGCAAATACAAATATACAAATTTAGTGTCACACCCGTCCCCATAAATATGACAAAAGTTTAAAAAAATTGTTACTTTATATGATAAAGCATTAATATTTTACAACAATTACAATGCAATTAATAATAAAGTGAAATTTGTGACCATTTTTTAGAATATTTGAGCATTTAGGTACAGAAAGCATTTGGTCACACCCGTCCCAAAGTAAAAATGAATGCTGACATATCTTTTTTGCTACTGGCCATGGTAAAGGACAGTACATACATAAGTGCATATTTTATAAGAGTCTCCTTAGGGTGTTAAGAAAGGGTGTATGTATGTAAGAGTGTTTGGGTGTTAATGTTTGGAGGGAAATACTAGTGAGGGTCGGTCATACATTTTACCCCTGTAGGAGGTACCATGGAAGCAGCTGGAGCTACAGTGGTGGCCACGAATTTAAGACAGTACATTTAACGAACTTAGGTATGATAATTTTTCCATCTCTGTAAGAACAAATTAGGTATTTTTTATTTTTTAGTGTACCCTGTAATGTTAAGAAAAAGTACCGTTATTTGTTGTTGTTTGTTTTTACATTTTGTTTCTATTTTTATTACATTATTGTAAAAACGTGTTTTTGAAGCTGGCCACGAATTTAAAACATTTTAGGAATATTTGGTTTTTTGATGATTGTTTGGTGTTCTTTGAAGCTAGAGGGTGAGTAATTAATGTTTTATTATTTATTATGTTAGGATACATCAAAATATTTATTTAGAAATGGCCAGAGGTGCTTGGAGTTCGGATGCCGAGCGAAAGCTAATCCAACAAATGAATACAGATGGAAAAACAGTACTGGAGATTTCCCAGCTACTTAAATGTTCCAGATCCAAGATTTACAATGCACTGGAACACATCCAGCAACATGGCACCACCAAAAATGTCAAACAACGCCCTAGAGCTCGAAAAACTACACCACGGGAGGATAGCATTATTTATAAAGCAGTTGTTAAAGATCCTTTCAAGAGCTCAAGTAAAATTAAGAATGAGATTTCATCGGATTTTGGCATTAATATATCGTCCAGGACAATAAGAAGACGCCTGAATGAGAAAAACTTACGTGGGTGCATCGCACAACGTGAACCACTTGCGTCCAAAAAAAATATTAAAGCCCGACTAACGTTTGCAAGAGAACATCTCAATAAACCGATGACATTTTGGAAAAACATACTTTGGAGCGACGAGTCGAAGTTTTGCCACTTTGGTTCTGATGGAAAACAATATGTATGGCGTTCTCTAAACCTGCAGCATCATCCAAAGTACACCTTCAAAACAGTTAAGCATGGCGGTGGCAATGTCATGGTGTAGGCCCAATTCACAAGATTATCACTAGAATGGACCAGTACATTTACAAAAACATCCTGACAAGCATTATGATACCATTCGCTGAAGACAACATGCCACTAATGTGGAAATTTATGCATGATAATGATCCTAAACACACTTCACGCCTAGTGAAATGTTGCTTGCAGGATAACAATATCACAGTTCTGAAGTGGTCAGCACAATCCCCGGACCTCAATCCAATTGAGAACTTGTAGAATGATGTTGAGGAGCATGTACGAGTAGTGAAACCAAACAATTTGGGTGATTTATGGCAAGAAATCCAAAAAGCTTGGTATTCCATTCCAAAGGAACGTTGTATGGGCTTAGTTGAAAGTTTACCCAGGAGATGTGCTGCTGTGATCCAAAATAAAGGCTTTCCCACCAAATACTAAGATTCTTTTAAAAAGCTGATACTTACTTTAGAAAATAAACTCTTATTTCGCCTATGTCCTAAATTCATGACCAGGCTAAAACATGTATTAATCTATATAATCTATAAATAAAAATTCTTAACTAAATATATGTAGCAAACTATTGTGGATTTTTTTTTCGGAACTTTATTAGGACCTTAATAAAAATAATATGAATTTAAATTTTTTTTATAAGCTACAAAAATAATCAGAAATATATATGTAGCATGTCATGTCTTAAATTCGTGACCACCACTGTAATTAAAAAATATATATAAAAATAAATCTATTGGTTGATAGAGGGTAGAAACGTTTTGAGAACTTTCCTGGTTGTAAAAATACTTGGGGTCGGCCATAAATTTGATTCCTTTATGGGCTGCTTAAGGCAGTTAGAGCGATGGGAGCAATTTTAATAAAAATTTGAATTTGTATGTGTGCCCCGTTAGGGGGTGAAGATGAGGGGTAGGTAAATTTGGAAGAAATGTTAAGTGCCAAATTGACCGACAAATCATTTTAACCGTCTAGAGGCGATTCCGGGCGTCAACAGGGCCTGTTGTGGATAATTTCCGCAATAGGAATTGTTCTCGTTAATAACCGGGGCTCGATGGTTTCTTGTGAAAATTTTCTTATAATTTATCGTAGATTACGATATTGAAAAAATCTAAAGACGATGTATATGGGCAATTCCATAGTCACATACGTGACAGGTTGTACGTTTCAATGAGATGAGAAACAATGAAAAACTTGATATTTTTACCTCTTTGTCTATTTGTGTAATAATTAGAAAGCCTATATTTAGTAAGAGAGAAAAAAAATTGTCTGAACTGATGGTCATAAAATATTAGCAAATAAAGAGGGTGACGTTACGTGACAAAAATAGAAGTTTTCTTTCACTTAAACAAAAACTAGTGAGTCGAACTTTTTTGATAAAACCATTTTTAATATAATTTGGAATATTACAAATTTGTTTTAAAATTAGCTACACTGCAAAAACTTTTTTAATTTCTATGTACAACCTATTTTGTGAAACGTGACGTGACGTCGTGTGACAAAACTGTTTAAAAAAAAAAAACATTTATTTGCGAAATTAAGAAATAAAATCAAGTCACTAAACTTTTAAAAAATTAACATCCTTGGTAATCACAGCTTTTTTTTTTTTGATAATAAATTTTCTATTTATGAATTATAACAAAAATGTGAGTAACATGGAATCCCAATGGAGTTCCCCATATATTTTTGATTATTTTAAAAAAACACATTTTTAACAAAATAACAATACAGTTTGTTTCTTTTGAAAAAGCGAACATTTAAACACAAATTTTAAGATATACGAAATATGGCCTTACTCAAAACCCGTAAGGTTTATATTTTTTTTTGTTTTTTGTCTGATTAGGATGTGGAATACAAAAACAATTCTTAACAAAAAGCACTTTCTAATATTTTTTATATAATTTATACATTTTGTAATTATTTGTTTATTTTTACTATATTTTTTTTTTCATTACCACAAATTTATGTTTCATTAAAAATTTTTTTTTTTATTTTTTTCAAGTAACCGTTATTTATTGTACTACACATGCATACAAGTAGAATATAATTATTGTTCTCAAATTTTACAAAGCTCAAATATTGGCTTGTGTCATAAGTGAAATAACCACTTTATATCGTTGAAGAATATAATTCTTTGTTTAATTGAATAATTTCTAACTTCAAATATACGATAATAATTCATTTATTTGTTTACTTTCTTTGTCCTTGCACTGGATTTTCTGCAAAGTCTTTGCAACAACACCTATATGATACAAAAGAGAGGACACTTTTTTGTATTTTGTATTTCATTTTTTATCTTCGACATTTGAAGGTTAACAAATGTAATTAGCTAATGGCTCAACAACCCTGCTAACAGTGAGTTTACAGGGACATTTTTAAAGCAAAGATTTTTAGATAACATGCTCCCATCCCATATATACCTATTTTGTGTAGAAATTCCTTGTCAACCTATTGATGTTAAAGCTAAACCATTACAGTTTCTCATTTGAAATGTAATCTATTTTTGACAACTTCACTGCCCTGCTTCATTTGTGCCAGATTAATGTTTGACATATGCCAGGATTTTTTTCGACGTTTTCTTTTCCTTTTTGTTTTTGTCTGTGGGTAAGAGAAGAGACACACACAACTACACGCTTATGCATTTGTCATTGGGGGCAAGAATAATGAAATGAAAATATACAAGTATAACTAGTTTTATGTTCTTCTCTCGTTTTATGTCATTTTTCTGCATGTTCATCAAGGACACAAACAAACAGACATTGCTGCTTCTGCCACTGCTGGTTGTCGCTCGTTCTTCACCTTCTTCTCGCCGCCCCCGCATGTAATAACTATAGCAACAACAACAACAAATTTTATTTGTGTGGTGAACTTGAAAACAAGTTTTTGTTGCGTTTGTTGGTCATTTTTCTTGTTGACGCTAGTGACATATTGTTGTTGTGTTCTTTTTCGATTTCTAAAATGTTTAGCAAAAAAACCGAACTCATAATTGGGAGAAAAATTGAGAATGGTTGTCAAGCGTCAGTTGCAAAATTATTGGGATTAGGTTAAATTAAAATAGCTGTTAGATGTGTAGACTTGTAGCAAACAGCTGTAAACAGAGTAAAGCAAAGAGAAGAGAATAAGTAGCAGGATAAAGTAATATGCATTTACACCCAAACATTACTATTAATATTATAAATGTATCTGATTGTTTGTGCCTCAATGAAGTGTAAACGATTCAATCGACTTTAATAAAATTTGTTAGACAGTTAGTGTAATATGTAGAATTTAAAGTAGGATATATATCTATTCAACATTTGATGTAATACCCGGAGCGGGTGTGGTAACACTTTATAAGAGCTAAAGTGATAAAATGTGTATATAAAAAGGGCAAGGAATTTTTTGCACTAAAAAATCGAAAATATGCGCATATAACATGCACTTAAAATTCAGAAATATGCACAAACAAACACATAAAATATGCAATTAAAAATATTAATTTTAAATCAATGTTGAATCGGCTTTTTGGAGATCTTTTACTGGTTCGCCAAATTCTTCGAAATTATTGGTTTATCTCCTAATCTTGTTATAATTGGCTCTGGGGGAAGCGGTATACCAGGACATATATCATTCAAAATCTGTACACGCGAAGGCGTTTTTGTAATGAATTTGTTTTTCATTTGATATAAGAGAATTCGGTTCAAAATAAAAACTTACATCGTTTATAAACTATAATTCAATAAACAAGTCACCCCTTGCCGCCTTTACCATGTAGACGCCCACCTAGATATCGGTGTACAAACTTTGTAAAATTTTTTTGTAAATCTGATGACTACCCAAAGATTTCTCACCAAAAATGATAAAGTGGTTTTTAATCAAAGAAGCAAAATTATGCAACAAAAACATGCATTTATTGTAAAATATGTAAAAACATGTGCTTTTTGTAAAATATGCAAAAACGATTGAATGCCCCGAGAGATAAAATTTGTTATTCCCAATATGAGTATACAGAGTAACTTTGAAATATATCATATAAATTATAACATTATAAAATTATAAAATTAAACTGGTGTGACAAATACTTTTCAAAGTATTGTTAGACAAATATATATTACGTTATTTTTACAATTTCGACATTCGGAAAGCATTAACAAGCCCACTAGAATCCCTATCCTATTAATATTATAAATGTGAATGTTTGTTTGCTTGTTTGAGGCTCAATCGCGGCTAAACGGGTGAACCGATTTAATGAAATTTTGAGGATAGTTAGTATACAGTATCGAAATTACTGTGGGCTTTATATTTTTAAAATGTTTGAACCAACGGACAGAGGGGGCGTGGCTAAACTTTTTTCTGAGCTAGAGAGATATAATATGATACTCGTATAGTACTCGACAACGCGAATATGAATATGCAAACGGAATTTTAATTCTATCTTTTTTTAGATCTAAAGAGATACATTTTGATATCCAAATGGTACCCGACAACATGAATATGAATATGCAGACAACATTTTAATAGTTGATCAAACTGGCGGAATGGGCAAAACTTTTTTTAAAGCTATAGATGTACAATTTGATACCAGATTGTACTCTTAAAAAACTTAATTTCCCTTTGCACCCCATGAATGAGGTATGGGATAGCTTCTCGCGTTGTTGTGAATTAACACGCTTTCTATTTTTAGATTCACAACTAACGGCACCTACTTATTTATCGACGAATGCGAACGTCACTGTTTTGAGAAGCTCTTACTAGACACGACGATTGAATCGACGCTTAATACTGCGAAGTTGCTGTCAAACAACATTCGAGGGGAGCCGACAATGAAAGAAAATTTTATTTATTTTTTTCTTTTAAGATGACTGGAGCCAGGTTTGAACCTGCGATCTCCCGCATGGTAGTCGCGTGTTCTAACCACTATGCCACGGCCGGTCCCAGATTGTACTCAAGAACTCGAATATGAACAAGCAGACGAAATTTTAATTTTTGGACATAATGGGTGTGGCAAAACTTTTTTTAGGGCTATGGATATACAATTTAATATCAAGATAGTACTCGTCAACACAAATATGAATATGCAGGCGAAATTTTTATTTTCGTTCAGTGGGCGGAGTGGGCGTGCCAAATCACTTTTCACAGCTAGAGAGATACAATTTGATACCCTTATATAACTTTAAAACAAGAATATGAATATGAAAACAAAATTTTAATTTTTGATCGGGGAGGGGTATGGGGAATGGTAGTTGGAAAAAAAAATTTTGAGCTAGAGATATACAATTTGATTTTCAGATAGTACTCGACAACACAAATATGAATATGCAGACAAAATTTTAATTTTTGACCCAATGGTCGGAGTGGGCGTGGCAAATTTGATATCCTTATAGTACTTGACAACACGGATAATAATATGCAAACACAATTTAATATTTCGATGAGTGGGCGAACCAAATTTTTAATTTCAATCAGTGGGTGGAGGGGCTTTGCAAACTGTATTTTAGCTTTAAAAAGATAACATTTGATACTTGGCACTACAATTACAAATTTGCAGATGAAACTTCAGTTAATGTTGATCAGTGGGCTAATGGCGCATAGAAAGGCCGTATTTTAGACCTAAAGATATACAAATTAGTACAAAGATAGTATTGGGCATTTCGGATTCAAATTTGCCTACAAAATTTTTATTTTTAATCCGTAGACGCAAGGGGCGTTCCAGAACTGTACTCTAGCCCTAAAGAGATACAACGTAAGAAATAGATAATACTCAGGGCAACAATTACAAATCTACAATCAGTGAATAAATTTTGGTACACAGTCAGTATTCGTCAGTGGGCGTAGTTTCCACCCCAAATTACATTGTAGATCTAAAAAGATAATATTTGATACAAAGATAGCAGTGGGCGGAGGGGACGTAGCAAAACTGTATTTTAGCTCTAGATAGATACAGTTTGGTAAGTATACGGTAGAATTCAGCACTACAGGTTTAAATTTTTATTTGCGATTAGTAAGATGAAATGCAGAGTTGAAAATGTGTGGTGTGCAAATAGTACTCGATCAACGGGCGGATGGTCATAGAGAGAGATAACATTCAAACGTTGTTGTTTGACCTTTTTTAGGAGTTACTTGGGGTAACGAATTGTTTACGAAGCAAATAAGATCAGCGCTAAATTTACACCTTTAAAAAGCAAAGAAATGTTCCTACAGTACGTTTAAAAGTGACATATGTACAGCTTTTATAACATTGAGCCAAGTCTAATTGATATATTCAGTGGTACTAAAAAAGTTTTGAGGTATGTTGTGGCAATCTTTCGATTTATATTTTGTAATTATATTCTTTCCAATTGGTTTTTATCTAAGGAACACTTTAAAAACACTTTAGACTTATTTGTATGTATAAATGTTTAAACAAATTTGTGATACATTAGAGTCCTAGATCGCCATTCCAGACATCGCTTCCAAATAAAATTCAATAACTTATTTTATACTAAGCGCCTCGTGTTAGGCAATGGGCGGCGATTAAGTCGGCATATGGTTAACAACCCCAACATTCAAATAACCCAACTAAGAGCTGACCCACGAAAAATGATACTATTCGAATCCCCATGATAGAATAAAAACAATTTCTCTCACACATTTTTCCGCCCATTAAAATATTTGCATTTCCAAGAATGCATTTAATACAACTAAGTTGGTATAATTGGCAACACTGACCTATAATTGCCAATAGAACAAATGTCATTGTCATTACAAGTAACATTTAGATGACAACAAAAATATCAACTGCCTACATGTTAGAGCTATAGGCGTTAACCTATAGGTAAGAGGGACCAATTTAAATCAATTTCAAAGTTAAGATACATGGGCAATAAACAAATTTGTTCAAAAGTACTTACGGATAAAAGAAGAATAGAAATGTTGTGGTCAACAATAAAATCCAAGCGAAAGTCGCAGGAATGTAACGTGTTTTGACATCGCATTTGGGCATTTTGCTGGTGTTGCTGGAGATTGTGCCACTCAAGGCGCTGCTACTGACACTGCTGCTGCTGTGGCTGCTGATGCTGCTGCTGATATCTCTGGTCACTGATGACGATGGTGGTCGTTGTGATGATGATGGTGGTGGCGATGACAATTGTGAATGATGATGAAATGGCGAATCCAAGTTGTTCGATCGTTTGAAGCCAATGGTGACAAAGCTGCTGTTGCCGTACTAGTAGTGCCAAAGAACAGGTGCAAGAGAGCGCTGCACACCGCCGCGTAACAACTAAAGGGGTAACGAACGAACGAACTCGTCTTGTTTTGCCTTATTTTATGTTGATGTTGCAGCTGTTGTTGTTGTTGATGTTGTTGTTGCTGAGCAAAGGAGGGCGATGGCTTTTTCTTAGTTCTTCCCTTTTATTTATTGTACACTTTGCTTGGCAGACGTCGTGTCTTGTGCTCTTTGTGGTTCTGTGCCTTCAGAATAGGAGATTCCGCAAGAACACAGCGACAGCGTTACTGGCGAAAGGGCTTTATAGGGAATGAGGGACAGCAACAACAAGGCCAGACAACAACAAAAAGGGAAAACTGAACAGGGCTAACACGCAAAAAATATAACACGACGGCAACGGTGACGAAGACGGCTACGACGACGACTGCGATGTATTACGAGACGTTTATAGGTGTTTGGGTGCTCGCTAGCAGGCAGAGACGACTCAGAAGGATGACTAGAAAAAGGAGCTGCTATTTGTTTGTTCTTGTTGTCTGTTGGTTTTGTTGTTGCTGCTAATATTATCACTATTCTTGTTGTTGTTCCAGTGTATGTGTTCTCGCAGTTAGCGAAAAATAGAATTGGTAATAGCAGAAAACTTTAAACGTTATTACTTTTGCACATATTTCACGGAGCGAAAAGAAACTGAATCGTATGTCCGTCCGTCCATGCGTCGGACCCTTTTGCGAGACAACAATGACGATGACGATTTTCACTTTTCTTTAGCTGCTAATTCACACAAGAATTTGCGGCCGCAGCTCACTCACACTGTCGCCGTCACGATATGTATAAAATTGCTTTTATCCAATTGAATTTTTGTTTTCACTCATCAAATCAATAAAATCTTTGCCGTTTAGTGTAAACATAAACGTTGTTAAAAACCATGCACACTTTAATTCACATCAAACTTGTAAAAACATTGAAAAACTTTTATTTTCGTTTTTTGTATTGTATTCCTCTTAATATTTTGTTTTACACCTTGATTCGTTGAACTTTTATTAAACTGAAAGAGAAGAGGAAGAGATTGACGACACAAGAACAGAAAAATATGACAATAGGATTGCTGATATTATTTTCTCGTAATCATCTCAATATTTGTCATTTCTTTTGTTGGAATTCCACCTCTTCGCGTTATTTTCTCAACAATTTTCACTTTTTATTTATTGTGGGCACTTTCTGCTCTTGCTGCTTGTGATTAGTGAACATTTTTAATAAAAATTTTTCATTTATTATTTGCTTTGCTTTTACACACATATTCGCTTACACAGAAGGCAAGCAAACAGCCATCAACACTCGCACACACATACACCACTTTTTTACAAACTCAATTTTTTTCGTTTTCCCTTATTTGTTGGCTTTTTGCAGGAGCCCTTATGTATTTAGATTTTCTTTTGTTGTTGCCAATTCAAGAGCTTATCCTTTTTTTGCTTTTGTTTCACCTTATTTTCAACTGAATATAAACTTTAGTTTGTTTATATTTTTTTCTTCACTTTTCCAACTTTTCTATGGAATTTTTCATTATATTTTTCATTTTATCCGCTACACTCCGATCCATGTTTCGTTCGTTCGCTCGGCCACAAAATTCGATTGTCAAATCTGACTGTCAAGTGCTGTTGTTGCTATTAAGCTGTAGTGTCAAAATTGTGCAATTGGAATAGATTGATGTAACAGGGTGGCACGTGAGTGTTAGGTGTACCAAAGATAAATTTATAGGGGTATTCGTAGTAAATAATACATGCAGAATTGCCGTAGAGACCTAATAGAGCATAATTAGAAAGTAGTGTTGTAACATGAGTATGTAACGGATACGCGAACATCTCTTATAAGAAATAAAAACGCATATTGATGATCGCCAAATAGATTAACTCCATAAAAAATAAAGCCAATATTTTTTAAATAATGGACTAAAGTGCAAAATATGGGGCGGGAGCCCAATTAAAAATAAAATATGCCATCCTCTTCGTCCTGTTCCCCAAACATCGGAATGGTAAGTAAAAGTTGGCGCTAAGGCCTCAAAAAAGGGACCCTTTTGGTTGTATGATGACCCCTCATGTGCGGACACTCAAATGATAGATATTTTCTAAACAAATCCAGAGGTGTATTTTCAAGCCCATACGGAGTCCCTGGACCGAGTTAGACCTAGACTATCGAAAAATTTGTAGGCAAGTGATATTTAAAAATTAACATAAATGTGTGGAAATTCAAAATATAGGATATTAATTATGATTCGGAACGCACATAAAATTAAACAATATTTCAATTTAAAATAATCTCGTAGTTTCATACAATTTGCACAAATGTATTCGTATCAAAATTATTTTTCAATTGAGTACCCGCACATATGGATCACCATAAGACACAAGGGCACCCTTAATAATGTAAAAAATTTGACAATATTTTTTACAACAAATTTAGAATAAGGGGCGACCAACAAAAATTTCCGTGAGAACTTTTTTTTTAAATGGATTTTGTATATTTTTAAAATTTTTTTTGTAATTTTTAATTATTATACATTTCTTCAATTAAATAAAGAATTAAAATTTGCGAATTCAGAATAGGAAAAAAGGAAAACCTTTGAAGCAAAGTTGAAATAAGTTAAAAAGTTTGTAGTAACGGGCGGCAGGGAAAATTTTTCATTCGTAATGATATTTCAAATGTTTAGTATCGTTAATATGTTTGGATGCATTTTTACAAAAAATTCAGAATAAAGGTCGACTTAAAAAATGTTCCGTCTGAATTTTTTTTAAATTTATTTTGTAATTTTTGTATATTTTTAAAATTTATTTTGTAATTTTTGCAATTTTTTATTATTATTCATTTTTTAAATTAAATTAAAATTTGAGATTTCAGAATAGGAAAAGTTAGATTTACGTAAGTTAAAAAAGTTAGTAGTAACGGAGCGCAGGAAAATTTTTTTTATATAATTTACCCATAAAAATTTGACTTAGAAATAAATTTAAAATTTTCGTTTAATTTTCTGAACCAACAAGATAATTTTCTGTAATTTATTTTGTGAGAAAAAAATCTTTGAAATTAAAGTTTTGTTTGAGCAAAGCAAAAAAAGTATATAAAAAAATGATAAATTATGTTACAAGAAAAGCATATTTTCTGAGTACATTTTTGTGGTTTTTTTATTTTCTGTTAATTGTTTTGCTATTTTTTTACTTCAAAGTTTGTATTTCAAAAAATGTCTGAAATTTTTTTACAATTTCAAAATAGGTAACAAATAAAAACTTTAAATGTACCATCATTGTAAGAGCATGAGTAACAAATTGTAGGTAAGTTAATAATGTTTGTAGTTAACATCCGTAAGGGAAATTCGTAACGATGCATTCCCAAGATTTTTTATTAAATTGTATTTTTTTTTTGTAATTTCTGCATTTTTTTATTGATTATGCATCCACGTATGAAGTCCTCATAAAACCCACCGATTTTGCGGTCATTGGGCACAGGCCCCAACATTGACCTCGGTTACGTGAAGAAGATGACTTTTTCACTTCTTCCAGCCCCAACTCTTCTAGTATATATCAACTGAGTTTGTTATATATGTAGTTTTGCGCACCCATTTTGAATTTTTGACTGCCTTACTATTTGGCGTACTTTTTTTCACAAGTCGAGATACAGAATACATTTCAACTGTTGCTTAAAATAATAAAAATTTAGAAGTTTAGAAGTGTTGGTATTATTGAACTTTTTTATTGAGCAGCAAAGTGACGATATATGTCTTTTTAACAGCCTATCCATCTGGCAACCCCAAATGATACAAACAAATTATTCTGTTCTGGCAACATTATTTAAAATGTACTAGATTATAGAATACAATAGGAAAACTTTTGACAGCAAAAAATAAATGTTTACATTTCAATAGGAAAGCAAAGCAAAAATCTTTTGCAAATAAAAAAGAAAGCAAAAACAAGTTATACATGGTTAATGTGTCAATAATTTTTCACTTTAAACTTAACAAGGTTTCGTCCATAAAGAAATGCAAAACTTTCTATCACCAGTTCTTAAGTCTGGAACAGCTGACAGGAGTAGCAGCCATTTTTAATAAACAAAAAAAGCGTATGCCAAACAACCACTAGATTTTATCCAGCTCAAATAAAACATTTACTAAATAGTGTACAGAATAAAATAAAGTCTATCTAAATACCGTGAAATTTTTAAACAACAATTGCCCATCACCATGTCACGCAGTGTTCGTGCCGAAACTCGCAGCCGGGCCAAAGATGATATCAAACGGGTAATGCAGGCGGTGGATAAACCCCGGCATTGGGAAAAGAAGTGGGTGACCATCAATGATACCACTATGAAAATCTTCAAATGGGTGCCCATCTCAAACAATGAAAAAAAGAAACTTAGCAGCGGTAGTCTGAACAGCAAACAAAGCGATAAAGAGAATTCCCAAAAGGGTACTCCAACACCACCACAGATTACATCCAGCTACGGACTGACGGCGGAGGATTCAAATACCTGTGAGTGAGAGAGGAGGAGAATGGTGGATGCAAGAAAATAAGCACAACCAAACCAAAACAAAATGTTTGATGTTTTATATACCTTTATGAACGAGATTTCTTAATTGATAAAGATATTTTGTTTTTCAATTTAAACCGACTAATGTAATATGACAATTTCTTTTTTTTTGCCTTTAGGTTTCTCAGTGGTCAGCGACTCACAGGGTGCCGACTTTGTAAGCAGTATGCCATTTTCTGAAGATTCCAATTCACAGGGAAGCGAAGGGCCAGTGAAGCGTTTAAAAACTGCCGACTAATTTTATACTCATATCTAATTTTAGTTATTCTATACTACTAAGGCAATTTCTAATGTAAATGTAGATTTTTTACATACTACTATGCAAATATTAAGCTCGTGTAATGTCTATGTATACTTAAGGAAATCCATTGCGTACTCTTATTATCTTGTAGATTTATCCAGAGACTTAATAATAAATGTAGATGTTAGGTGTGGGATGTAGAAAGAGAGAGAGAGAAAGATGAAATTAATGATTCGTCATTTGGATATCCTTGGATAAAGATAAAAGATGTATAAAGATCTATAATCGTTTGTTTATAAAAATGTATGTAGCATTTACAGAATAATTGACTGTTATAAACAACAAATTTGTTCCCATTGGTTGTTTCCCTTAAAAACTATAAAAATTATCAATAAGCCGAATTAACGCATTCGATTCGAAATCCACAATGAGAGAACAAATGGAATTGAGCGTCAACTAATCAGTGTTTCGCAACATATGCAGTGCAGTGTTACAATTAAGAAAAGGTTCAATATTTCTCACGGTCATTATTGTGAAATAGTCATGATATGGATGCAGGAGTCAACATTCAAAATTGACTTTAGAGTCTACGGCGACCTAAAGGAAATATGAAGCAATTGTCTATACATTAGCAACGATATGCGTCGCACAGTGGCACCGCCCCATACATTTCTTGGAAAAAAATAGAAGGAGTGGTCGTACAGCAATGACATTTTGCAGAAACACTTCTCTGGGCTAAATTAAGAAATTTTGAAAAAATCTTTAAAAACCGCCTACTGCCACACCCACCTTTCATATAACTGCACTTGCCAAAATTTTTATTTTTGGACCTAGGTACTCGAAATTCGGGACACTTCTTAATTGAGTTCTCCTTATGAAAAAAAATTAAACATATTGGGGATGCCACGCCTACTTTAGATTTTACGCTCATTGAAAATTGTAGATTTTAGGTGTTTTTCTTCCCTGTCTAGAATCATATGAAAATTTCATATAAGTTAAAAATTTTAAATTTTGTTCAAAAGTTAAACATGTGTTGGCTCCATACAATAGAAGAGAATATCCCCAACAACCCTCCTCGAAAGATATTAGCCTTAAAATACACCGAAAATATCGCACAAATACATGCATTAAAATCGATGTTACTAAAAGGGGCGGTATTTGGCGGTAAATTTTTTTTTCTTAACTGAAAGTACAGACTTGGACCTTTCATTTTTTTTTATAGTTAGAGGGCTAAGCAAGGCAAAGCACATAAAGTTTTTTTTCCATCAAAAAGTGAAAAGTTAATATTTTTTAGTATAATTTTTGATAAATTATAGTAATTAGTTTACTTTTCCAATTTCAATAATTTTTTTTTGTATAATAAGGTAGTTGCAACATTTTCATTAAAAAATAAAACAAAAGCCATAACTATAAACTTACACACAAAAAAAGTTCTTTATTTGGACAATAATTTTAATCTAATTTCATTGAATAAATTTCCGTTGACTTCTGTTAGTTTTTTTAACTACAAAATTTCACTTTTTAAAAAAACTTTTTTGAATTATTCTTATCCAAAAATTTCTTTACAAAACCAATTCATTAAAATTTTGAAATGGCATAGTTGAAAAACACTATTTTTTCCACAGAAATGCCACTGTGCGTCGTTTCCATAGAACATGAAATAACAAATAGGGTAAAAAATCGTGTGTAGCCAAAAAAAAAAATAATTTGTGAACTACATGTTACTTCAAGCGAGCCAAAAATGTGTAATTTGCAGAAAAAAAGCTTTTAAATTTCAAAAAGAGAAATTTATTAATGTAAAAAATATGCAGGAACGAAGAATTCAGTAGTTTTTAGATGTACAATGAGAGAACAAATAGAAAAATAAATAAAAACACAAATTAAAATCCGAATTAACTCAATGTTTTATGCTGTCTTTTTAGCAGTGTTTGGCCACTAATATTAAAAGAAAGAATTGTGTTGGTTTTAAACAAATTCCGGCGCCACAACATGATATTTATCCTTTGAAAAGGTCACAACTTTCTCGGACATAGTGATATTTAAAAAATTTACATAAACAAATGCGTCAAAAGGGCTGATGGCATCTCTTCTGGAAAACAATTCGATTTAAAAACAGCAAAATCGGTAAAAAGGCAATACTTTTTAATACATTTCTACCGATTTAGCTCAAACCAATTTGTTTTCCAAAACATGGCTGTAAGAAATGGAATTATAAAACACATCAAATTGAAAATGAAAACTTATAAATTTGAATTCAAAATTTGTCTATTGAAATTCAAAAACATTTTTTGAAATTCAAAACTCTTCACTTGAATTTCGAATGCAAAATACCAACAACAACAAATAGCTCAGTGGAAGCGACGTAGACTAGCAATCCGAAGGTGCCGGGTTCGATTCCCGGCCGGGGCACTGGCAAAATCAACATCGATGAAAAATGAATTACTTTTCAAATACTTTCGAGTTCTCCAGCCAACAAAACTCATCCTAGACGCTTCCACTACAAAAATCCAGATTGCGCAAGGACCAAGGAAAATGATTTATCAACATCTCATATAAATCAACAAGCCAGCTGGCGCCATCTCTGGTGGAATTTGGCGGTTACGACTCACAACAACAACGCCTAACAATCCTTGACACAATCCTTGTTATCTACAAAGGAACGAAACAGAGTAGCCAACAATGATCGTATGATAATCGGATTATATGCCCGATCGAGTGCCGATAAATTGAAAATCGGTATAAAGAATTATCACCCCAGCTATCCACCAGCTGTTACAACAACAACAACAACAACACTTTAATTAAAAAAATTCAATGATTTTTTCGTTAAGCGAAACTTACAAATTTTAGCGATTTCAATTGCCTTCAAATGAGTTGACGGATTTTGAAATCCATATGACGAATTTTAAATTATAACTGATAATTTTCGAATTTCAATTAACGATTATTGAATTTAAATTAATATTTTTTGAATATCTAATAGAAATTCAATTTCATTAGATAGAAAATTTGGACTGAACTTTTTGGATATCAAACGTAATTTTTAAATTTCAAAATAATTTTCTTTAAATTTCAATTGGAAATGGTGTATAATCTTTGTATAAACCTATGATTAATGAAATCCATTCTTTCTATTAGTGTTTAACTTTTTTCAAAAAAACATAAAAAATCCTACAATATCACAACTCTGCTGTGACAAAGTCATTCTGCTGCCACAACTTCTTTCTGCTAAATACCAATTTTTTTGATTCTATACGTTTTACATTTTACACTCAGTTCACTCTCCAAAATTGTTCAATGGATGTATATTCAATGATTGTATGTTGGAGTTTTAACAAAATTTGTATAAATTTTTTATTTTATAACGTTTTGATGAACATACCAGATGTTTTAATATATTCCAAAAGTTAGGAATATATAGGTTATAAAGGTCAATAGGTTATTCCAATTTGTTATTTTTTTTTAAATCCACTTACATTACATCCTGCATTAAGAACACTTTATTATTATAATTTCTATGTTATATGAATCTTTAATTAAAACATTCACTAATCAAAATTATTGTCCATCTAATAAATCAATTGAGTTCAAATTTTGTATGCACACAATTATTAATAAATTTTGTAACAAATATTGGATTATAATAACAGTGATATGAAACGACATTTGATTACTATACAATATCGATAAATATTGCCTGCGTATATATGTAAATGTATGTATGTACCCCATTTAATTATGTATAGTAAAACAGCTACAAATAAATATTGAAAAAAATAAAAACAAAACATTTTTTTAGGTTATCTTTTTAGTGTTTTTTTCTGGATCTCTTTTTATATCTTAAAAATTAATAACGACAATTAATAATTACATACATATGTATGTATATATATTATTACAAATATATAAATTTACAATATGTAATGTAGGTAGGTTTGTATAAATAACAAAAAACTTTTGTTTCCATGAAATCGAATTAATCACAAGTGCAAAAAAAAAACACAATTTTATCAAAGCGACGACGACTAAAGTATTTTACATAAGAGTAAGAAAAGACACGAACGAAACCCTTGGTCGAAGTCACGTTCCACATGTACAGCCGGAGAGTTACACATATGGACACACACATTCCAGTCAGTTCAACAACAAATTATTTGTACTTTTGCATAAATTCGGCATGGAATTTCTGGAACTTGTTCATCATATCCTTTAAGACGGAAGTTTGAGGTAAAATAGTGCTGCGGAAGTGATAGGTGCCAGGTCTTTGGCCAAAACCGCTGCCAGCTACAATGCAAATGCCTAAAAGAAAAAGAATAATAAAAACCATATAGATATGACGTCGTTTTGGGTTTTAATAGAGAGCGAGTGCTTACCAGTGGATTCGAGCAGTTCGGAGGCATAGAAAACATCAGCTGGCAAATTTTTAGCCTTGGCAGCTTCAATAGCTTTAGGGGGAATATGTACCTGGGGGAAAATGTACATGGCACCTTGTACCTTGTTGACGGTATATCCTTCAAAACTGTTAAGGGT